>OY282512.1:8124042-8616542 GCA_958296145.1 Hydrotaea cyrtoneurina | reverse complement strand
CACACTCCCACGTTTGTTTTTCTTCGTTTTTTTTTGTGCAGGCTCATAATTATTTTCTCTAATTCTTATATGTATGTTTTTATGATCAAGTAAGCAGCGAACAAACAAAAAAAAAAAAACCCAGTGTATTCTTATCATTTATTTTTTTTTTTTAAACAAATTGCTATTGGCGAATTATCCTAAATTGAATGCAAAATATTCCCTAATATAGCAACAAACATTGTTGGTTTAGCGTTGGTTTTTTTTTTTTTATTCGTGGAGTAGAGAAATTAATTGAAATTATTTTATGAAATAAGGAAATTGTTATGAAATTTTATATACTTAGCTGAGATAAGCAAACAACGAAACCAAACAAAGCGCAAAATGTTAATTACAGTCGTTCACTGCCAAATAATACAAATAATCTTTAATAACGAGCTTCACAAATGGCAGAGATCAGAGATCAGCATTCGGCAGAATAAGGGGTGCTAGTAAAATCCAAGGTATTAAAGAGCAGCAGCAGAAAACACGCCTCAATAATATTAATAATAATAAATTTATAAAAAGGCATAACACTGTTCAAGGGCAAATCTTCTCTAAAATATATTTTGAAGCTCTGCCTATTGACTTCCATAATGCAAAAGCCTCCAGAACTTATTCTGGTTTGACTAGCTGGAGTGCCTCCTCGGTGTTTCTCTCGCCGTGGTGAAATCGCTGGGAGAACTTCGGCTCAATGTGAAGTTGGATTGCAATCGGGTAATATAACAGATCTGTTCGAAACATCCCGACCCCCGTGTCAAGGGAAAAGTTGTGAGATTCATGTATAAACCCCACTCAAGACATTCGAACAATATACTCAACTAGTAAGTTGTAATGCGCCTATGGCGCCCGTTAATTTGCTTGAGAAAGTATTTGTTACTTAATCTTAAAAATTTTGTAAAAAAATATTTTGAGAAAACTATTTTGTAAAAAAAAATTTCGAAAAAAAATAAATTTGGGAAAAAAATATTTGTGAAAAAAAATTTTTGTTGAAAAAAAAATATTTGTGGAAAAAAAAATTTTGCTGAAAAAAAAATGTTTGTGGAAAAAAAAATATTATTTTTTTTATTATTATTATTTATAGAATTATAGAATGCCTATTTAAATTCCTACGTACTGCGTGACAGAGTCAGTGAATCAGTGAATCAGTGAATCAGTGAGTCAGTGTATCAGTGAATCAGTGTCGAGGGTAAATATATATTAAGATGAGAAATATTAAAGTCGTTGCAATTTGAAAATTTAAAACAAATCGAATTGTTGATAAAAAAAAAAAAAAAAAACCCATATACATGTGGGAATACACAGGCCACATTATCATAGACGCCCACGCAACATAGACGATCACACAACAGGACGGAGCATCAGATGGTCACTTTCTGTGTAGAAGTCGAAATGGAAAGTTTTGTTGTGTGATCGTAAGAATTAAATAAATCTCATGTACACATTTTTATTTCACCCTAATTATATTCTCAATAATAAATACTTTAATCTATTGACTTTCTGGTGTTTTATTGCAGACCGGATCCTACATGCATTTGAAACATAAACAGTGAAACCTTTAAAATATCTTTACATTGTCTTATTTTAATTGTTTCATTGGCTCATTTCAATTCTTGCATTTCCATGAGAAAAAAATGAAGCGACAGCCGTAATCCTGCAGACCAACAGCTGTTCAACATGATGCGATATTGTAAATGGCTTCCCCAAAAGTGTAATGACATTAATTTGAACACAACGTCGACATCTGTTTTGCACTACATCGTCCATTTGCAGCAAGACATTGATCATGTCCTTGTAGACAAATCACTTACAAATGTCCAACATTTCTCTAGTTTGCATACCGGTGTATGAGTGTTGCTGTTGGTTCTATAAGACACAAACATAAATTGGATTATAAACGGGGCCATAAGACATATTTGTAGGCAGCTAACATTTCCGGTTTCCGTTAACATCCAGGAAACTGTTTTAATTTAAAAACTCTCACAAACACTGGCCACAAGTTGTGACAGTGACCAACGGACATTTCAGGAAATATTACCGCATTTAGATATACATTTTAATTTGAGAACGAAATAAAAAAAAAAAAATATTTGCCGAAGGTCAGTCTTGCGGCAGTCTCTAATCTCGGTGAAAAATTCATTAACATTCCTCCCCCTTAGGGATTTTTTTTTTTTGCAGCATCCTGACAAGAAAAAAAACGAATAAATTAAATAATAAATTAATCAAAAAACAAAACTGTTTGTTGTGCTTGTGCTTGTGGTGGTTATATATCTGTGCACAGTGGTACCAACTAAAAACAATTGTGCTGTTAAAAACGTGCTTGTGAACAGGCTACGGAGAATTTAAAGTCCAATTTGCAGGAAGTGTTCGGCTCGGCTGGGAGTTGCGATCTTAACCGGGTACTACGATCCACACGGGGTGTTAGGTAGGTCTCAACCTCTACTAAGTAGGAGGATTAACCAGACAGAATTCTCGAATTGACTTCCAAGGCGTACCGGTTTACTTGGTATCCTTGGGTTATTACAGAGAATGCTTGGCCATATCGTAGTTACCCTTCTTGTAGGTAAGCATATAAAAAAATCAATCGGCTCATGTTACTGGGTCATAAATTATGACGGCTCTAGGAAAAATGTCCCAAGAAAAAAAAGGTCATACAAAACTGAGGAAAATTTATAAAGACAAAAAATTGGGAAGTTTTTCATAATTTGTATGAAATATGCCCCAAAAAATTAAAAAGTCCTCATTTTTTTTTTTTTTTTTTGAGAATTTTTCGTTTTTTTTTTTTGGGAATATTTTCATAACACAAGTGTTAGATATATAAAAAAAAAACTCATACAAAATTAGGGAATTTTTTAAAATGATAACAAATTGGGAAATTTTTCATAAGTTGTATGAAATATGCCCCAAAAAATGTACACTGAAAAATTCCACTTTTTTTTTATTTTTGGAGAACTTTTCGTTTTTTTTTGGGAATATTTTCATAACACAAGTGTTATTTATATATAAAAAAAATAGGGAACTTTTTATAATGATAAAAAATTGGGAAATTTTTCATATTTTTTGTATGAAATATGCCCCCAAAAAATGTTCACTGAAAAATTCCCCATTTTTTTTTATTTTTGAAGAATTTTTCGTTTCTTTTTTTTGGAATATTTTCATAACACAAGTGTCAGATATATAAACAAAAAAATTCATACAAAATTAGGGAATTTTTTATAATGATAAAAAGTGGGAAATTTTTCATAATTTGTATGAAATATGCCCCAAAAAATGTACACTGAAAAATTCACCTTTTTTTATTTTTGGAGAATACCCCAAAAAAAAACCTCATACAAAACTGGGGAAAATTTATAAAGATACAAAATTGGGAAGTTTTTCCTAATTTGTATGAAATATGCCCCAAGAAATGTACACTGAAAAATTTCCAATTTTTTTATTTTCGTTTTTTTTTTTGGAATATTTCCATAAAACAAGTGTTAGACGTATAAAAAAAAACTCATACAAAATTACGGAATTTTTTATAATGATAAAAAATTGGGAAATTTTTCATAATTTGTATGAAATATGCCCCAAAAAATT
The DNA here is from genome assembly GCA_958296145.1 of Hydrotaea cyrtoneurina. Lineage (NCBI taxonomy): Eukaryota > Metazoa > Arthropoda > Insecta > Diptera > Muscidae > Hydrotaea > Hydrotaea cyrtoneurina. The sequence continues at coordinate 8,612,945 of OY282512.1, read as the reverse complement.
TACACTGAAAAATTTATTATTTATTTTTGGAGAATACACCAAAAAAAAACCTCATACAAAACTGAGAAAAATTTATAAAGATAAAAAATTGGGAAGTTTTTCATAATTTTTGGAGAATTTTTCGTTTTTTTTTTTGGGAATATTTTCATAAGAGAAGTGAATAATTTTTTTTATAATGTTGTTGGGTTATTTTTCATATAAAATTAGTGAATATTTTTTATAATTTTTATGTTAAATTTATTTTTGGTTTTGGGGCATTTTGGGGGAAATTTTTTTTTTGGTGATTTTTTTTTTGGAATTTTTTCATAACAGAGGTCAATAATTTTTCATAACGTCGATTTTTTGGTTTTTTTCATAATATTTGGGAGATTTTCCAGAATTTTTGGGGAAATTGTCATATTTGATTTTTCATTTATTTTGGGGAATTCTCCATTCGGGGCATTCTACATTTTTTCATTTGGGACATTTTTCATAGATCCATTTCCGAACATCTTTTACTAAAGAAATACTAGGGAATAATTTACAATTGTCAAGCCAAAGATGTAAGGTTCAAAGATTTCGATGACCAGAAGTTCCTCAGTGCGAGCCCTCACAGCTCTCCTCGAGTTAGTCCCAAAGGCACAATCTTCTAGGCATTACCTCGGCAATGCATCAGCTATCCATGAAGCTTTATTCCAACCGTAACCAGTCAATTAGAAAAGGTTGATCTATTATATCAAAAATATCGAATTCGTCCACTGTGAGATCGTGATTAGGTGAAACGACTTAAACCTGACTTAGCATGTTGACGGTTTTTATTTGTTATTCCTCGAGTTGCTTCTTTGCCAGAATGACAATAATCAGCTTTGATAATTTACTTTTGGCTAAACCCCACAGTGCACCGTGTCAGCTCTTGTCAGCGTAACATGCAAAAACTGCTAAACCAAAACAACAACAACAAAATTTTGCGGACAAATAAAAAATGTTATCCACAAAAGTGGGCAAACACAAGCACACGACCAATACAATGACAACAGTCAAATGTGGCATGACCTTTCACATAAGCATACACGCACAAATGTACTCCAATACTCAAAACAAACAAACACATTCACATTCACACATGTGCTGCAAAATGACATCGTTCCATTTTGGGATTTCGTAATGCGTGAAAACCACAATCGAAATTTGAAAATTAAGGATGATGCTGAAAAAAAAAAGTTATAATGGTTTTTCTGTGTCCATCCATCCAGCCATTGTGCATCATGGACCCTTCTCAGTTGGCAATTTCGCCCGAATTAAAAGGTATCACAAATTCGACTGGCTTACCTACAACTTCACCATGTCAATGGCTTTATTTACATATATTGTGTGCCATGCCATTGTGCAGACGCCGATGCCAGTAACTCGGCATACACATCGATTTTAGTGGATTATACTCACTCAGTGGTTTAACGGTTAGTGTTTTTCCACCGAATGCCATCCATAAAAACTGTACCACGTTTACCTGCAGTTTTATGCTTCAATTCATATTTTTATAATTTAATTTCTGCAACATAGTGACCAACAACTGCGGTAGTGGTTGTAACCAATGTGTGTGTGTGTGTACATGCGTATATTGAAGTTGGGAAACTTTAGAGAATTTCGCAGAATATTGTTTAATTTTACAGAAATTTAGTACGAATGGCATCCAATCAACATCGATAACGAAAATCTAAAAATAAATTAAGAAGAAACGTGGGGCGACTGCAAAAAGAGCTGACTGCCGAAGAGCCGTATCGATTAATTGCCTTATTTTTGGCCATAAATCGTAGGCCTAGTTATTACAATTCCAGCACACTGGGCGAATATCTGTCTCAGAACAGATATTACTCAGACGAATGCCAACAGCTTGGAGATGAGGTGAACCGCAATGAATTCGGCATAACGGAGGTTAATTAAATGCATGATTCGAATGGATTCGACATAACAGAGATTAATTCATTTATTCGCAATAAATTGTGCAAGCGTTATATAGGCATTTCCAAAGAAGTCGCGTAAAAGTGTATTTTGGTCGATTTGTTTCTGTGGTATTGCCACCTAAACGTCTAAGCGATATTATATTTCAATGGCATAATATTACTCATACGCTGCAAACGAACAACACGATGGCTACGACATAGCTGAAGACGGCCATTCTACAGTGCAAGGGTCACAACTTTCTCATATTCGGACAGTAGTAGGGATAGTATAGATTGGCAAAACCTGAAAAAAACCCCATCACTCTTTGGTCGATAAATCACCAATGGTTGGTGTTAAATTGTTAACAATTCCCAAGTACAAACTATAGTACTCGGGGCCATCCTTGAACCAGAGTAATTCTGGCTCACCTCAGATCAGGATGGTGTAGCCGCCTCAGCTCCTATTGATTAACTAGTAAGTTGTAATGCGCCTATGGCGCCCGTTAATTTGCTTCAGAAAGTATTTGTTACTTAATTTTAAAAATTTTGTAAAAAATATTTTGAGAAAGCTATTTTGTAAAAAAAAAATTCTGTGGAAAAAAAAATGTTTGCTGAAAAAAAAATTTTGTTGAAAAAAAAAAAATTTGTTGAAAAAAAAAATTTTTGTAGAAACAAAAAATTTTGTTGAAAAAAAAAATTGTTGAAAAAAAAAAAATTTGTAAAAAAAATTAATTTTGGTAAAAAAAAAATTTGGGGAAACCACAATTTCTGTAGAAAAAAAAAATATTATTTTTTTTATTATTATTATTTATAGAATTATTATAGAATGCCTATTTAAATTCCTACGTACTGCGTGACAGAGTCAGTGAATCAGTCTATCAGTGAATCAGTGTCGAGGTTAAATATATATTAAGATAATTGATGTCACAGTGGTTCAGACACCAGTCTGATGTCGTTCCAGAGCTGGCAATGTCGGATACAGCAAGACAAATATCCCATATCCCGGTTCATAAGTCTGGTATTTATTCTCTAAAACATAGCACGATCGAAGTCCAGCCAATAACAGCTTTGCATTATCTTTGGCTTTAATTTAAATCACCTTACCTAATCGTATGCCATATACCACACATGCTACACGTGCTGTACCTAGAAAGACAAATTTCTTTGGCACTTTGAACATAAGTTCCCACATTTAGAATGTTTCCCTAACAAATTTATTTTATTCCCACAATACCACAACTTTAATGGTTTACAATTTGTGGAAATCCCAAAAGACCTTCAACATTTGTGTTTAAAAGAATGTGGGGAAAAAACGCCAAAGAGATTCCACTCTAATGGAATTTTGTGAAAAACAAACGAAAACATAAATGTCATAATTTGTGAATTTTGTCAAATTAAATTTTGTTTGCCTGTTTTTGTTCTTTTCTTTTTTTGTTGAAGGATGTGCTGTTTGCTGTTTTGTGTAGGTTAAAGTTCAATTACAATTTGTTTTGTTGTGGGTTGTTCGTTTTGTATATCATCACAACAATACTCATAAACGCAAACACCATCAGGCAGTCACACATACATGCATACATATGTTCATATGGCTGTATGTACATTAGAGTGAATAAAAGGAAATGTCTGCAATCATTTTCTACATATTCATTTAAGTTTTATGAAAACTGTTATAAATCATCTTCAATTGTGGACAAAAATGGTTCGAATAAGAGATAGTTGATTCAATGTAATTCAACAATCGGTTTACAGGAAAAATTGCCAGTACACATAATATTTTCTAATTTCATAGTTCCACCTCGTAAAATTCGCCATATTTACTAGTACGAGACAATGTTTAAGCTTATGTTAAGCTTATCTACAAGATAAGCTGATGGCCTACAAGATGGCCGACTTTGATCAGTAGGTAGTGGTGTTTAAATCTGTCGAAAGTTGTAGTCTTAAAAAGTTATGAATCGCATTAGGTCAAAAAAAATACCTAGGGTCTAAAGAAACATCTATCGTATCAAATAAAGGGTGTTTTTTATTGGGGTATAGAACTTTAAGTTGGCATCACTTTTTTAACTGGCGGCCATTTTGTCAGCTGTCAAGTGATTAATATTTAGTTTGGTTTGCCATTTCATCATGAACAGATTGACAAAAGAACAACGCTTGCAAATCGTGCAAATTTATTTCGAAAGTAATGGTTCAGTTCGCGAAGTTCACCGCAAGCTCCGTCCGAATGAATCGATTCGCCACCGTGCACAGCAATTGGAGCTTTGTCCATCAACTTTATGGACGATTTTGCGCAAAGATCTTGGCTTGCGACCTTACAAGATCCAGCTTGTGCAAGAATTAAAGCCGCGAGACCATGCAATGCGTCGTGATTTTGGTGTATGGGCCAAAAATGAGATTCATCACAAAATTTTGTTCAATGAAATTGGACCTGTAGAATTGGCTTTATTCGAGCCAGCCGCGGCGGCCACATGCCCGAAATCATATTTAAACATTAATGGCATAAAATTATCCTTCCAATAAAGCCAAATTGAAAACACGATTTTCTTGTGTTTTATTTCAATTCGAAGTTCTATGCCTCAATAAAAAACACCCTATATTACTTAACCCTAATACCCGTAGGTTGAAGGTATAGGAAAAATACATGAAATAAAAAAAATTATAAAGTTTGCTGGTGCCCCCGGTGCGTATGACTTACGTGGAATTCTATTTAATATCAATTATGCGTACCCTGGTACTTATGCTCAAATCACACTGAAGGGTGTGAAATACAAATAACTTTTGTATATTTTATTTTTGCAGCTAACAACTGAACTCTGGGAAATTTAAATTGCCAACAAGGCTCTATGAAAAATTACCCCAAAAAAAAAAAAAAAATCGCCAAAAAATCGCATACGAAATTGAGGAGTTTTTATAATGATATAATTGGCGAGTATTTCATAATGTTTAGGTAATAATTCATTTTTCCAAGTTGCGGCATTTTTCATATGAAAAACTGAACAATGAAAAATTCCCAATTTCTAATTTTGGGAATTTTTCGGCTAAGATCTCCCGCGTCCATGCTATTCTTTTTTTTATAATATTTTACAATTTGAAAAATGGCCCTAATTCAAAAAATTGGCCACATTTGGGGTAATTTTTAATATTTTGTTAGGTCCATCGTTCATTTTGAAATTAGGGTAACGTTTCAAATGCGATAGTTAAAAAAAAAAATTGCGACGACTCTTAATTTTTTTCAATTGGGGTAATTTTTCATACGAGGCACTGTTCACGGAACCATTGCAGCCAATATGGATAAAATGAAATGTCAATATTGTCGGGACTGCGTTGAAGATATTTTGATATTTTATATGTGAAAGCAAAGTACATATAATTACTATTAATGTACATTTTTTACATTTGGTAAATGTTTAAATTAATATTTTCTCATATTTTTCCAAATTATTGTTTTTTTTTTGGGGTATTTTTACAATAATAGGAGGTTTTAGCATTGCGAAATTTTTCAAAATTTTTTTGGGTGGATTTTCCAGAATTTGTGGGGTCATTTTTATATATGTAGATTTTTTATTTTTACATTAATATTTCTTTTAATATTTTTTTTTTTTTAAATACTCTTTTTCCAAATAATTGTTTTTTTTTGGGTATTTTTACAATATTTGGTGGATTTAGCATTGGCAAATTTTGCAAACAAATTTTAAGTGGATTTTTCAGAATTTTTGGGGTCATTTTTATATTTGTAGATTTTTTATTTTTACATTAATATTTTTCTCATATATTTTTTTTTTTAAGTACTCTTTTTCCAAATTTTTGTTTTGTTTTTTTACAATATTTGATGGATTTAGTATTGGGAAATTTTTCAAAAATTTTTTGAGTGGAATTTTCAGAATTTTTGTTGACATTTTCATTGGGCTTTGGGGGGATTCTTCATTTATTTTGGGGTATCAACAAGAGGGAGCAAATGCACCGTCAAATTTTGAATGGATATTCTTTCCTCGATTCATGAGAACATAGGGTAAAAACATATGAAATCAACCGAAAATTTAACATTTCTGACCACATCATCTGCGAATTTGATAATATTGTTTATACATGATCTATGGAACAAAACAATAATACTTGCCAACTTTCAGACATATAGCCCTCGTACTTTCAGATTTCTGACCATTTCAATTTGAAAAAAATCAACAAAAATGCACTGAGGTAATTTAACATATTTGTAAATATCTCGAAAAGTATTTAATGTTTGTAAATAATCAAAGGCTCATTTTACAGATAAAAATATGAGCCATTAAAAACATTTTTTTTAAAAAAAAATCGATCAAGGATAATGTAAATAAAAAAGGACTAAAATTTCAAAAGGATATATCTCGAAAAGCGATATTTTTAAAAATTAAAAAAAAATTTATATTAATCCTTTTTCTGTTTTCTACACGTCTGCAAACTCTTGGTCGTGGATCGTCATCATGGAATGAGTTATAATTAAATTCCCAAGAAAAAGTTATGATAGTTCATAAAATCTTTAATTTTGAATGTATTTTTTAATATATGCAATATAAAATATATTAAGAAAGTAGTCTATGAGAATATTGTCAGTTTGGTAATGCTGCATTTTTCATTTAATTGTGAATTCTTCGGGTGCGGTATTTTAAAAACTGTTTCAACAAACTCTGTGACCGTGAAAACATGCCATTCAATTCAAGATTTTGCTGTAATCCTTTTAATAAATCCGGACACACTACGCGCGATAAAAGTTTAATACGAGTTCAAGAATGGATGCTACGGTATATTACGGATAAAAACATCACGACCTCAAATAAAATTTGTGCGGCATGTAGAAAAAAGCTTTCCAATTTAAACAAATCTAGTTTAGACGAAGGTTCGGACATAAGCGGAAATTTAGATACTTTCGATGAAATTGCATCAGGCACGGAAGATGTTGCTATTTCCAAATTAAACGAATCTTTACCATATCTGGAACAAACTCCAATCAAAAAGAAAAAATTACATCATAAACTGTACAGAGATACAAAATTCAAAAAAATAAGTGAGTCGATTAAAAATACAATTTTCCCTGGTTCAACACAATCACCTTATCATATATGCCCAGAATCCGAAATAATACAACAATTAAAAGAAAAGTTTAAAACAATACCAACAAATAGTGAGAAAATCCAACTGCTAACCATTTTACCAAAAAGCTGGTCAGTACATAAAATTGAGGAAGAATTCCAGGTAACAAACTATATGGCGCGAAAAGTTAAGCATTTGGTTGAAACGAAGGGTGTGATGAGTACGCCCAATCCAAAACTGGGATCGCCAATTTCACCAGAGACGAGTTTTTTAGTAAAATCCTTTTACGAATCCGATGATGTTAGCAGATGTATGCCCGGATACAAAGATTTCGCGTCTGTTGTTGAAAACGGTACAAAAGTCAGAAAAAATAAAAGACTGTTGCTGGGGAACTTAACTGTAGTCATTCATTAGAGTATCTATATGTTCCATGGATTCGGCTACACGTTTTAGTCTTATCGTAAAATTTGACAGGGGAATAGCTTTGGAACTCTTAGAAGGTCATTTTTGAAATGATGATGGAGTTTCCTTTATTTTTTTCCATTTATTCCAGTGAATAGGATTTCTAGCCTTCCAAACTTGGCAAAGTTTAAAAGATAAGTCCACATCTGAATGTGAGAAGATTGAAGTGAATGATAAGAAAAATAAATATAAATAATTCTACCATCGAGTCAAACACCACACCAAAGACTCCTTGCCTACAATCAAAGCAAACACAAAGCTGGAAACCTTTTTAAACATTTCTATTTTTGCAAAAAAAAAAATAGAAATAATCAATGATCTAGAACTCGACTAACAGAAACAAAACTGTATATATAGATGACATACATACAAAAATTTTTAAAATATTAGAATATTATGAGAAGAAGTTCGTAACCCTAAAGATTTTTTCCATGGTGACTACACATTTGGAGGCCTGATTATGGCAAATATATGTTGTCTTCGCCAAAGGAGTTAATTTTAGCTTGAAATCAATGTTTTTCGAGTTTTTCGAGTGATTGCTAAATTCTAAATACGATATTTGCTTTGAGAAATAATATTTTCGATAGCTCACAACTGCAACTATTCGGTTCTATAAATGGAACTAATAAACCTAATTTATTCATATTCAAAGTTTTTATTTGTGACGACACACCCGAATGTACATAAATTCGTATTTAACATATGCATACATACAAATCATGTCTAATTTCGCTATGCATGAGCATGTGAACATTCGTTCTCATTTCTCATAAAAAATGATAATTTTATTATTGTTGATGTTGTTGCTACCGATGTTTTTGGGTTTTTTGTCGCACTCTGTCCTCTGTACTGTTGTCCTTAATGTCGTTCTTCTGGTATCATTGTTGTGATTGTTTATTTGTTTGTTGAGTGTGTGTGTGTGTGTGTGTCTGTTTTTGTTGTTGTTGTTGTTGTTGTAATTCTCTGCTCATTTTTTATTACTTCGGGGTGGCAAGAAGAAAATACACACCAACACCCATACACTATGACACACATATCGAGATTGACAATAAATATCACAATAACAACAACAGGAAGAAGAACAGTGTCAATGCCAGATCTACATCGAAAACAAAACGCATGAAGAAAACAAAAATTGCTATACTACGAGCAAAGTACAGATGGATTGGAGTTCTGCTAAAGCCGAATACTATATTCCCTATATGTCAGTATGTAAACGTTGAATAACTTTGACGTTTTTCCACCGATTCTCAGAACAAATTTTACTATTATTTATTTCATTAATAATAATTTCATTTCAATCGAAATTCTTTCGTATACAATTTTTTCTTTTCAATTCTTTTTGTATAAAAATCAATTCTTAAAATACAACAACTATGTAAACCAATAGTTTTTAAGATATACGACCATTCCCCGCTGTAACAAACGATATGATGAAACTGGTTGATCTCTGAACACCCTATGAGTGTGAATACAAAAACTGGGTGAAAAAGACACGACAGTAGTTGCTCACAGTTGTGGTTGCCGATGAACAACCATACGAAACACACACAATAACAGAAAAAAGCAGACACGGGAAAAAAAAAGAATGAACAAATCCAACCACAATTCATAAGAACTCATTTGACATGCAAATTTATTTATACATACTTCAGCATACACGCATATCGTCAAACGCATTCACTCAAATATACACACACACACACATATATATACAGACACAAGACTACACATCCTGATGGCCAAACACACACACATTAACATGCCACAGTTCAAATAACAAACGACAAAAAAAAAACAAAGAAGAAATGAAAATTGACATAAATACGAAGACTACAACAACACAACTATAAGAGGTGTATGTACTAAAATGGGCGAGAGTACAACAGCCGACGATGTCGAAGACGAAAAAGTACAAGGCAGACAACATGAAACATTTGCTATTCCCATTGCCTTCCCCCCACTTGATGGCAGACGACACCCAACGAAAATTCCTGTTTTAATTTCTCTAAGCGAGCTCACCTCGGGCGCCAAAATAGAAACTCCTCTCCCTCACGCCTACACTTGGCAAAAGCTGTGGAACTTTTACTGCAGCTGCTGTCGCTGCTACTGCTGATTGTGATTGTGATTTTGGGCAAAATATCACCAGCAAACAACAATAACAACAATCATAACAATAATAATAATAACAACAAGCGGAAAACAAAAGCAACGAAAAATGAATGACAATGAAATTATTTTACGAAAACAAAAAAAAACAAACATAAATGGAATCTTTGCCGCGTTATTAGACTTTTTGCTGGAGCTGTTTTTGATGCCACTATGTCTTCCACACACGCACGTGTTCTTCTGTCTCCCTTCTGTATGTGTGTTAGTAACATAAACGCATGTTGATAAATCTGTTGTTGTTCATGTTGCTCTTGCTGTTTTTGTCCTCTGAATATAAAAGATTTATTGGTAGGCAGCACAAGGGAGAGAACCGAAAGAATTCAGTCACATGAGCAATCTGAACTAACGAGAGACTTGCTAAGCATCTGGATTTCATTTCAAAAAAAAAAAGTTAAGTTCAACATGGAAGGCGCCAATTGCTGTATAAAATCGAAGGTTATTTTAGTACTTGTGGGTGGAAAATCTCTGCATTATTTTGTTTTATAAAAAATACTATCTTAATATATATTTACCCTCGACACTGATTCACTGACTCTGTCACGCAGTACGTAGGAATTTAAATAGGCATTCTATAATTTTCTATTCTATAAATAATAATAATAAAAAAAAATAATATTTTTTTTTTGTACAGAAATTGTGTTTTCCCCAAATTTTTTTTTTGCTAAATTTTTTTTTTACAAATTTTTTTTTTTTACAAAAATTTTTTTTTACACAATTTTTTTTTCAACAAAAATTTTTTTTTTACAAAAATTTTTTTTTTACAAAATTTAGTTTTCCAAATTTTTTTCTTTTCCACAAAAATTTTTTTTAGTTTGAGAATATTTTAAATAATTATTTTGCAGGATGTGATTGTGCCAGGATTGTTTAATGGATAAAAACTATAATTTTCTTAGTATGTTACCCATGCTGCAGTTCCCAAGTTCTAAAAAGAAATGCATATATGAATTCGCCGTTAATAATGAAAAACAACATCCGCCAAATGGCCACCACGACCACGCTTACAGGACCATATCCTCTTCATGAAGTTTTCCATAGCGAAATCACAAAGTGGCAGCCCTACGTCCTCGATAGCCTCACGAATTCCGTCTTTGAGCTCTTGAATCGACGGTGGCCTATTGGCGAAGAACTTATCTTTCACGTGGCCTCAACGGAAGAAGTCGCAAGGTGTTAAATCCCAAGATCTCGGTGGCCAATTGTGATCACCTCTTCGGCAGATAACGCGGCTACTTTAGGAAGAAAACCTAACAACAAAAAATATTTAAAAAAAATGTTCCACCATGAAATCGACAAATACGAAAAGTAATCAATTTTAGAAATCTGTATTTCTAATATATATCCAATTGTCCGATATCTAATGTTAATTGTTCATAGTGCATGACAAAAAATTTCACATTAAAAATTTTACATTTTTTAAGATTTTGAAAACAACATTTTATTTGTACAAAACACATTTTGGTTGTAACAACTATTTTTAAAAAAATATATTAATTTTGAAAGAAAATTTGATTTGAACCGCCACAACTAGTTGTAGTTTATGAATGTAAAAGAAAGCAATACTGAAGTGGAAAGAAGGAAGGCTTTTCTCAGTTTTTGGGGGTAATTTTTGCTCGCCCGAAACGGAACTGAACACTTTGAAGACAGGCTGCGTTTAGTGCAAAAACTCAAATTGTTTAGTTCTGAATTATTTCATTTTTTCCTCCCTCTCTTGCATGGAGCTCTTTAAAAACTACTGCGAAACACTCATTGGGAAGTCCTATACCGCCTGCCCTTTACATCCTTGCCCCTTCCAATTGTCAGCTGTATCGATCGGTGGTACATGATCTATGAGAAGTTATCAAAACTTTGTATTCTCAAAAATAGATTTTAAAGATGAAGCAAACTACCGAATAGAAGTCGATGGCGATGGGCAATAAATTAAATAGAAAATAATACTCCGCCCTTTTTTAAAAAAAAACGTGTTATGCTCGTAGCAGTTTAATACAGGGTTCTCCAACAAGATGTGTATTTCGGTAGCTGTCACCTTTGCAGCTTTTATTCTTTGACATTTGTCAAGTAGAAACTAAGCCTTTGCTAAAAATGCAACGATACTCGCTTCAACAACACATTGAAAATATTAAAATTCACTACAATAATCGTGTAAATCTTGCAGTCACAGTTCGCAAAACTAAAAACTTTCCGGACCGTGTTATCTCTCGAAGAGTTGATCACAATTGGCCAACGATATCTTGTGATTTAACACTTCTTCCATTGGAGCCAAGTGAATGATAAGGTGTACGCCAACAGCTCGATTCAAGTCGATTCAAGGCCTCAAAGACAGAATTCATGAGGTCGCATTAATTTCAAAGTTCCTACTAGATTACTTAGGCATAATGAATTTTTTAATGTTACGTGCCATAGAAGCAATTATTCAAATGTTGAACCTATTATGAGGTCCATGAGGGAATTTAATAATTTACATATGAAATATGATACTGATTTTTAGTTTTCGTTTTCTTTAAGTAAATTTATCGATTTGTTGAATTTAATATATTTTTAAGATAATGTGTAAGCTAGTCTGTAAGGTTTATGTACCATAGACTAATGAATGAATAAATTAAATATAGCAGCAACTTTGCCAATTGGTTATGGAAAATTTCATGAAAAGGATATGGTGCTGTAGGCGTGGTCATGGTGGCCATACCTTCCTCATTATTATGAAACTAGTAAGTTGTTATGCGCCTATGGCGCCCGTTGAAATATGGAAAAAAAATTTCTGTTGAAAAAAAAAATTTTGTTGAAAAAAAAACTTTTTTGGAAAAAAAAAATTTTGTTGAAAAAAAAAAAATTTTTTAAAAAAAAAAATTTTTGTTGAAAAAAAATTTTGTAAAAAAAAAAAATTTGGGGAAAACACAATTTCTGTAAAAAAAATATTTTTTTTTTTATTATTATTATTTATAGAAAATTATAGAATGCCTATTTAAATTCCTACGTACTGCGTGACAGAGTCAGTGAATCTGTGAATCAGTGTCGAGGGTAAATATATCGTAGGTATACAAGATAAACTGACCAAGTCCACTTCATCTCATTCGGAGTTAAATGCAGTTAAATTTAAATTTAATATAATAAATCTGGTATGAGTTATATCTAAATTTTTTATTTTCCTATTAATCTAGCTTACGGTTGACTATCAAATTGTATTAAAATATTAGTTTTAGAGTCGTTCTATTACACAAAAAATATTTTTTTTTTAAATTGAAAAATGACCATGTCCACGGTAGTGCTTCATTTGTACAGGATAAACTGACCAAGTCACTTACCATTTCTTTTAAAGTGTATAATAAAATAAGTATACTTAAAAACTTTGTTACCATTAAGAAACTATTTATTTAACCTTCTTTCATAACATTAATTTTTAACTTTTAATCCTCTTCGGAGTCACAACAGTCAGAATTTCTATTTTTTATCATTTCCTCCGCCATTTTTCCGCCCATAAGGGATATATCATTTGATACAGAATACAATATAGATACTATTTATATATACATAAATAGCAACTCCGAAGAATTGCTTGAAAACAGTGTTTGAGGGTATGTGTAAGACAGTTCATCCGACTGAAGGTTATGTACTGGTTAAAATACAATATGGCTCCAAAGTAATCATGTAATCCGATAATATCAAAAAATACATGCAAATTTTAGTGGACTTGGTCAGTTTATCCAGAACAAATGTTGATGTGTACGGACATGGTCAAAATCTGATTTTTGTTTCTACCATCTAGAGCCCAGTTTTACTTCCATTTCATTTGTATATGTATATATATGATTTTTCTGTGTCCAATGGTCATATAAACTCAGTTTTTCAAAAATGTGGACTTGGTCAGTTTATCCAGTATACCCACGATATATTAAGATAAACATCGGATCATTTATCTCAAAAAATTTCATTTTTCTTTGATTGCCAAAATAACACCTCTTGTTGGAGAAAATTTGAAAATTAATTTTAATAGATTTTATATTTAAAATTCTAATGGTTTATATTTTAGGATCTATTGTTACAGGTGTGATATTTGATGATATTTGATAAATTTTATTGCAACTATTAGTTCTGTTCTCTCTCAAAGTCATTTAACCCTTAGATAGTGAGTAACTGAAATAACACGCCCAGTCGAATTTCTTCTATTCTCATCTGAATTCTGCCTTATAGACTTGTCCATTTCAGCGGAAAATTACTTTACACAATTTAAAGTTAAAAACTCTAGTCTTGTTTGTGTTTGTGTTGTTTTTTTTGTTAGAGGATGGAATTTGTACAAGTGTAGATATTTATGTCTGTATATGTAAGTCATATTACAGGCCATGGTAACCATGATCCTCAACTTACACACCCTCATCCACATCCACTCCCAACGGCCCACTGACATATCTGTAGAGATTGTTGTCGTTGGTGTTTTTTGTATATGTATGTGTAAGCATTAAAAGTCGTATTTATGAAATACCAACTGACATTATTCTTATTTCTAATCTTATTTGTCGCAGTTGTTGCTGTTGTCTTTTGCGCCTTATTCTGTAGGTTCCTTTCACTTGGTATAAGTGAATGTAAATAAAGTATGAAGGAGATGAAAACAACACAACAACTCGTGTGACCTCTACGAATTTCCTAACAAACAGTGAAAGATGTATGTGTGTATGCGACGAACAGTGGTTAAAGAAGATTCGGACAAGGTCGAAGTGGTTGAAATAATACGATATTACCAACAACATGTATCAGTGAAGTGATATCGTTGTGTGCCTTGTACCAAGAGATCGACCGAAAAGCACATGTTTGATTTTTGAACTTTATGATTTTCAAATATTTTAAAATATATTTTGTTTTCCAATCTAAGGGACTTTAGTTGTAACCACTGTGCTCGGGTTGGCATGAGAGTCTCGTTAGTTGAAATTTGGTTCCCATCGAGAACAAAACAACAACAAAAAAGACGACGACGCAAAAGTTGATAAACAAAAGTCAAGAAAAAGATTTTGTTTGTTTTAAAACAAGTTAAAAATGCTAACGCACACACATCTATGTATGTATTCATATGATATCCTTAGTGCGTGACTGTGTGTGTGTGTGTATTTGTGTATCGCTATGTCTAAATAGCACTCATATTACACACACATAAACGACATACACTTTATATATATATATATTTTACAAAAAAAAAAATACATGCTACACTCACTCATAGATAAGTATATAAAAATACGTATATACACAAGACATGTAAGTATCTACACATATGCTTTAGCACACACTCACACAAATACACATACGTGATTATATGTGTAAGTGTGTCGCCATACAAAGACAATATCGCTTGTCTTTTCGGTATGGATTCACTTCTCGCAGGCAAGCAAATTGATAATGAAGCACAGGCAGACGGACAAAAAAAAAAGTTACAAACAATTTAAGTAAACGATAGTGATTGTGGTAATTTTATAACAAAATTTATTTGCTTATTATGGTCTCGATGTCGCTGTTGTTGTTCTTATTGTTGTCATTGTTAGCGTTGTTAGTCTTGTTAACGTTAACGTTGTCGTTGAATTTGTTATTTTGCTTTGGCTTTTTTTACATAATTTGATATAAACAATCAAAGAAACACAAATGAATCAATGACATGACCGCCAGCCATGGCACGAATGACGTATCAAAAACACCAAACACCCAGAAGCCAACACACCAACAACCCAGTGGTGTCTTCCTCGAAAAAGAACTCGTAGAAGCCACCACCAGGCCGGGCCATTAACGCCAACGTAATGAGAGTCTAGAAAGTTTAGTAATACAGCAAATAAAATGATCACCAACAGATAATCTTTGGGTTTTCTACGTTTCATTTCTGTTTTAAGGGCGGAAATTACATAAGTTGGCAAACATTTTCCATATGGAAAAAGTAATCAGATGAATTTTCGTTTTTATCATAAATTAAAATATGTTCCATGACCTTGAAGAGTAAAGCCAACGTAAATGATTTGCGAAAGTATTTGAATTATAATTAGAAAAAGACGAATGATTTATGGCAACTTACTGGATAAAGTTAACTGGATTGGCACGTGTACCGCCGTCTAGACTGGGGGAATAACTCAATTATGAAACTATAAAGTTGCTGAAAAGTTGTATAGTATTGAAATGTATTTAGGTGACTCCGCAGCCTATTATAGGCCTGCTTATAATTTCTATGAGCATTTTCCATTTCGTGATACTGAAGATTGTCACATTCTCGACTTGGTCCTTCCGCCAGAGCCTCGGTCTTTGCTGGAGCAAACCATGCGGTCATCTATTTTGCGGATAGGAGAATTCAAATAATGATCTAAACTTTCATTCAGCACAATTTTTCATCAGCAATCATCGTCTCCGTCCTCAAAATTATCTACTGGCGACCATCGGTATCTGTAGCATTGTTGCAAAATTGCTGTGCTAACTTCGACTGGATTGAAAATTGAAATACGGATCTGATTGGACTTCGACCGCCTCGACAGCAAGCGACCGAAGTTCTGTTTGCCACTGCGGGAAATTCGTAGAACATTGTAATTTCTCTACTTCTCCGAAATGACATACATATCACACTACTACTCAACTTCCAAGGACATATTCTCATAGACATGCGTTGGCCCTGTCCAGGGAATTGCCTACACATTCGCAAAACCGAGACAAATTAGATGCAATCAAAAAACCAATGTTCCACTTAATCATTCTCTCTTTTTTTAATCTCACAACAACAACTTGGTCTCCTTAAATTCTTGAAGAAGAAAAAAATTAAATTACAAAAAAAAAAAATTTAAATTCATTTTACAATTTTTGCACATTTTCGCCCTCCAACGGCATTGACCCTAACTGCGACCTCGAAAACAAATATATTGTATAACAAAGACACACTCACACACATACACAAAGATGATACGGAAAAACAAAAAAAAACAAAACAAAAAAACATTCCCCATAAAGTACCCGAAACTGTAATGACAAATTATGGTCTTCAGCAAACAAAAGGAAACCGGAGAAGCACACGCGCTAGCTAGCAGCCAGACAAGAAGAAAGAAAAACATCTCTATCTTCCCCGAGATATATGGTGGACAAATATACACATACACATGCACTTACTCACACCTATACACACACTCGCAACAATGTGTGCTGTATGAAAAAGCATTGTCCTGTCCTTTCGGTGAATTAGGAACTCTTTCTTTGCTCTATCCATTGTTTAGCCCTGGGGCCCATACAAGAAGCATTCATCGTGTGTTACTTTATTGAATCACATAATTATTTACAAATGATTAATGCATCTGTAGTTGAGCCAATTTATAACAGATCCCTGGGAGCACCTACACGAAAGGGAGACCCTCCGCATAGTTACATCTTCACATAGATGAATATTAGACGGGGTCAGGCATTGTTGAGAGAAAAAGTTTATCATGAAGGGCAAAGGCCACTTAAAAGCCAGAGGAGCCAATTTGATAATTGAATTGCCGCCTACTCCGCTACTCTTTGGGTGGTAGGACCCGGTTGAGTTTGAGAGTAACTCCTACTGCAATTTAAGTGGTAAACAACTCCTGTTGGTTAGGCTAAGACAAGAATCGTAGGGCCTCCTGATCACCCACCGTACCAGATTACAGACCACTTCCAATTCGACCCAGCTCATACTGAGTGGAAGCACGGGGTATACGAATATTATATTTTTTAGTAGGGCGACTGTAAGTTTTCACCTGTGAGTTATCTGTTTGAGTTATCAATGACCAATGTACTTGTCCTTGTTGCCAGATCAGGCAATAGAGTTGGCAATGGATATTTTTCCGTATGGAGTTTTTGCAATTACCTATAATAATTTTTCCGCCATAAAAAATCCCGGAAAGAATAAGAGCGTTGTTAAATGTTGTTTCAGTTCACCGGGATCATTTTTTCAATCGAAAATATAGCCGAGGCATATAAATTCATCACTAACGGTAACTGCCGGCTTTTACAAAGTCAATATTCTGTCTATGTGATTTTGGTCTAGCAGTTGCCTGCCATAAGTTTTCTCTTGTCCTCGTTCACCATCGTTCACCATCATCGTGGCCGATTCCTTCCGGATTCTTGGAATAGCTCCAGTTACATCTGGTTCGATTATTGAACGATGCCAATGTCTTGCAGGCGACTGCGGTGTATTAGAGTAGAGTGTGCGACAATCCCAGGTTCTTATTCTGGTAAGACCAACAAACATTTTTCAGGGGCTCTTTCCACCTCATAAATGCCGGCGACTCTACACGTAAGACAGTCAACTCTAAGCCTTGTAAAATCTTTCCGGAAACAGCATTAGCCATTCGGTGCCCGTTTAAACCATTGGGTATCGGTCAGGGAGAATACAAATTATATCGTGCACAGCACGCTGATGTTAGAGAAATTTCCCGTCAGTTCCCTCATGGAATGTTAAGGGATATGTCTTCCTTATAGGCGAGGAGGATATGGCATTTTATTTAACACTAGTAAGTTGTAATGCGCCTATGGCGCCCGTTAATCTGCTTGACAAAGTATTTCTTACTTAATTTTAAAAATTTTGTAAAAAATATTTTGAGAAAACTATTTTGTAAAAAAAAATTTCGGAAAAAAATAAAATTGGAAAAAAAAAAATTTGTGGAAAAAAAAATTTTGCTGAAAAAAAAATTTTTGTTGAAAAAAAAATTTTTGTTGAAAAAAAAAAAAATTTTGTTGAAAAAAAAAATTTTTGTGGAAAAAAAAAATATTTTGATGAAAAAAAAAAGGTTGCTGAAAAAAAAAATTTTTGTTGAAAAAAAAAAATTTTTGCTGAAAAAAATTTTTTGTGGAAAAAAAAAAATTTTGTTGAAAAAAAAAATTTTGTGGAAAAAAAAAATTTTTGTAAAAAAAAAAAAATTGTAAAAAAAAAAATTTAGGAAAAAAAAAATTTTGGTAAAAAAAAAAATTGGGGAAAACACAATTTCTGTACAAAAAAAAATATTATTTTTTTATTATTATTATTTATAGAATTATTATAGAATGCCTATTTAAATTCCTACGTACTGCGTGACAGAGTCAGTGAATCAGTGAATCAGGGAATCAGGGAATCAGTGTCGAGGGTAAATATATATTATAAGATAGTTTGTGTAATTTGAAAAGCCTTGAAGAAAATAGTGTAAGGTATCAGCGGCTCTCGAATTTCCCTTTGTTGCCTTTGTTTCCTTTCTTCTTTATTGACAAGTTTTGCAAGTGTCTTACTCGAAAATATGGCATTAAAGAGTAACACATCTACTCCAACCAAGTCACTTATGCTTATCTGGAAATGAAGAACGGTTCCCTTGCATAGTATTCAGATTCTCTACATACCCTACCATTTTGCTACACTCCATCTTCCTATTGTGAATTACGTTAGGAAATAAAATACCATTCGCCAGGTAAATCCATGACCCACAGTTTCTGAATCAATGAAAATATGTCGCCAATTTAATATGGACACGTGGGTATTTAAAGACACAAACGTCTTTAGTGATCTTTAGGAATAACAAAACTAGAACGAGATACTAATTAAATGAAATAAATGTAAAAGATGATTTATTCTCAAGAGTATCAAATGGTTTAAGTCTCAACTCATGAAAAATAATTAGTCAAAAAAGAAGGAATTACATTTTCAAGTGACAACAGCAACTACCTTTTTTTCCCGCAACCCACTCTAGGTGGTTTGGCCAACCGGACCTGAAGAGTATCCTTCCGAAGTCCTGTTCATAAATGGCTCTAATCTGCAAGCTGAATAGAAAGAGAAAAAAATACCCTCCTGATGACCAAAAATGACCGTAACTGTTTAAATATCTCTCTAGAATAATGAGACCATTTGATTTATGAACCTTTTGCAGGATGTCAGTATTCACATGAAATGAAATGAAAGAACTCATGTCCAACATGGACCATTATATTATGTCAGTACTTCCTACATATGTACATATACTCGTACATACATATACTTATGTATGTATTTACATATGTAGTTGTACTTCAAGGTTTAGAAGGAGGACTCTTAACATTGCATTTATTTACAATTCAGCATCAGTGAAAATAGAGAGAGAGAACAACTATTCATATTTATTTTTTGAATGTATATTCTCATGTATGTGTGTGTGTGTGTGTGTTAATTGAAAGCCTGCTGCGTATGACAGAGAGGGGTTGATGAAAAACCCAAGGAAAGCAATGTTTTATGACAATTTTCGTTTAAACATTATTTGGATGTACTTTTGTATTTACGAGAGCACTTAATGTTTTATTAAATGCCATTTAACAGCAAAATGTACCGAGAACCATTCCTGCACACTCACACACACACACATACACTCTCTCAACGCAGTACAAGTGCAAACTGTGGAACTTACTACAAAATAATATTGCATGTGGGTGTGTGTGTGTACGTATCGTTTTTCCTGCATTTAACTTTTGCCATTAACGCACATATCAAACCGTATACAACAAAAACAAAAACAACAATAAAATGCCATGAAGTAGTTATTCGTCGAAGGAGGACAGGCTGATCTGCGTAGTCCAGCATTTACGGGGTATTAGGAGATTTAACCGAAATCGCAGCAGGAATTGCTTAAAGTCACAATATTGAATTTGTGATTTGTGTGTCAGTGTTCTGGCAGATTTGGAACCGTGATCGCTGAAAGAGTTGGTTTGCATTCTGATTTTAGAAACAGAAAATACTTACATTTTTGTATGGCTCTTCGAAGAGTCCCCAGCACTTGGGAACGTTGCTCATGATCGCCAGTTATGCCAAGACTCATTCTAACTTCCTTGGACTTTTTTTTTATTATAAAAATTTCACTTTATTTTTTTTAACATATAGGTAAATATTTTCCCCAGCGCCACTTGGACATTTTTGGGGCGAGTTGGCAGTAGCATTCATACATGTAAAATATTATTTAAAAAAAAAAAAAAAACATTTACATACTAAATAATTACAATAATCATAATAAAAAAAGAGATCGATTACATTAGAAGCATTTCTAAATTCTCAAGCAAATATTTCTTCAAATTCGATTTAAATGTTGAAATTCTTGACGTATTCTTAAGGAACAGTGGTAGACGATTAAACTCTGTGCAGCCAGAATTTTATATTCGTTGCTTCGTCGTTTCTAGTCGACATCACCTTACTAATAAGTTATTACTATTACGTGTGTTAAAATGGGACTGATTTACAGAAAAAATTACTGTATGATATCCAATGTTGTGAACAGATTTAAACATATATGTCAGCAACTGCATTTTGTATAAGCCATACACTGGTAAGACAGTAAAATCAGTTCAAAAATACACGACAAACTTGTTGAAGAACACACAAAACATAAAAATCACATTTAAATTTTAAAAAATTTCATATCCGCATAAACAATTACCTAAAAATGAGTTTGAAAAAAATTTAAAAATTCTTGAAAAAACTTTAATACCCCCTCGTAAAGTCATGAGCGTTTACAGCGCGACCATGTCGAAGAGGAAGTTATGTCGTTAATAATGAAAAACAAATGACCACCACGACCACGCTTACAGGACCATATCCGTTGAATGAAATTGTCCATAACCAAATCGCAAAGTGGCTGCCCTATGTCCTCGATAGCCTCAAGAATTCTATCTTTGAGATCTTGAATCGACGCTGTGCTGTTGGCGTAGAGCTGATGGCCCCAAAGACCTCACAAGACTTCGGTGGCCAATTGTGATCACCTCTTCGAGAGATAACACGGTCCGGAAACTTTTCCCGTAAAAGAGCAATGGTTTCATTGCTTCTCGTGGCACTTAGCGCTGTCTTGTTGAAAGTAAACTTTGTCCTGATCAATATCATCCAACTCCGACCATAAAGGAGGAATGAACAAACCTGGATTTTCTTCAAAACTTTGGGCTACAGCAGCATTATTCTCAGTTGTTCTTTTTTTATTCTTCACATAACTAACTTGTCTCAACAGCTCGAATTTCTCCACCAATTTCTCTATTGCGGTCCGACAAGGTGCTTCACAACGACCCAAAAATGCTTTAGTTTTGCGAACTGTGACTGCAAGATTTTCACCATTTTTGTAGTGAATTTTAACAATTTCAATGCTTTGTTGAAGGGTAAATCCGAGAATAAAAGCTTCCAAAGTGGCAGCTACCAAAATACCGGGTAATTCAAAATAACACCTCTAACCCTTTAATATTTGACATAAAAAAACCCATCTTCATTCACTTTTTTGTTGGCCATTATTACACAGAAAAAAAAAATGAGCCATAGATAATGTTTGTAAAGATGGCATGAAAACGACGCCTGACCCTTGATGGAGTGGATACAAAGAGAAGAAGTACTCTCTCTCTCTATTGTTTTCTTTTAAATGTCACCAATTTGAGATACTGATGGAAATTTCTACCGACAAAGCCAGAGTTTCTGATAACAAATAGTCCGTCTTGATTACAAAATTGTCATTCAAATAAGATCTATTTTAGGGAAGTGATTATTAAAAATGTCACAGATGTCTGATGACCTTGTCATCTACCTTTTTTTGTTTTTGTCAATGTAGCTACCAGTAGACATTTTTGACGGCAAATCTACTGGATCGGGTAACATGTACCATATTTCCATGGCAAATTTAAATTAAATCTATTTCAGGAAAGTTATTATTAAAACTGACAAAAAAAAAAGTGTCACTTAACCCTTTCATTGTATCCAAATAAAGGACCATAACTAACTGTGGACAAAAATTCTCAAGCTCATTAGAACGCCCTCGCAACCGTACGGGATGCTGGTGCTGCGTCTGAGACTACTGATGATGATGCTGATGATGGCTGCTGCTTGAAGCGGCTTACGATGATGCAAGAAATTGTTGAGTGTATTTGTGTGTGTGTGTGTGTGCGGGACAAGTGCTAACAGAGAAGTGGAAGTAGAAATAGAATAAAATCCCCCGAAAGAACGACTACGACAGTTCAGAGATATTGTCCGTATTTCCGTTAGAAAAGTAAATGAGTGTTTCTCTTTACTTTTGGGTTCCTTCTCGTTTTGTGTTTTCTGTTGTTGTTGTTTTTTTTTTGTGTGCTTTCATTTATTTTCGGTTAGTACATCGAACAAAACTTTGTTGCCAATTTCATGACTCATTTAACTGATTACAGATGTGATGATATTGATATACACGCTCATACTCCATATATGAATACAGCCAGCTGCCCCGTGAACCCCGTCTAACCCGGCCAGCAACTAACTACAACAGCTGCGGATGCTGCTGCTGCTTATTTGAATGGTTCAGCAGCAGTTCGTTTTGGTCGCCCGGTCGTTTGGATTGTTCATATTTTTGTCAACAACCAAAACATGGAGACAATTACAGTTGTTTTTTTTTGTTTCGTTTCTGTTTGTTTGTTCGGTTTTCGGGTCTGTCTTCTTTCGAGTACGTTTGGCCAAAACTAGTGCATTGAATAGGAATATTCTCTTGTACATATAAGCAAACATACATATATGTATGGGGTCAGGACTGGAATGGCCATGCATGCACTTGTGTGTGTGTGTGTGATTAAGTGATATGTGTATGTGTGTGTACTGGATATTTGTACCGAGTTCTGGCTACCAAATGCTGTCATAAAAACAAAACCGGAAACGGAAAGGCATTTAGTACGTTTGTTGGACTATCGTTGCTGTTGTTGTCGTTGTTGTTGTCAACCGATTTTGTCGGTGGCAGCGGATGATGGCGGATGGTCTAAACCAGTTATTATATTAAAGTACCTTCCAGACCACTCGCACGTACACATACCCAGTAACTACTGCCTGTACGTTTACACACAAGCCCTGACGAGCAAACCCATAAATGCTTAAATGCCCCATAGGAAATACACTATCGATTCAAGTGCTTGCGAATATTATCCATTCGAGTGGCTCTCTAGATACGGCTTCACTTATACCGCCATTCCTTTGGAGACCCATGGCCATGTTTGACGCCGTCATTTCCTATTGGGGGCGCCTTGACCTGTTATGCTCAAGAAGCCCAGTACGTAGAGATGATAATGATGATAAAATATGGTCGCCAGAGCGGAAATTAAAACATATGTAGTACTTGCAGTTTAATATTACGGAAATGCTTACATGTACACATGTGTGTGTGTGTGTGTGTGTGTGCGTGACAATGTTTATATGTAAATGACCAAGAAAAACCAAAGATATTGGCAATAACATACAATAAGCACCATCTCAGCAGAGAAAATTTAATATAATCCACCCTTTAAGTAGGACAATTTCGATTTCATTACAATGAAATAAGAGGATTCAATGAAACGCCGGTATTTCTTTTTTCTCAATCTCCTTGAGAGGATGTGGGTTGAATGTTTTTCATTTACATACGATTTATAATAACAAGCAAATGGATAATGTGTGGAAAGTTCTAGCCGGTTTATGCAAGAACCTATGCAAGTCTAATAGCCAACAAGTGTAAAATTTGACATTAAAACTACCGGCCCAAATCGGGAATAACATTAAGTTTCATGATCATGATCTACTTAAAGGTTGCCAGATACATTGCGGTCTTTCCCCAGCAGCGCACACTGGGTAATTTGAGTTGCTTTTTAGGCCATAATTAATTACAGCCAAAGTTTTGGGTCAATATTGGTTGCAATTTGGAATGTACGACCTTTTCATGAACACGCACAAGTGGGTTTTTTTATTTTTGTAATAGTAGACATTTTTAATGGTTGCCACCATATGAAAAAAAAGTAAAAAACCTAATATCTCGAAAACGAACTAATATATTTTTTTTTTTTTTTGAATTTTGGCTCGATGAAAATTAGCAAGGCGGCTAACAAAATGGCGTATAAGCCATGCACACAAAATCTTAAATAAACAAAAAAAATTTTTTTTTATATATTATGTTTTTTTTTTTGTTTGTTTGTGTCACATAGAGTTAAATAAAAAAGTAATTCAAATTTATAAAAACGAAAAAAAAACTATTTACATATTTTTTAATTATTCAAATTTTCAATTTCATTATCCAGATTTATTTCATTTAGCTCTCTTTGGTATGCTTCACTTAAAACTAATTAGTCAATAGTTTCCAAACAATCCTCTTCTGAGCTTTCTTCTTCACTTTCCTCTTCACTTTCAATTCTTCTGGTATTTACTTTCAAGTCTTCTGGTATTTCTGGAGTAAGTAACATGGCTACAACTTCACGTGGAAGCTGCATGCGGCTCTTCTGCTCAACGCGTTTCTTCACACTTATCGAGGAAACAAGAGGGTCGGACATGTCCAAAAACATGTCTATCAGCGTTGCCATATGCCAACCACAGGGCTATTCGGGTTAATGCAAAAAAAAACTTTACTTCAAGCTGACGCTGTGTCAAAGAAAATGATATATATCAAGAAACGAAAAAATTCGAAACGAAAAATAAAAATAAATAAATTCAGAACTCTATTCTGAACCCTCTTTACTAGAGAAAATCACGGCAGTTCACGGCCAACATTATTAAAAGCTTATGCAAAGTTTGAAAAAGGCATCTATTTGAGGTTAAGTTAGATTACGAGATTTTTCTAACAAAATAGATAACGTCCACCAAAAATAATAAATGATAAAAACCGTTTAAATTTATATAAAAATTACACTTTTTATAGTTCATTGAGCACTTTTCTTGAAAATGCCTAACTTTTAATGCCCATAAATCAGCTGATATTAGGTTTTTACAAAAACAAAATATGCAGTTTTTTGCTTTGATGTATTCTTAATCAAACGTCATTAACAAAAACATTATTATTTTTTATTCACAAAATTATTTTTGGCCAAGATTCCTGAACAAAATACCTATTGTGCAGCGGGCAAATGGGGTCTTCAGTTACATAAAAGCGAACCCATAAAGTCCAGCTGTAAACAAATATGGGAGTAGAAATAAATCTTCGAAATTGTTGATCAAAAATTGGGCATTTACTGTATACAATTGCCAAATTTCTCGAAGCATACGGATACCGTGCCGGAATAAAACCAAAACTATTCCCAAATTGATCCAATTTTTGAAATCTTCATATGAACGTTAAGTGCGGCTCTGACAGGCCATGTGCCATTGATTGCACCAGGATCTGCTTCAATATCTGTTCAATGCAATGTTTATTTAGTGCTGCCAGTTTAGAGGATTTTCTCCCAGATTTAGGGTATTTTTTAGGCGGAAAATTTCTTTAATAAAGTGTTGTCCAATTTGTGTTAAGAACATTTCCCCAAAATATTCAACCATACAAAAAGTGTTATCATAGACAAAAACTATTTTTTGATAAAGAGTACTATAGCAAACTAACAGCCTGTTTTTATAAAACGAATGGGTCTTTCGTTTCGTTAAAATAACGAAAAGAAATTCTGTTTCGTCAGTTTGGGTCTTTGTAACACGAAAGTCGCAGTTAAATTCTAATTGAAATTGTTGTTCTTATGTATTTTTTTGTGTGTATTGTCTAATTGGATTGGTTGGAGTCATAGAAACACAATTCAGTTTCGTTTCGGCTACACACGTTTCTGTTCGTCTCAGACGTATACGTTTTATAAAAAAACAGGCTGTAAGTGTACTTGATTCACTTTGAACTAAATTTATATAAAACAGTCCACTAAAAAATTTTTTTTTTTAAATTCTACTTTTATCATATTTTATGATCGAATTTTAAAAATAAAACATTTTATATAACTGTCCTATAAATATCAATTTTTTAGGGGATTTTCATTTGCGATCTAAGGGGATTTTCTTGACAAGCTAGGGGAAACCTGGCTACACCGTTCTGAATGACTTTTTTGTCGAGTGTTCGGATCTGTGTTATTAAATATTTGCGGTCGATTGTTCCGTTAATATTTTCATTGGATTTTATCAACACATAATACTTGAGTAATCCCACCAAATAAACAATTGGTCTTGGCCTGATTAATAAGTGATTTTCAAGCACTTCGGTCTTCTGCATGGCTGATCCAGTTCGTGATACCAAGCATCTTCATGTCTTCTTCCACTTGCTAAATCCACCGGAGTCTTGGTCTTCCCAGTCAGCGCCTTCCATGACTTTTACTTTCATAAATATTCGGCTTGACTGTCGGTGTTGAAGAATGGCCGCATTGTCCCCATGATTTCCTCTTCAATGGCTTACAAATCCATTTTTCATTACCACGATAAAGAAATGTACAATGCAACATGGGAAACCTAATTTCCACATACGATTCATGATATCGTTTACTTTAAATAAGTGAAATGTTCGAATAAACAAATAATGTGCCGAAAAAATAGAAATTTGTTAATTTTTTTTAATTAAAAAAAAAACTTGTATTTGGGTCACCCCTTACAAATTTGAGATATGGCAGTAAATAATATAGAACAATTTATTGAAATTAGCTCACCTAAGTCACGTAATGCCGCTCTTTACGTGGTATTATCTGAAAACCCTTGAAGATTGTGTTGTACATGTGCCCGGAAATATCCTTTATCTTTCATGTCGAATATGAAATTTAGCCAATACTGCAGTCAAAACTCAACCAGTTCTCTTCATTTACTATAAGTCAAATTACGATTTTCTAAATTAACAGGAAAGCCTGAAATATACAAGTCTTTTTCCATCTTACAAAAACTGATTAGAAAACACATTATAATGAAACTAGTAAGTTGTAATGCGCCTATGGCGCCCGTTGAAATATGGAAAAAAAATTTGTTGAAAAAAAAAAAATTTTGTGAAAAAAAAAATTTTGTTGAAAAAAAAAAAATTATGTTCAAAAAAAATTTTTGTTGAAAAAAAAATTTTGTTTAAATTCCTACGTACTGCGTGACAGAGTCAGTGAATCAGTGTATCAGTGAATCAGTGTCGAGGGTAAATATATATTAAGATAATACATGATATATCCGTACAACTTAAGGATTTTAACCTGGACAGTTCAAAAACGATTCAGCAAAACAAAAAATAATAAATTATTTGCTGGCAGTCATTATTAACATATGACCCAATCGGCCATATAACAAAAACTCTGTGTGGTAGTCGGTAAAATGGCTTTGATCTCAGACTTCTCAAAGGGGGGGAAATTGCAACAAAGAAACCCCGAACAGATGACTAATTGCCCAGTTTATTTATTATTTAACTTTTGGCAATTAAATATAATTTATTTATGTTATTTGCCACAAAAGAACATTTCAACAACGTCCATTTTCTTTTGTGAGAATTATTTTCAAAAGGCTTTTGAGAAGAGAACACTCACAAATAGAGGACGGAGAGTAAATTTCAAAGGACCGTTGTTGGTACACCGCATTGTAAGAAAGTATGTTTGAGGTTAGTTTTGTGGAGACTAATTGTCAGGAAGAAGTAACATGAAAAACAAATATTACATCCTTATGGAATAAGCAATAAGTTTCGATTCCTTTCCAGTTTTCTTCACTATTTAGTTTGTGGAGTTAAGTTATATAAGGTCGACAGCAGGGCTAGAGTCGAACAATTTGCTCGACACCGACCCCGAGTTTTATTTACTTACCCATAAATTCCATAAAATAAATAGCATCTATTGAAAACAGCTTAATCAGTTAATATTTTTTAAAATTTCATATATGTTCGATTACACAGTACATCACAAAAATTCCAAACAAAAAATCACTTATCCCAGCCGAAAGTACTCGATGAGAGGAGAAAAGTATTTTCTGGATTTTGCTAGATTGGTTGCCGTTCGTTTTTTATGAGCCTCTATAGTTTATTCGCCAAATTCGATTTTGAGCACTTTTTTGCAATTTTCTTCTATTTTTCGCATGGCCATAGTTCGAAAAATGCTGTGAATTTTTTTTTGCAGTCTTCAGCAAAGTTGTAGCTCTTGACTCGGCCAACAAAAATGCTGAATATATTAAGTCGGAAAAATTTCATCTTCATGCTCAAAACACCAAAAATGTCGAAAAAATCACCACTTTTTCACCGATTTTTTCTGTTTTTCGACTACAGCTCTTGAACTATTGAAAATTTTACCAAACAATCAAGGGGAGAAATGTAGCCTATAAAATTATGAACAATTTCGGATTTGGCCATACAAATGTGATTAATTTTCATTTTTTTTTTTGTTTTTATTATTTTTATTGAGCAAAAGTTTAAAAAAGGCACATGTATTATTTTTTTTTGCAATTTAGTATTGAATTTTCTGATTAAAGTGAAAAACATGAAAATATATGAAAGATTATGAAAAAAAGTATAAAAAAAGGCATCAAACGGGTATTAATTTGTATTTGTTTTTTTATACACTCCATCATAGGATGGAGTATATACTAAGTTTGTCATTCCGTTTGCAACACCTCGAAAGAGTGATCTGCGACCCTATAAAGTATATATATTATCGGTCAGTGTAACATTCTAAGACATTCTAGCGATGTCCGTCTGTCCGTACGTCTGTTGTCTGTTGAAATCACGATAGAGTGCGAACGACCAACGCTAAGAAGCTGAAATTTTGTAGGAAGATGTTTTTTGCCCATAAGTTTAAGAATGGGCAATATCGGACCAAAGGGGAAAAAGTTCCCCTTTACGGGACTAAATATATCCCGTTCACATATTGCAACGACATAAAAGCCTTAGTGAACAAAATGGGTATGGAATATAATGCTGCCGACTGGAGATTATTTATAGATGGCTCCACGTCAAGTTTGAAGGCTGTATTATTACATGTTACAAATAAAATGCCATCCATCCCGTTGGCATTCGGAACGAATATGAAGGAATGTTATGAAGTCATGGCAGATATATTGGACAAAATCAAATATACGCAGCATAACTGGAAAATTTGCTGCGACTTAAAAGTAGTAAATATTTTGCAAGGTGTCATTGAAAAAGGCGACTTCCCTAAATTCAAAGGTAAGAAAATCGACGCAATGATTGCTGAAGTATGCTGGTGGTCTCAAAAGATATCACAATTCGAGCACGAGTTGACGGAGGATGATAAAGAAGGACATACAGAAGAAGATATACCATTATTCACTCCACAAACTGGAAATGACGCAGAAGATATCGTCGTGGCTATTTTAAACTCAGAATCAGACGACGAATCAAGCGAACCAGCTGCAAAGAAATCTCGGCCTTCCACTTCTGGAACGTCAACTGTCAAATCATCAACTTCGCGCCAGACAGCCCAAATGGACATCGACGATACTGATTAACAAAAAACAAATACAAATTAATACCCGTTTGATGCCTTTTTTTATACTTTTTTTCATAATTTTTCATATATTTTCATGTTTTTCACTTTAATCAGAAAATTCAATACTAAATTGCAAAAAAAAAATAATACATGTGCCTTTTTTAAACTTTTGCTCAATAAAAATAATAAAATCAAAAAAAAAATGAAAATTAATCACATTTGTATGGCCAAATCCGTATCGAGGAGTGGTCGTATGAAGGTGGTATGTACTAGAAAGTTGTTCATAATTTTATAGGCTACATTTCTCCCCTTGATTGTTTGGTAAAATTTTCAATAGTTCAAGAGCTGTAGTCGAAAAACAGAAAAAAGTGGTGATTTTTTCGACATTTTTGGGGTTTTGAGCATGAAGATGAAATTTCCGACTTAATATATTCAGCATTTTTGTTGGCCGAGTCAAGAGCTACAACTTTGCTGAAGACTGCAAAAAAAAATTCACAGCATTTTTCGAACTATGGCCATGCGAAAAATAGAAGAAAATTGCAAAAAAGTGCTCAAAATCGAATTTGGCGAATAAACTATAGAGGCTCATAAAAAACGAACGGCAACCAATCTAGCAAAATCCAGAAATTACTTTTCTCCTCTCATCGAGTACTTTCAGCTGAGATAAGTGATTTTTTGTTTGGAATCAAAAAGTTGAATATTGCGTCACAGTGTTAGAAAGGGTTTCCCAACAAGAGGTGTTATTTTGAAACACCCGGTATTTCGGTAGCTGTCACTTTTGAAGGTTTTTTTTTCTTTGACATTTGACAAGTCGAGAAGCTATCGAGGACATAGGGCAGCCACTTTGCGATTTGGTTATAGAAAATTTCATGAAAAGGATATGGTCCTGTAAGCGTGGTCGTGGTGACCATTTGGCTGATATTGTTTTTCATTATTAACGGCATACCTTCCTTTTTATTATGACATAAACATCCGATCATTTTTCTCAAAAAATTTAATTTTTCTTTGAATACCAAAATAACACCTACTGCTGGAAAACCCTGTATTAACGCACCTAAGTGTCACATATAGAATATAGGAATAGAGGACGGAAATATGAAAATCAAAAATGTCCAGACACCGTCTCCGCCTCATAAATTCGGGCTACTTTACGAGTAAGGGAACTGCTTTGCTTGACTTTTTCTGAACCCCCGGATGACGGAGAACAAATAATCTAAGCATCTATGTTGAGGAGCTCGAACCTTCATCAAGTCCCATTGGAAGAGACATAGCCCTACGGTTTTAACCAGTCCAGCGGTCTATTCCCTCCTCTTCGTTTCAGCTGCAGTCATAGTCAACTCAGTAATCCACGTACCTATTCTGGTAAGAACAACAAAAATCACTTTCCATTCCCCCATTTTCCACCTCGTAAATATCGAGAAGTTGTCAGTCAGCGACTTTATTTTATTGAGCACAGCTCACCCAGTGGACACAAGTTGCCTGGGGCCTCTGTTTGTCTGATTAGTCTCAGAAATTCACCAATTCCACCATTTCTGTTTTATTTGGGGTCTCCTTCAACACAGCATAAGATACGAAGGTAGGCGAGGATCAAAACCCTAGACGATTACTTTGTGAGTTCAATCTCGGTAACAGCTCGCATGGGAATCTTTGTTATGCTCCAGATTTACTTGCGGCGTAACACTTTAACCATTGATAATATTACTGACTCCTCCATGTGGGGAACAACACTGATGGTCCCCATCGTCACCGTAGCCGTGAATATGCGACTCAGTCCTGAAACATCTGAACGTGTTAAAATTTCACACATCAGCCAGGCCCAAAATGTAATCTTGATCTACATAAATCTTAATATATATTTACCCTCGACACTGATTCACTGATACACTGATACACTGATTCCCTGATTCACTGACTCTGTCACGCAGTACGTAGGAATTTAAATAGGCATTCTATAATAATTCTATAAATAATAATAATAAAAAAAATAATATTTTTTTTTTGTACAGAAATTGTGTTTTCCCCAATTGTTTTTTTACGAATTTTTTTTTTTCCAAAATTTTTTATTTCAAAAATTTTTTTTTCCAAATTTTTTTTTCAACAAATTTTTTTTTTCCACAAAATTTTTTTTTTCAACAAAATTTTTTTTTTCCACAAAAATTTTTTTTTTTCAACAAATTTTTTTTTTCCACAAAATTTTTTTTTTCAACAAAATTTTTTTTTTCAACAAAAATTTTTTTTCAGCAAAAATTTTTTTTCCACAAATTTTTTTTTTCCAATTTTATTTTTTTTCGAAATTTTTTTTTACAGAATAGTTTTTTCGAATTTTTTTTTTTACAAAATAGTTTTCTCAAAATATTTTTTACAAAATTTTTAAAATTAAGTAACAAATACTTTCTCAAGCAAATTAACGGGCGCCATAGGCGCATTACAACTTACTAGTATAGTATAACCCGATTTACCTGGTTTACCGGCACGTACTGAACCCAGACCATCTGTCGTTTGCGTCTCTGGGAGTTTCCAAGTTGAGTTTCAGCTTGCATGTGAAGAGGAGAGTACCAACGTGTTCGATAACCGACTGAACTTGTTAGATTATCGCACATCAGGCTAGTTCATCCTCAAGGTACTGAAAAGGATTCCGTACGAATACAATAAACTGAACCACGGTGATGTTGGACTTTAATGATTCAGTCTTGATATCAACAAACGGGTTAGCCTCAATTCTGCACACAAGGCAGAACAATTTAACTTGGGTTAATATATCGGCCACTAGATCATTAGTTGTCCTTTACTGTCGCCACTGATAAGGAATATGATGCGGTTAAATACTGACAGGAGAAATGTGAAGGCAGTACCGTATGTGAAAAAAGTCGTTGTGTCTCTCCCTGCCCTCTGTGTGTAATATTCCACCAAAGGGTGTAACTGTTCACACACAAGCAATCCTTGATGATATTTAAGTAGTCTCGGTTGACAGCAGCTCTCATAGTCGGTCGGTAAACAACTTAACGCAATGGAAATGTCTTTGACATACTTTACATGGAAAATCAATGGGAAATCAAGTGAAACCCAGTTACTTGTGCAAGTATGTATGAGTGTGCATATACATGTGGTTTATTCTTCAAGAATTTTTCGCAAAAATATATAGAGTCTTGAATATTTCTTAAGAAATCAATATGAGTACTTTAAGTAAATTAGATGCGCTTACGAGCTAAACAAACAAAACCAATGGATTTAAATGAAAATGATACGGTTTTCAAAATGCCATTGCCACAAGTTTTGCGCGTTTGCTAATGAACACGTAACCACTGACGTCTGTGATTACGCAGCGCCAAATCCATATTTTATGTGTTGCCCCCGTAAAGGTTCTTACCCTCGAATAGAGATCATCGAACACTAATTCATAATAGTCACCCTGGCAAATTCGCTTAAGTGGATGTCAATGATTTGCCAAAAAATATACTCGACTAAGTACAAGTCAAAAGTGATGGCACTTTAAAACAAAAGCAACATCGACATCAACAAATTAGTCAGGCAATTACTTAAACATTGTACGGTGTGTTTATGTATATTTCGGCATATGCTATGAATGCGTGATTGTGCCTGGTAATGGTGTTGAGCTTGAATGTAGCAAGCATGTTAAACTAATTAAAAATAAATTAATCATACGCACCGCCGTCCTCATAGTGCTCGTGTATGCCACACGTCATGATTCATTAAATTATTTATTTAAATTCTGTTACAATTTCCATCAACCCCAGTGAAAGCAGTTCAAGGAAATTAACTATAAATAATACTTAATACTCCACCACACCAACGCCGGCACCTACACTACGTTTCCAACAGATTTTCAAGGGGTGTCGTGTAAGCCACACAGCTACATAACATTCTTTCACAAATTCCTTCACACACACACACACGGATGTATGAACAAGAAATGAAAACCCATTTAAATACAGAGTATTTTAGAAAATCAAAGACTGAGGAAAAGTGCCTCTTTAAGGGCGCGGGTGGGGGGTCTAAAGTGGAACTGAAAAATAGTTTACGCACAACCGGCAAATTATAGGTTGGCGGTGCGTTGTTAATAGAAATTATTTCTTTCGACGCATGTCCTTTTCTGTAAAGTATGGGCACATAAAAGCCGCACTAAATATTTGTTTGCTAACGGATGTTCGGTTAGGGTCAGACCTCCTAAAAATAAATCGTACTTTATGAATTCTATGTGTCAAGGAAATGTGAAAATATAAATAACAGTGAGAGAAAATGGGTGAGAGCCGAGGGGGTCTGATAACGATTATAAGTGGCTGAAAGAAACATTAAGAATCGTTGCTTTTGTTACTGAATATTGTGCGGTGATTTGATGTCATAAAAAGCCACACAATGGCACCTAACCGTTCGAACAATAACTATAGAAATGTTTTCAAGTTATTTTCATAAATAGTTCTTATTGCTTCAGATTCGAGTTGTTTATAAATGGGTGGGTTCGTTAACTTCATTTCCGACATAACGTACAGCAAGGATGAATAAAGAAAGAACAACTAGCCATATACAGGTAGTACCACATCAAAACCGAACATAGTTTTGGATAACTAATTTTGTTTGTCATGACAAAAGGTACGAAATATGTCGAATATCATACAACTGGCGGCGAAGAAGGTTCATATTATGGTAAGAAAATAAGAAAAACCCTCATAAATTTACAAATGACTTTACTTTACAAATGACGGTCCATTTCAATGAATATTCAAATGTTACAGTCGAACTTCTCTATTACGAACTTCCGTACAACGAAGTTCTCTATATAACGAATTTATTTCCAGAACACTGCAATTTCGTTAAATTTTCAGTATGTTTTGATCTCCTTATAACGAGTTTCCTTATAGCGAATATTTCTTTACTACGAATTTTTTCTACGCCCGTAACTCGAATGCTCATGCGTTTTTGATCTCCGTATAACGAGTTTTACATAAACACATTTTTCACTCTCACCATACACACACATATTTTCATTTTTTATTTGTTTTTGTGTGTGAGATTCACATTTCTACTCTCTGTAAGTGAGAGAAATGTAGGCTCGCATAGTAGACTACACGGAAAAATGGAAAAATCAAACGCAGACAAAAATTACCAATTATTTTAAATAAAATTCAACATACATAAAAATAAAATTTTTTTAAAATAATTCTATATTACGAATTTTCTATATAACGAATTTTTTTTTTGGTCCCCTTGAGATTCGCTATATGGAAGTTCGACTGTATAACGCACAGCACACTCATATGGTGAAGACCTTCCGGACGTTTCTTTATGAAATCTTGAGAAAAATATTTAAGTTATTTAGTTTGATTTCAAATTTGAAAGGTTGCGACTGTCAGCGAATCTTTGGAACATCCCCAGACCATTCGAAGCGTGTATCGAGGCCTATCTATCATCTCTTCCGGTCTATAGCTCACAGCATTCGGTTGCGATGAAACTCCAAAGTAACCAGAAGCTCTCACAGAGCCTGCTTGTTAAGGTGGAATACCTTTCGGTGTTCACGACTGTCCATGATACCAGAACTAAGTCAAATATAGAAAACCATCACTACTTCTATATTACCTACTTATTTCCCTTAACATTCCAACTTATTTCTTGAACGATTCACTTCGTTCAACGGAGAAATTATGCTGACTTTCTGTCAAGATTTCAATATCAGAGATAATAAAGTACAAGTGAAAGTCCAAGACAGGCTGAAAGAACTAGGTCATTCTAGCTTTTTCAAGACCTTTTAAATGTTTTCCTTTTCTTGAGGTATTTTCCCTGAGTTTTTTTTTATAAAGTTTTATTTTGTTGGCAATTTTTTTTTTTTTTTAATTAAATTTATTTATATACAAATTTATGACGAAAAAAATGTATTTCTTTCTCAAAATTAAAATTTTTCCACTTAAATCTATGACGAAAAAAATGTATTCCTTCCCCAAAAAATTCAAAGTTTTTTTGAAAAAAAAAACTTAAAAAATCCTGGACGAAAAAAATGTTCAAGTCTTATTACTTTTGTGAAAAGTCACATTACCTATGATTAAAATTAAATACAGATCATGAAAATCGACGAACTCATTTCCGTTTTATGCAGAAATTTTGAAAAATTAAGAATTACATTTCTCTTAATCTATTACTATACTGTTTTTCCACTTAATCAAAGGTTTTGAAGTTATACCAAAAAAAAAAATGATTGCTCCAAAAAAAAATTTTTTTTTTATCTTGCACCAATTCCAAACTTATGTCATGGCTTTTCTTTTCCCAGACAAATCATTAACTGTTCGAAACCGGCTTTCACACAGTCTGTCTCGCTCAGTGAGATGACAATTTATATCGCACAAAGTTCATTGATTTGAGAGAAGTTCCCGTTCAGTTCATTCATTGTAGTCTTGGATTAGAAATAAAGGGTATTCCAAGAAGAGGTCTTATTTTGAAACACCCGGTATTTTGGTAGCTGTCACTTTTAAAGCTTTTATTCATTGCCATTTGACAAGTAGAAACTACGCCTACGGAACGATACGCGCTTCAACAACGGATTGAAATTATTAAAATTCACTACAGAAATGGTGAAAATCTTGCAGTCACAGTTCGCAAAACTTAAGCGTTTTTGGGTCGTCGTGAAGCACCTTGTCGGACCGCAATACAGAAATTGGTGAAAAAATTGGTGGATATGAAGAATAAAACCCGTGCACGTTGCACAAGAACAACTGAGAATGTTGCTGCTGTAGCCCAAAGTGTTGAAGAAACCCCAGGTTTGGCCATTCCTCGTCGTTCTGTGGAATTTGGAATTCCACAAACATCATTACTCGGTATTTGGCATAAAGACTTGGGTCTTAAGGCTTACAAACACCAGAACTCAAGCCGGCCGATCATCAACAATGTCGTGTCTTTGCTGATTGGGCCCTTGAAATGCATGAAAATGTATCGGAATTCCATCGAAAAATCATCTTGACTGATGAGGCCCATTTCCACCTCGGTGGCTACGTCAACAAGCAAAATTGTCGCATCTAGCGCTCGGAAAAACCCAAAAGCTATTGTTGAAAAGCCTCTCCATCCTCAACGTGTAACAGTTTGATGCGGTTTATGGTCCGGCGGGGTCATTGGACCTAACTTTATCGAACATGAGGTTGAATCAACAGTTACGGTGAATAGAATGCGCTATCGAGGGGTGATTAATGGTTTTTTATGGTCGGAGTTGGATGATATTGATCAGGACAACGTTTCTCACATATTGATTAAATGATTTCGTGGAGAGAATCAAGTAGAAAATCCAGTTTGTCAGTGTGGTTGCAATGCCATAAGAAGGATTCGGGCAACACTGGCATAAACCATACCAACTTTTTTTTTTTTGTTTTTAAATATTTTCCGAATGTTTTCCAGCTTGTTACACTTACCCTTTCGTTTGCAAATAATTGTATTTGACAATGCGGAAAATCCGCATGTAACTCAAAATGAAAAGCCGCCAGACAAATAACATTTCCTTATATTTTTTTTGGTTTTATTCAGTTTTCACGGTTTTATTTCATTTTTTCACCTTATTTTTTTTTTATTATTATTATTATTTTTAATAAATTTAACATATTTTATTTTAGTTGTTTTTGTTTTTGTCTTTACTCATATTTTTGCATCGTCATTCACTTTATTTTCATATCATCAATATTATTGAAAACTTATTTAAATTACAATAATTGAAACATACTCTTTTTTATTCGATTGGTTTTTTGTTTGTTTGTTTGTTTGTTTCTTCTTCTTTTTTTGTTTGCATGTATTGTTGTTGCTGTTGCCTTTATTGTTAATAAATGGCATCATCAATCAAACACATTAGTTGTTTGTATGTTGCCCTAGGACTGTGTATATGTGTGTGAGTGTGTGAGTGATGTTTGTCTGAGTTCGATACGGATGTGGTTGTGGAGGTTTCATGGTGTATGTATGTGTGTGTGTCTGTGTAATCTCTGGTATCTGGAATGTGATCATCATTTGAATTTGTGTGTGTTTTTTTTCTTTATTTTTTGAAATTTATTATTTTTTCGGTTTTGATATTGTATTTGTGGTTGTTGTTGATGTCGTATTTTTTTATTTTTTTTTCACTTTTGTTTATTTATTTTAATTAAGCCATTAATAACATTTTTTGTTTTTTTTTTTTTTTGTGGATATATTTTTTTTTTTTTTTGTTGGTTTTAGGTTTGTGTTCATTTTTGGTATTCCATTGACTTTCTTTAAATCTTTCTTAAATTTGTTGTCTCCTGTGTGTGTAATTGTGTGTCTGACAGTGTATTGTATATGTATATTCCCGTTTCTCTGTTTACTCTTCATTTAATTTAAATGCATAAGTTTTTTGTGTGTTTTCGGTTTTCTTTTTGTCTCGTCTTTCTATCCGGAAAGAGTTTTATCTGCAGGATTTTGTTTCTTTGAGAGGGGAGGGGCGTTTTGTTTATTTGCATTTGTAATTAAATATAATGTCCTTTATCGTCCTTATCATCATCCGTCATATAATTGTACAATAATATCCATAATTTTTGTTGTTTTTTTTTTAATAATTATAATTATAATAATAATAATATTTAACCATTTCTTGCTTTTGTTTTGGTTTCTTTGTCTGTTTTTTGTGTGTGTGTGAGTGTTGGTATTTTTTTGTTTACTTTCTCTATTCATTCGAATTATCATCAACATCGTTTTCATCTCAATATACAATACACAATTTTGTTGTTTTTGTTTTCCGTTCTCTATTTAAATTATTTATATTAATTTATGTAAATATTGTATTTAATTTTAATTCATTTCATTTCATTTTGCTCTTAACTATAGATACACATTTAAATTTACACAATTATTTGCTATTTATTTATAAATGAAATGTTCCACCATGAGGACAGGCAGGCTGGCCGACAGACAGGAGCAGGGTGATGGGGTTGGGGTTGGGGGGGTCAATAACAAATAGATGACAGAGTGTATTGAAGTCTATACAGATTGAAAGCATAATAAACACGCATACACAAACACATATACATACAACTAAATAAATACATATATATAGTTAAATAGGCGTAAATAATTATGAAACAAATATTGAATGGAAATTATGAATAAGTTTTTAATGAGTCGTAATTATTTCACCAAAACACACAGCACCAGAGGATTTGCAGATTTTCAGAAAAATATCCATTCATTTGGAAATGATGTCATTAGATTTGCGATGACATTGGATTAGGAATACACAGAGCTCCAAACGCTCGCAATGAAGCACTTTGACCTTTGAAAAGCACATGGCAATGTCATCGATAGATAAAAAGGGTATAATCAAAATTCTTCTGAATATGTTAGAGAAATTTAAAAAAAGACTTCATAAATAAATGGGGAACCACAGAAGAGCTGGCAGAAGTTTAACCCCCCCCCCCCTAATGGAGCATTGTGACCTTAAAGAAACACTTGTCAATTGATTTGTTATTGTCACAGGTTTTTTAGTTAGATGGGTTGAAGCATTAATGGGCTTTCTTAAAAAATTAACAAAAATTAATAATAAAGAAACTCTTTAAAAAAAAAATCATAACTAAAACTTTTACCAGAAAATTTGATTTATTTTAAGTGAAGAATCCAGCTAACAACAGATTGACGTGAGTTTTACAGGATTTTTACAGCGAAGGCCTAACCCTGCTGTGCCAACACATATGGGTTAACAACTATGTCCCTCAATTAAGGTTTTCTGTTTATTAGACCCGATTTCCACCATGACTTTTTGCTTAATTTTAAAATCATGACATTCCAGTTTGTAGGCGAAAGGTGCAGATTGGGGGGTAGAAAAAAGACACAAATCAATAGTTCTTTTTGACTTTATATATTTTGCTGTTCGACAAATTTACGAATCAACAAGATTCATGTATAAACGTCAAAAAATCAAACGGGGTCGCAGCAAAAAGTCAACTTATAAATTCATATGACTTTAGGAAGCAAATCCAAAAGAGAATTAAAAAAAGTCATCGTGTACATTGGGACTTACTGTCTGTTTCCATAAAACGAATTTGTTCGTTCGTTGCAAATTGTCAAAATTGAAAACCCCTGAAAATGTGGTAGATCTTTTGAAATTTATGATTCTAGGAGCATCCACCTTCATTGTCGTTTGTATGGGAGGTAGCAGAAGATGGTTTGGAATTGTAACAGTTCCATTTAACCACGTTTTGCTGGCTAACATTTTTTGTTCGGAACCTCATTGAATCTTTGCATTGCTTCAGGAGACAACGACTGCCCTATCTATTGGAGGAATGGGAGATTCAAAATCTTGGAATAAGAAGGCAAGTCGGATAGATTAAGACTTGCCTATGGTTAAAGTTATTCGGCTCAAGGCTGTTGATCCATCAATTTTAAATTAAAATGCCTTCTATGGAAAGACTTTAATGTTCATAAGGGCCGACTAACAAAAATACATCGTACATCCACAAGATGCAACATTTCAGTTGGCAATGGTGACTTTGGCCCAAGGGGTGTCCTTGAGATATTCCTTTAAAATCCCTTCGTAAAGTCACACCATGGCCTGTTTGTAGGTCAATGTCTCAAATAAAAATAATAATTTTATACCCGGACGTGGTGTGACAGATGTTTATGACTATGCCACAATAAAGCCGGGTTCCGGCTTAGCAACAAATAAAAAAAATTTGGTGGCCCTGTTCCCCCTGACTTGACAAGTTAAAGATTAATATCCTCAAGACATGGACAACTTGTCTAGAAAATCTTTACAAATAGTGTTCACCACTATCATACAACAAAATCGGTTTCGAATCGGAATAGGCAAAGCAGACATAAGCGGCGACTTTATGAGTAAGACATTAATATCCTCAAGCTTTGCACAACTTCTCTAGAGAAGCATTAGCAGTTCGTAGGGGACCTTTAAGCTGTAGTCTGCGATCAGTGAGTACTGAAAGTCATTTGATCACAGTTCAAGAAATTCATAGATGTTCAATCCTAATGGAATGTTGAGGATAATGGCGACTTCAAATCCTTGACAACCTTCAGTAACATCTCCACAATAGTTCATTACATTTTGTTGATTAAAATGAAATTTAAACATTTCTATTTTTGCAATCAATGATCTCAAACTCGACTAACAGAAACAAAACTCTATGAAGAATATAGATCAACAATACAAAAAACAAAACTAAAATAAAATAAACCAAAGTAATAATTTAATTGTGATGCCATAAACAACCTTGCCAATTACAAAACCAATTTCCATAACAAATTAACTGATTTTGTCACAGCACAATTGTCCATCCTCCTCCGTCTATTGTATCTTTGTAAGTATTTTCCGACTATTTTTCAAAATATTTAAAAGCCGATGGTTTTTGGTTTCAACTAAATGCATATTAATTGGCTGACGTTAATTACAGCAATGTGCCAACAGCTTTTAGTTTCCGAACCGAGGTGACGGGAGGTAGACCGACCGGATATCATATATCCACTGATGCCAATATCAAAGTATATCTCCCATTGGGGGGGGGTTGTCGGTCTTCATTTGAATTACGCAAATTGTAGATTTGCTTAAAATGTAAATAAGAGTTTGCTTTTGGGTAATGAGACAATAATTAAGCATAATAATCAATTTTGAAACGTTTACCTCATTAATTATGTATGTACACATGTTTGTGTATGTGTGTGTGTGAGAGAGAATGATTTACTGAACTACATTTTGTAAAATGTGTGGGGCGGTTTGTTGGAAATGAAGAAGAATGAAAAATAAAGAATGGAATTAGATTAATATTTAACGTTTAACGATATAGATAACTTTCATATACTCGTACACATGTCGGTTATGTATTTCGTATTTATATGATAATCAACATACATTTATTTATATACAGATATGCTTACATACATGCACACACACACACACACACACATGATACATATTCCAATACCATTGTTTTTAAACAACAACATATGCCAAATTGCACAGTGGTTACACGGGTTTTTATGGAAAAGTTCAAAATCGAAAGGAGTGTAGAGCAGACTTAATACGCTTTGCAACCCCTGGCCTGATGCAAATTCACTGAACCTTTTCTTTGGATTTAAATGGTTTCTTTTTGTATAAGAATAATTATTCTAAACAAACAACCACGTAACAAGAAGTGAAGGGTGGACTGAATACACTTTGAAAACCGTAGCCTGATATTGATTCCGTGAAAATCTCATCGGTTTTAAAAAGATTTTTAAACAAATACCCACGTAACAAAACAGCCCGATTATAACAATTCCTGAATAACAATTCCCCCGGTAATGTTTGCCCTTATCTCCTATTCTCAATAAAATATTCCCGAGATTTAGCTGTTTTCCTCTTTCTCTTATTTTAAACGAACTTCGAAAATGGAAATCTTTTCCATGGGGAAAAAGTAAACAAAAAATGGTGAATGTGATGTGATTTTTTGGAAGTTTTTTTTACAGATTTTTGTTTTTGGATTATCAACTTTTTTTTTTTTGGTACAATGTTAAATGTATGAATACAACGGAACAATTTTATTCTGAAATTTTTTACAAGTTGTTGCCTGTAGTATTCAAAATTAATGAGTCGTGACACGCACCGGAATGATCAGGTCATGATCAGAGACCTGTAATTTTTTTTTTTTTATGTTGGAAAAAAAATCAATTATTGATCATTTTGATGGATATCTTGAAAATGGTGGCATCGTGTATCTTTTTCCCTTCTCTCCTTTGGACATTCTTCTCCCTCAGCGTTTTCCGCTTCGGCTATCAGCTTCGACTATCAACTGAACATTTTTGTAGTTAGTGTTTTTAAAATATTTGTTTTGTTTATATTCACTTTGTACATTTGAAACTGCATAACCGACTTTGAACAATCGAAATTCCCTCTCCCTTATTACTGTTCACGCCGTTTATTTAGATTGGGAGGATTTTATTCTAAGGAAAAATAAATTTCATGGGAATTATCTGCCGGGGAGTATTCAGGTGAAATGAGCAAAAATTTCCACCTCAATATCAAAATTTTTAAATTTTTTAGCACCAACATTCGTCAAGTTATCCAGAGTAAAATTCTTAAATTGTGTTAATTTTCTACATTTTTTTTTTTTTTGCCCTTAGAGCACATTAGAAATGCTCATGAAATTCATTTTTATGTGTGAGTGGAATCTTTTCATGAAAGAGAATGCAGATGTTTGCAATTTGTCGCATTGCGTATAGAAATTGTAGAGTGAGCATTTCAGAATTTGAGAGAATTTCGTCCATATGAAATGAATTTTCGACCACAGAAAAAAGTGTGTAAGAGTAAGACATCCCCAACAAATTTCCTTGATATATTCAAACGGTGTGTAAATACTCAATTACTAACCTTCTAATTGAGCATTTAATGATGAACATGTCCAAATTACTTAATTGAAAAATCGTGCTTCTCGAAAATCATTCTTGTTTTTCTGTTTACTACCCCAAAGTAGTACAATTGATTACAGAAACGAACCTTCGAAAACCCGGAAGATGGACATCAAAGCTTATCCCTGACATACATAAATGGGTAAAAAACGAAATGGAGAAGAAAAAATTATTACATAACCGAAATGTTATCAGAACATAGATACTTTAGAAAGTACCGACACAGAATGGGAAAATGCGTCACACCCTATTGTCTGTGCAAAGAAGAATATACTGAAGATGATGCAGAGCATACTTTTTTCAACTCCATTCGATGGAGCGAATATCGTGGAGAGCTGAAGAGAATTCTAGGCACAATCTCCATAGAGAACTAATGAGGAAAGCTGGAACGCTGTTGCGAAATATTGTGAAGACATCTTAAGAGGAAAGTAAAAGGATGTGGACGCAGCAATATATCCAGAAAATGTAATAAATATATGTTCAAATAGCGGGAGCCTGGACGCAGGCCGAATAAAGTCGATGGCTGTATAGCCAAATAGGTAGCCACCTCGAAGTAATGCGAAAGCGGTGTCGAGGTGGTACTATCTCCCAAGACAGATAAGGAGGTTTTTAGTCGGCATGCCACATAGGCGAGCCCGACATATGCAAAATGAATTTTTCCCTCCTTACCCCCCCCAAAAAAAAAATAGTACAATTGACAATATTCTGTACACTTATTGTGTAGAAGGAAGAAAAGTTAAATAGAAATTGAAAGCTCCTGCTCATACCACAAAAAAGAGAAAAATTTTATATTTTTATTTTCATTTTCCACATGGACCTAAGTCCGAGTTCCATGGTTAATTGAAACTTCTCGTGTGTAATTTATGGATTATTTTTTTAAATTTAGTTTTAGTCTTCGAACCGTCTTTCACTTTTAGCCATTTGAAGAGTTTCTGCATTTGAGAAAGTAAAGGGTGTTTTTTATTGAGGTATAGAACTTCGAATTGAAATAAAACACAAGAAAATCGTTTTAATGTCCATCAATTTGGCTTTATTGGAAGGATAATTTTATGCCATTAATGTTTAAATATGATTTCGGGCATGTGGCCGCCGCGGCTGGCTCGAATAAAGCCAATTCTACAGGTCCAATTTTCAACCACTTGTTGGAACCACAACTCATCCACATTCATGCCATCCAATTCGGGAACAAAATAGTCGGTTATCATGGCTCTATACCGGTCTCCATTAACGGTAACTGACTCTCCAGCATTATTTCGGAAGAAGTATGGCCCAATGACTCCACCAGCCCATAGAGCACACCAAACAGTCAGGTTTTGTGGATGTAATGGCATAAAATGGACGGAGCTTGCGGTGAACTTCGCGAACTGAACCATTACTTTCGAAATAAATTTGCACGATTTGCAAGAGTTGTTCTTTTGTCAACCTGTTCATGATGAAATGGCAAACCAAACTAAATATTAATCACTTGACAGCTGACAAAATGGCCGCAAGTTAAAAAAGTGATAACAATGGGGATGGCGGACCAAAACTGGAACGTCGTCTTTGCTAATATGATGACGTAGTTCGTCCCTGTAGATATGTTTCTTAAACGCAATCCTCTGAATAATTG
Source organism: Hydrotaea cyrtoneurina (assembly GCA_958296145.1). Lineage (NCBI taxonomy): Eukaryota > Metazoa > Arthropoda > Insecta > Diptera > Muscidae > Hydrotaea > Hydrotaea cyrtoneurina. The sequence continues at coordinate 8,568,260 of OY282512.1, read as the reverse complement.
CTACGATGCAAAAGGCCATGTTTTGATTAAAACGTAATATATTTATAGTGAGCAGAGTGACATTTGTATTACTTCTGGAAATAGGCAAACCTGAAAGACTCCGAAACAAAAAACGGTAATTTTTTGTACGTTTAAAAACACTGTGCATGGTGACATTAACTTTATCTGCCGAATACAATCAAAGGTATGCATATGTCTCGGTATTGTTACAGATTGCAGAGCCTGTATGTGTGTGAGTGTGTGTGCCAGTGTAGGCAACTTTCTTATAATTAATTAAATTACTCTCATCTTATGATAATAATCTGCAGTTATCATCTTTTGAATGAATACAGTCCTTCATCTTCAATTCGGTTGCTTTATTTCTGTTTGATCAGCATTATTTTTGTGTGTTCTTTTTTCGTTTGAATCTGTAATCTGTAGCTTGTGTGTGTGTGTGTATGCATGTAAATCAAGAAATTTCGTTTGGTGGAGTGGGGATCTGGCTATGCTTTTTCTTTAATTTATTTATTTATATATTCATTTATTTTCTTGTTCTGTGTTCATTTGTTGTTAATCAACAAACAATAGAGTTTCCTTATTGTTTTTGCTGAGATTGAATTTGTGAATTTTTCTTTCTGTTTTTGCAAAGTAATAACATTTTATGTTTATTACGCTATTCCTGTTTGTATCTGTGTATGTGTGAGCGAGTGAGTCTTCTTAATTTGAGTTTCTTATTTATTTTAGTTTTTTTTTTTTCTATTCTTCATCCATTTTTTTAATTTGCAATATTTGTAGTTTCAGTTGCTGTTAGAGTATTATTTTTATTATGAATTCTAATGATTTCATTAAATGTTATCCACAAACTGAAAGATTTGTATGGAGATGAGGGATATGAAGGCGAAGGAGTTGATGGAGTAAGACTATGGAATGTCTTTTGCGAAGCAGAATGAAGGAATGAATTTACCATAAAGACAAAGATATTTTACTAATAACAACATTCGGCATTGAAATGAAAATATAGAAAGTATAGAATTGGCGCAATGCAGAAGTTTTGGAATAAACTGCAAAACTCCTAAGATTGAAGCGTTAGTTTCCTGGGAAAATATTTTTTGGGTTTTCGCCGGTTAGGACAAAACTCACAGAGAGCTTTGAAAAAGAATAAACTTTTGCGTTGAGAACACTTGGAATATTGTAAAAGAAAGAACTCTAACTGAGTAATTGACAAACATGGCACTGTACGATTTTTATAAACTCTCACTGCCTGTTTCCATAAATCGAATTTGTTCGTTCTTTGCAAATTGTCAAAATTAAATGGATTTTTTATGAGTGATGAGATCTTCTTCATTTCGGATTGTGTTCCATATGTCGATATCTAAAATATATCTGAAAATCACAATTCAATAATGTCTGACATCCAGTTTATAAAGCTTCCAAAATTGACAATTTGTAACTAACGAACAAATTCGTTTTATGGAAACAAGCAATTACTTCACTTCAGCCCACCGAGCTCTCTTCTGTGACACAAAGTAAGTTTTTAACAAATAAACACACAATTCCTAGTTGCGAATTGCAAAAATATAATTGTTTAAAAACTATGTAAATGTTCTGCCCCATTTGTCTACCTTTTCATTTATGAAACCTTTTACAACTCATGTTTTTTTTTATTCGAAATTTTGCTACAAGGGCAGATCGGAGGAACTGAAAAAATGCAGCTGATTTATATCCCAAAAAAAAAATAACATGGTAATAATGTGCAAAATGAATTCAACACAAAAACATTTTCTACGCCCTCATGCCAGTCTGTCTGTCCTATCCGTTTCTCCATTCGATGAGGTTTCGTTTATTTGCACAATTGCATCTGCTGACATTTTCAGTTTGTAAAAATCGATTTGGAAACTATTTTCAGTAAACTTGTAGAGCTGTCATCTCAAAACTTGTTAGTCATACTGCTTGCATCCCCTTTGTTTTCTAAATGTTGTAACTAAGTAGTAGAAAACAGCCAGAGTCTGTGGAATTTTTTGATGTTTTGGTGGTGTCTCTAGACTCAGAGTCAGGTATAGAAAGACAATTGACACCGACTTAAGCTCATTAGAGTATCGATCACTGTCACTAATGGCTTGGTCATCATGACAAAAACGTCTAAATGTAATTGTCTTTATGAATATATAGTCGAAAGTAAATCTAAAGTGTATATGAAAGATTGTGGACAGTTATTAAAAAAAATGCTGAAATGTTTTTGTTTATCATTTGCTACTAATTTTTTGTGGTAGTAGTAGAAATTGTCCCAAAACTATCACGAATGAAGGTTTTGGCCGAAATATGCCAGGATTGCTTTATACAACATATTTGGTAAATTATCCTTCTCGCTCTAACCTCCCACAGAAAGGCTCTATGAAAAATGACACACAAAAAATAAAGAATTTCCCAAAAAAAAATCTCATAAAAAATTTCATTATGAAAAAAATTCCGTAATTTTTGGGTAACATTTCATTTTCTGTTTTTCATATGAAAAATGCCCCAAAAATTGGACCATGAAAACTTCTCCCTTTTTTTATTTTTTAGGAATTTTTTCACAACAGAAGTTAATTATTTATCGCGCATCCGGGAGCGGTTTTTTTTTTGGGGGGGGGGGTATTTTTCGTAATATTTGTGGGATTTTGCCTTGGGCAATTTTTCATAAATTGTTTGAACGAATTTTAAGAATTTTTTTGGGAAATTTTTAAAGTCGGCTTTTGGGGGGGATTTTTTCATTTGGGCATTCGTAATTTGTTTGGGAAATTTTTCATAGAGCCTTAGGGAAACACCAGGCTGTTTAGAGTCTATTTACAGCCTGTCTTTATAAAACGTATACGTCTGAGACGAACAGAAACGTCTGTAGCCGAAACGAAACTGAATTGTGTTTCTATAACCCCAACGAATCCAATTAGACAATACACACACAAAAATACATAAGAAAAAAATTTCAATTGGAATTTAACTGAGACTTTCGTGTTACAAAAACCCAAACTGACGAAACAGAATTTCGGTTCGTTATGTTAACAAAACGAAAAACCCATTCGTTTTATAAAAACAGGCTGTTAATGCCACGAGATAATTCATATTGAAAAAGACACCCCGCGCTTTGCCCAGTAGTGTTTGGACTTTTCAATTCTCTATTTAAAAAGAAAAAAACATTCGAGTAGTTTTCCTTCTTTTGGAATTTTCTTTAGTTTTTTGTATATTCTTGCCAGGAAACGAACCAGGGTATGTTGTGAGAGAGCGGCACACCAACTATTTTGCAATACGAAACGTTCCAGAAAAAAAAACTTAATGGAATTTAATATCAATTTGAATATAGACCGTGCTTACTGATGAGGCATGGTACGCATGAGCGATATTAAGTTCACATGATACTCATACGCCCCATTGAATATAACAGTCTTGAATATAACAGACTTGGCAATGATTGTCAATGGCAAAGCGTTTCTTAGTTGCTGTTGGAGAGAGTTGGTTGGTAGTCGAATCTGTCAAGCGACAATATCGCTGACCATCATCACAACGATGTGTATGATAAACGGACCCAAGCCTTGGCTGAGATCAGTTACGCAACTTGTTTGTCTGGGGAATGGCATACAAGCCCAAATAATACAATAGGAGAGCGTTATTATTTACGATATCCGTGATGTCTTGATTAATCCTATAGTTCTATATGAGTCTTGGACTCCCAGAGCCACAAATACATTTGAAAGTGGCGTTGAAAGAACCAATTTTAATGTCTTGGTTGAAATCTAATTGTATTTCTACTCAAAATACAAAATATTCTCGAATGGAAAAGGAATTTCTAGATAACCGAACGAATGGGTTTGGATTTCTACCATATTTTCTTTCAATTCAATTGACAGATGTCCATGATGGATCCTTGGCCGACGTAGACTCGGGCTGTTTCGTAATGTAAATTCGATGTTGTTGTTACTATCATTGTTTCTGACTGTGATAGTAGAGACTCACTCCCGTCTACACGCGATGGCGCCACGAACATTCGGCCAAGATGGCCAATGTCAAAAATCCTAACAGAAGCCGGAGTCAAAAATCTTAACAGACGTCCGAGGAAAAATACGCCGGAGTCAATAATAATTTTGTGAAAGTTTTTGTCATAGACTTTGGAAATCTCGTTACTTTCTTCTTTGCCTATTCATGAGCTAATCACTCTACTCAAGTTTTAATAATTTGTGAAAGTTTTTGTCATAGACTTTGGAAATCTCTTTACTTTCTTCTTTGCCTATTCATGAGCTAATCACTCTACTCGAGTTTAAATGGAACACGACAATGGCAATGCTAAAGCGATAACACTCTTCTAAAGCTGTTGTAACGCCTAGCTGAGGCACTATCGACCATTCGATATAGAAAAGGAAAGTTTAATTTGAACTTATTATTTATATTTATGACAACCGGCTAACTTGAAATTATTTTCATACCTGTCATTCGTTTCTTCCACTGTTGGCTGTGTATGATAATAAAGCTTCAACTTTCGCAACTTTCGGTTACCGGCCAAGGTTGCCAGCGGCAAAAGACCTAAGAACAATAGAGCATCAAGGTCCTAACAGACGTCGGTGTAAAATTCGGACAATGGTTTTGAAATTTCGTTTGCTGTTGTTGTTCCTCTCATTATTTCAGAATGTGACTATACACAATCCTAGTGATAACAGAGCACCAACTTTCGTCTACTCAACCAAGTAACCAGCGTCAAAAGTCCTAACAGCTGTCAGGGCAACAATGAACATGGCCAAATTCGGGTATAGATTTTGAAAATCCCCTTTAAACGTTTTAAGTTCGCGTCAATATAATTGATTTCAATGAAATTGAACAGAAGTTGTACAAACTCTTCAAAGGTGTTACCGATCGTTTGATTTTAATAAAATCTGTACTGGATTTAAAATATTTTACGATTATGAAATTCAATTGCCATGCTTTCTATACCTTTGGTGGAGTCCACTCAATTGTGAGTGGAAAATATTTGCCAGGGACAAACTGAAATAAGCGTAGGATGATGTCGCAGATGGATGAGGGTGTTTGTTGGGAAAACCAATTGGTATGTTTTCAGTATCTAAAGGTATGAAATCGTTTTCTAAATATAAGCAATAGGCAACAGATTTTGAATGACCATCTATCAATCAATCAATCGATCGATCAATTACTTTTCTACATATACACCCTAGGTGTATACGTTTACTCTTATAGTATTTACAAGATAGATAAAAAAATAAAGGAAAAGAATGTACAAACCAAAAATACAATCAACATACAAATCTAAATATCGTATTCTATATTTATGTACATACAGAAAGTACAGTCCATATACTCAGGCATACGTAACCTACTTAACATATCATCGGCCCCCGGGTGGGGAGGGCTATGTGAACATGTATAAGTAAATATGTTTACGAATGAGTGGGTATGTACTTAAAGTCAATTAGTTAATTTCATTTGTGTTTATGTATGTGTCTGTGTGTGTGTATAAAATAACCTCTTTACATAGAATAATATAGTAGTAGTCGTTTATCGTATATAGTATATTTGTTTATATTGTTTATTTCTATGTATGGGTGAGGGTGTGTATGTATTTGAGTTGGAGTTTGGTTTGAGTTTTTTTTTTTTTTTTTGTTTGCTTTTTTGTATTTCAGTGTTTGAAGCCATATAAAAAAATTATATATATATATTCAAATATACAACTGAACATAACATTTAATTCATGAATATGAGAGAGTACTTTCGTTTCTTTACCATGTGTTTTCTTTTGTTTTTTTTTTCTTTTATTTCAGTTTTAATTCAAGTATTTGTTGGTATATAGCTAGAGTTATAGTTTTTCGATTCTTCAGAATTCTGTCTGAGTTTTTTTTTTCCTTTTTCTTCTTTGTCTTCTTTTTATGGGTTTTTTTTGTTGTTGTATGAGCTAAGATTGAGTAGTTTTTGTTGTTGTTGTTTGCATAATACTAGAGTCACAATTTAGTATAAAAAACAGGGTTGAACGCGAGGAATGGCAATACGTCATCGTATACGGGGCATGTGGGGAACTCACCTTATATCGGACTCACTGAAAAATGTTGTTGATTGCAGGCATAAACATTTATTGGCTGTGGCACAGCTACAACAACAGCAACAGCAGCTGCTGCTGCTGCCGGTGATGGTGGTGCTCCTGTACTGACAACAACAGTAACAACAGGAGTAGAGATAGCTGCAACTGCTGCTGTTGCAACACCAACGGCCATATTGACAATTGTCCATTGCACAGTTGTAGTAGTTGAATGCTGCTGACAGTGATGGGTACGTTGTTAGTCCGCTAAATAAATTGGATTTTGTGGAGGTGTCGCTTGATGATGATTGACGTTTAATAGTTGTTGGTGCGGATGTTGAAGCGTTGAGCTTAACACGAGTCTCTCGCAATTGCATACAATAACAACAGCACCCCGGTTCACTGGCGTCCTTCAAATTACTCTTACTTGTCCATTGCTGTTGCTGTTGTTGCTGTTGTCGCTGCTGCCGTTGATGATAGAGCATCAATTGTCGTCTACACGCCAGGGTGGCCAGCGTCAAAAGACCTAACAGCCGCCACAGACATCCTATCACATGATCGCAGGCGGTGCACCAGCGTTGATAGCCGCCGGCAGCTTTATGTAATGCTTGACATACGCTAAGGTAAACAAGTACATTGACAGGTACACTAAGAAATAATGATTTGGAGACATTAGATGATGTGCTTGTACCGCGCGCTGCATTGCTGCTGGGTATTCCCCTGGAAACAGAATGAGAAACACCTGTTTAATTGACATCTTTAATGCTGCTCTCTGACACAGGTATTGGTTGGAAAATGAACATGTGTATGTAAAATAAGGCTCTATGAGAAATAATCCAAAAAAAAAAAATTAAAAATTCCCAAAATGTATCTTACAAAAATTGGGGGAACTTTTCATAATTTTTAGGTAATATTGAGTTTTTCGTTGAAAAATGCCCGAAAAATTGAACAATGAATTTTAATGAATTAAAATTAATTATGTAAAATATTGCCTGTAAAGAATGTCCCGAACAAAAAAGAAGAATTCTCCGAATAGTTTTAAAATTGGGTATTTTTTTAAATTTTTGGGACATATTTTGGGTAATATTTTGTTATTCGTTGAAAAATGCACGAACAATTGAACAATTAAAAATTCCCCAATTTTTAAATTTTAGGACTTTTTTAAATTTTTTTGGGGATATTTGCAAAGCAAATGTGAATCCTATACTGTGCGAGGACCCAAATTTGGTATTGCCAAATTTTTCAAATTGGACCCACATTTGGGGTAATTTTTTTGTTAAAAAAAATATTTTTTCCAAATTACGAAAATCTATTGTTGTATTTTCGGGGAATTTTTCTAATATTTGGGGGTTTTTTCTCTGTTAAAAATGCCCCCAAAAAAATTAAGAATTCCTCCAAAATGTCTCATACAAAAATTGGGAAATTTTTCATAATTTTTAGGTAATATTGAGTTTTTCGTTGAAAAATGCCCGAAAAATTTAACAATGAAAAATTGCCCAATTTTTAAATTTTGGGAAATTTTTAAATTTTGTTGGGGATATTTTCAAAACAAATGTGAATCATATAATGCGCGTGGACCCACATTTGGGGTAATTTTTTTGTTAAAAAATATATTTTTTCCAAATTACGAAAATCTATTGTTGTATTTTTGGGGTATTTTTCATAATATTTGGGGGCTTTTGCTCTGTGAAAAATGCCCCCCAAAAAACTTAAGAATTCCTCCAAAATGTCTCTTACAAAAATTGGTGAAATATTCATAATTTTTAGGTAATATTGAGTTTTTCGTTGAAAAAATGTATCAATGAAAAATTCCAAAATTTTTAAATTTTTGGGAAATTTTTAAATTTTTTTGTGGATATTTTCAAAACAAATGTAACCCAAATTTGGCTTTCCGCAATATTTTGAAATTTTGGGAAATTTTTCAATTTTTAAATCATATATTTAATTGACATCTTTAATGCTGCTCTCGGACACAGCTATTGGTTGGAAAATGAACATATCGATGGCTTAATTTAGAAAGGGCCTAACTCGATTTTTTTCAAAATCGCGTTTTTTACAAATTCTGCTGGACCATTTGGTAGACATCCCACAAAAATGTTTGCAAAAAAAATAAGTTCACAATTAAATTTGTTGCGCATTTTTGTTTAAAATTGCCTTTAACATTTTTTTATGTTATAAAGTTTTTACTTTCTCCTGTAAAGTTACGAAAATGAGAGTTACGCCCTTTCTAATAATTAATAAAATTAATTATGTAAAATATTCTCTGTGTACAAGCTCCCAAAAAAAAAGAAGAATTTAAATTTTTGGGACATATTTTGGGTAATATTTTATTATTCGTTGAAAAATGCCCCAAAAATGTAGCAATGAAAAATTCCGCAATTTTTAAATTTTGGGGTATTTTTTCAATTTTTTTTGTGGATATTTTCAAAACAAATGTGACCCAAATTTGGTATTCCCCAATTTTTTTAATTTTGGGAAATTTTTCAATACAAATGGGTACTTGGGGCACTTTTTAACAAAAAAAAAATATTTTTTTCCAAATTACTAAAATCTATTGTTGTATTTGGGGTATTTTTCATAATATTTGGGGGATTTTTGCATTTGGTAATTTTTCATAAATTATTTGGGGGATTTTTTCAATTCTTTTTTGTGAAATTTTCATATTGGTCTTTTAGTGGGAGTTTTCATATATTTTGGGGAATTCTTAATTTTGTTTTGGGGTATTTTTCATAGAGCCTTGAAAATATAATAAAATATAGTAAAAAATATAGCTTAAAAATATTAATTCACATTTTCACAATATCTGGTTAGAGGTACAACTGCAGGTTAACCAGATATGGCGAAAACGTTGGGTTTCTGAAAATTTACAAAAAAAACACAGAGAAATTTGTAAAAATGTATGAAACCAAATCGGACGACCAAACGGGTTAATTCATTCAAGGGTTAAACCGCTGATATGAAATCCTTTAACCATTGGAAATGTCTGTTAGCGATGACCGTCTGTAGACGGTCTTAGTGTTTACATTTTTTAAAATTGTATTGACCGATATATGATCCTTTAAAAGTGATCAAAAATTTTTGACGCTTCTGTGCCCGTCAAAAGAAATGTCCACACGAAACTCTGTCAAAGGTATTCATTTATATGGAGTGATTTTTGTACCTATGGAAATACATGTAACAGAAAAAACAACTTGACATAAACATTCCCTTCCACATAACCCTGGTATCCATGACTATGAAATCATAAATAATACCAATCAAATCTGCCCCCAACGCCAAAAAAAACCAGTTGCAGGTACACGATTAAAAGTTATCCGGCGACAATCAAAATGTTGTCCCCCACTCTGCACTCTGCAAACACCTGATTTTTATTTGCATAATTTCCCAACATTTATTATTGGCTTCAGACATGAAAACGACACTGGCGGCCCACAGGCAAATTATTATCCTCTCAAGGCAATAATTCTCAATAATCTGAAAGTAATAGGATTATGGCTGATGGCTCAGTCGACTTAGTGGATGACTCTTATGCAAGATTTACCACCAGCGAGCGACCACTCGACCAACAGACCGTCCACTGGTCGACCTCAACATTACAGTACGACAAACGAAAAAACGAATGTTGCGAAAATCAGTTCACAAACTCAAACACAAAAGGATTTGAATGGAGAACGTAAAGAAACGAAATGTAATCCTCAAATAATTATGGTATTTGAAGTAATAGCAGCAGTTCTAGCCGGGTTCTATTCGTTCAATGGCCTGTGGTCGGTCTGCGGCTTATTATTGTCGCTATCGGACAAAAGACTTAAAAAAATGGAGGCACAGTGAATTCGATGGGTATGTTTTTCCTTGAAAAATGTGTGGAGCATTTGCAATTAGTTTTAAATACTAGGTCTACTTTTTATCCTAGTATCCTCTTGCTGTTTATTACACTGAAGGAAAAACATCATCAAAAGTAAGGTGTTGTGTTCTCAAATTATCTGTGAACGCTCGTTAAAGTAAGGGAAATTCAAGCAAAGAATTTGGATAAATTTGGAATATCGTTGATGATTTGGCCACCTTTGTCTAATGATAGACTTTCGTGTCCGTATGTTATCAGCTCATGTTCGTTTGGTCATACTTTTTCTATCAGTGTATCAATAGCATTCTATTGGTGTCATATTTATGGGTGACCTCTAGACATGATTCTACATTGAAGATTGTACAAAATTTTAAAAGGAGACACCATAAAAAATTTAGCTTGGCAGACCTGTCGTTTCTTCCAAATCTATTGAGGCAAATTGTTGAAACAAAGTTTTACTATTGAGCAGCAAAGAACTCAAATATGATTCTTTAAATATTCTACGAAATATTTGTTCTCCATAAGCCATTTCAAAGGAGCCCATATCCAACAGAATCTTTCTCAAGGAAATAAATAATTGTCCGTCGCAGCTGCGGAGTAATCACATTTTTCCAAGAGCAAAGTAGAACGTTTCTGGGCATTTCTCTGTCATACCTGACGGCGATTCCTCTGCCAAACCACTGTGCGGGATTGTGAACGGAGAATATAAGTGGCCGGGAGTTGGTCATTTCATACTTACCATTGAGCACGTGAACGGTGACACTTTTCTGTTTAGCATTCGATGGATTGCATTGATAATGGCCAGAATCCGATGGCCGTGCAGATTTGATCAGCAGAAAGGATGTCGTTGTTTCGCCTTTATTGGTTACCACCGAGACACCACCGCGCGGTGAATCATAGTTGATAATCTGAAATACAACGAAAAGGAAAGACACGGCGACAATGAAAAAAATACAGTGTGTGAGTAAACAAGCTGGAGAAAATCGACACACAAAAAAAACACAAACATCATCATCGCCAGCAGAGTTATACATTTAAAAGGGACGAAGGCTAAAAGCCATTTGCAACAAAGCACACACCAAAAAAAAAAAGGAGCAGACACACACAGCACCATGAGGTTTTCATTTTGTCTATTTATTTATTATGTTTTTTTTCTTTTTGTTGCAGTTTTAAAATGAAAAATGTATACTTAATGGAAATGTTGGCTTTTAAGCGTGTAAATAAATACAAAACGAAAAAGAAGGGACGTCGAGAAGGGAACACCCTACCAGCCACCCGGCTAAAACCAATGAAGGCCAACACTCATACACACAAACGAATGGAAAAAAAACAGACAGAAACCAAAAGGAAAAACATGAAAATACTCAGCAAACCGAAAATATAAAAAGGATGGCCAAAGAAAAGGAAGACCATAAAATGAAATTAAATTGATGCGAAGAATGCCGGAACTATTACAATACACCAACGCCACACTATACAACGGCGAGACTCGCTACTAAACCAAACCATACGAAACGAAACGAATCGACTCGACTCGATTTAAGTATTGAACGAGAAAAGCCAACAAACGAATGCGACAATTCACACAATCTACAACACCCCAAAGGATCGGCCAGCACAAAACCCGTTGGCCAAACAGCCACAAAAGAAAGAAAAAATAAGTGAAACCATTGAAATTCCAACAGAAAAGACAAAAATAAAAATAGAAAAAACATTTCAAGGATTTACAGGGACAGATAAAAAAGGATTAGATTGTATTTTATGTAAAATAACCAAACCACACTCGCACACACACATACAACACACAGCCACAGACAGAAATAAGGGACATAAAGGACATTGGCCATGGGCATTCATACGCCTGCTAATATTTGTTAATGGCTGGCGAAATGGTACGTAAAACTTACGGCATTATTATGATTCCAAAATATATAGGCGGGCGGTTCGGGGGAATTTAGAATGACGCAGGTTAAATTTATAGTTGAACCACTTTCTATGTAAAGATCGGGGGCACCTATAATCTCCGTAGAAGGTTCTGAAAATAGACAACAGAATTCGGGAAAAAAAATTAATATATGCAAAGTAAACTAAAGTAAATTAAAGAATTATTTATGTTAAAGAAATTATTTTTTTAACGAACGAATAAATTCATTTTATGGAAACAGACAGTGAATTGTGTTTCTATAACTGCAACGAATCCAATTAGACAATACACACAAAAAAATACATAAGAAAAAAATTTCAATTAGAATTTAACTGAGACTTTTGTGTTACAAAAACTCAAACTGACGAAACAGAATTTCTGTCCGTTATTTTAATGTAACGACAGACCCATTCGTTTTATAAAAACAGGCTGTGATAATTCTTTTTCCAATAACCCACAATTATAAGAAATTTCGCAGGAATTTCAAAACTCGATTTTAACTCTTAGGAATTCTTAATTGCAAACCAAAAAAATTAAGAACCAGAAAATAGTTATTAATTGATTTGGAGACTGTGTAGAATTATTTTGACTAGTTTACTACTAAATCGTGAACATTAAAAGACGGGTTAATACAGAGAGTTTGGAGTTTCTTTTTCAAATTGGAATTCAACTCACATTTTTAAAGGAAATTTATCATCTGTTTATTAACATATGTAGTAGAGGGTCTACAATTTATGAATGTGAAATGATAACTGGCAAATGTACATCCCGTGCTCCATACACATGACTTTTTCCTTTGGTCAACTTTTTTGTGACATTTCGGCTCTCTTTCGGCAATTTCAAAATAAAGGTTGTCTTTCAAAAATTCAGTTGTGGCTGGTTTAATTGAATTTAAGTAAATTTAAATGTAAATTTTCAAAATCATGTCTGGAATAAATAATTAATGTCAAATTGTCTTTATTATGTGATCACAGAAAAAAGTCCAAAGAGGCTAAAACTGTCAATCTTGCCGAAAATTGTTCTTCCTTGAAAATTAGTTCGCAATAAATTCATTGTGTCATGTAGCACCTTGAAACAAGTAAAACTCGAAGAATTTAAAGGTTTCTCAACACATTGGCTAGGATTTTCGAATGTCCAAAATACGGCAATATTGTTTCTTTGCGCAACTATTTATGGTTATGCAAATGGGAAAGAGCCTAGTCTGATTTATTTGTCAAAGCCATCCAGTAGTGGGCCTCCGAATTTATGTGCGACTTTTGTTATGATAAATTTCCGTTAGAAATAGTATTTCATCAAAAAAAAAAAAAAAACCTCCAACGAATTTTGTTTGCTACGTCATTCGCTTCACATAATGTGAAAAAGTGCAGAAACGAAAATTCAAAAAATAAAATTATTGCTTGTTTCCATAAAACGAATTTATTCGTTCGTTACAAATCGTCAATATTGGAAGCGTTATAAAATGAATTTCAGACATTATTGAATTGTGATTTTTAGATAAATTTTAGATATCGACATACGGAACACAATCCCAAACGGATATGTTCTCATCACTGACAAAAAGCTATTTTATTGGACATTAAATTTTGACAATTTGCAACGAACGAACAAATTCGTTTTATGGAAACAGGCAGTTAGTTTAGAATTTATCAGTTTTTTATATTGTTTGAATTGTTCACGTTTTTTTATAAATTTTTTGTCTAACTGCCTGTTTCCATAAAAGGAATTTGTTTGTTCGTTACAAATTGTCAAAATTGAAGGCACAATAAAATGGATTCTTATCAGTAATGAGAGCTTACTCTTTTGGAATTATGTTCCATATGTCGCTATCTAATATATATCTGAACACTAGAATTGAATGTCTGAAACCCATTTTATAACACTTCCAATATTGACGATTTGTAACGAACGAATATATTCGTTTTATGAAAACGGGCAGTAAATAAAAACGTATGCGACTTTTTGACAAAACGACTTATTTGTGTTTTTTTTCGATTTTTTCAAAATTCTCATAAGTATCACTGCCGGTGGTTCTCCAATGGTCATTTGACTTTAATTCTTGATCCAACTGGAGCCTTAAGAGTCCAATGCGTAAAATTGGTTATGTGATTTTTGCTGAAAGTAGACGTCCGTGGTTTGGTCACACTGCAAACTCTGATTTGTTTGCTGATAAGAACATCAACAATTTCTCAGCATTTAGAGCGTAATCTCTAAACCATGTAAAACGTCTCTAGATAAATCATAAGACGTTGAAAGCCGTCTTTAACAATGTATCCTGATATAAGATACGCCTGTTGCCCCATGGAATGTTAATGGAAATAGATAAGTAAGTAAATCCAGAAGGAGTGACTTCAGTTGAATGGATATGATTTTATTTTTATTGGGATTTATTAAGAGCACCTACACTGTAATCCAATAGCGCTGGCAACGTATCAAACATTAAAACAATTTTGAAGCAATTTACAAATTTCCCTATTGCCAGCGGCCAAATGACCCATTAACAATAAGTGAAACAAAGGAGTGTCGCAAGGGCGATAGGGGGGGGAAATTAAGATTTTCGTGCATTTGTACTTACCAACAACATTCAAATGTATGTAGTGACTCATGTGCGGCGTGGTGGACACTTGACATTCATAGATGCCCGAGTCTCGATGTTGCGGATATTTGATTTGTAAAATCCAGTCTTCTGTCTGCGGTTGATGTATGGCACGAAATCGTTGATCCGATGTATACGTGTAGCGACCCACTGTCAACAGATGTATGTCGCGGTGCCGCACCCATGACACTTGTAACAGCATCTGTGTACGTACCAAAGTAAAGAGAAGAAAAGAAAAGAAAACTTTCAAGATTTTAGCATAATGTTTAAAAAAGAATTTCATAGAAAATTGTCTAATTATTCAGACGCATGCTGTGGCTGGCAGTGACGCCGTGCGGTACGTGCCTTCGTCATGCTGTTGAATTGGAAAATATTCACGCAGACATTCGTATGTATATGTCTGCCTATATGTGTGACACACAAAATCTGCCACAGAGATTTATTTATACCCACACGTACAAAAATATATTATGCATGTCTGCACTTTTACTAGGTGTGTCTTTTACTCACACTCTCCTACACACACACACACATACATACTATATATGCATGTGTATGTGTGTCATTCGAAATTTATACATTTAGTTAGGGGGAAGGTATTCCATATGTCATCGTGTTGGTTTTTTTTTCTTTCATAGAAAACTATTGAGAAATTCTGTTTGCCTAACTAAGTGTGTTTTAATAGTCTGATTGAATAGGAAAACACACACACATACATAGAATCAATCCTGTCCTCTGGTAACCTCCCAATATTCTGTGTAAAGACATTAATCTTTATTTAAACATATGCCGCAACTTTTTGTTTAACTTTTTGTAGATAATTTTTGGTATGAAACTTTCTCAATGAAACTTTTCAAATCAAAGTTTTTATTTAACGATTCTACGACTTTAAACAACATGAAATAAAAGAAATATAAAGGAGTATGAATTCATTTAAGCCAGCGAGGAAAAAACCCTTGAGTTGGGCGTACCTAGATAATGTTAGTTTTTATTATTTGTATTTAATTACTAGACAAAGTAAATGTATATTCTAATTTTTGGGACAACCAGTTGGCTAGACCAAAGTCTCTGGTGGGAATCGAACCCACAACCCACATGCTGATAGAAAAGCCTGCCAACTCACTTAAAGAGGCGCTTCAGATAATTTAAAAAAAAAAAAACATTAATGTTAATGTTCTGAGATGCGAAAGCGCCTCCTTTTGAGGAAATTCTTCGTAGACTTTTTTTTTTTGATATTGAATCGTAACGAGTTATGTGTGCATATAAAACGTAAATTCGGTTTTTAAAGATAACATAGATAACTTGTACAAGTAAATTTCAAATCAAATTATTTTTAATATTTGAAAAAAGGAAAAAAATTATGGAAAAAAAAAACTTAAATTTTGGCACATTTTTCCAACATTTCGGCCGATATCACACCAATCACACAGATAATCGTGATTTCTTTGTCACCACAGACAAGAGAGCTTACGTGTCCCTTTAAATGAAATGGTCTAGTGGTGTTAAATCGCACACACGAGTGCCAAAATTGCTCAACAAACTTGCCTCTCAATTGGTTGATGGTATTGCGTACATAAAAATGTATTTGGAAAAAAAAAAGTCATCAAACCCTGCATTGTCAGCTCTTGGACAACCTCTAGCTGTTCCTCGGACCAAATTCGGCAATTTGTTTAACCAAAAACAGCGACGTCGCTGAAGAATATTTTGCGGTAAAATAAACAGCTTCTCTAAGGTCCATTCACGATTCCGCAATTAAATCCAAAAAGAACGACGTCGCTGAAGAAAATTGTTCGGTTAAATAAAAATCATCGGCTGTGGCTCCTTTGCATTTTATGTCTCAGAATTCAAAATTCACTTATAATATTTCTGCTCCAGATAAAGCTGTAAATCTCTTATTTAAGTTGACTTTTGTTCTGCGTGTATTAAACAAACATATGTGAGGGGTATAGTTTATTCGGGAAATCTATGATTTAGTTCCTATATTTCCTCAGTAAGACGCAATTGATAACTTTAAACGGCTCTCCTGAAAAAGTCCTATTTTGAGTTGTGACACTATTGAATTACATGAGCGATAAGTACTCCTAAAATGTACTCCTATGCAATATCAACAATTAAACCTTTATTGCCTCTAAAATGCCTTTAAAATGCCTCTATGGCGCTGGGGCCTAATATTAATAAATGTAGATAATTTATGTAAAATTAAAAAAAAAAAAACAGAGCTGAGCTGAGAATGTCTTTTTATACACTCCATCATAGAATGGAGTATATACTAAGTTTGTCATTCCGTTTGCAACACCTCGAAAGAGTGATCTGCGACCCTATAAAGTATATATATTATTGGTCAGTGTAACATTCTAAGACATTCTAGCGATGTCCGTCTGTCCGTCCGTCCGTCCGTCCGTCCGTCCGTCCGTCCGTCCGTCCGTCCGTCTGTTGTCTGTTGAAATCACGATGGAGCGCGAACGACTAACCCTAAAAAGCTGAAATTTTGTAGGAAGATGTTTTTTGCCCATAAGCAGGTTAAGTTCGAGAATGGGCCATATCGGACCAAAGGGGGAAAAGTTCTCCTTTACGGGACTAAATATATCCCGGCCATAATCAAATTTTTCAAATATTTTTTTTACTACATCTACACTAAGTTTATGTAATTTACAGATGGAGAAAAAAATCCCAAAAATGGGCGTGCTCATGGGTTCCGTGGACCCTTGGGGCCCAAAAAAGGGCCCATGATAAACATGCGCATATGGGTATCGAAGTGCAACGAAATTTACTCACGAACCCAAATATGCCTTTATTTTCACGATTTTACTAAATTTTTTGATCTGGTTTCTGGGACTATCGGGTCACCAGCGGCCCGAAAACCGTCCCTTGACAAACATGGACATATGGGTATCGAAATGCAACGAAATTTTCTCGCGAACCCAAATATGCATTTATTTTCATGATTTGGATAAAATTTGTGATCGGGTTCCTGGGACTATCGGGTCACGAGCGGCCCAAAAACTCAGTTAGTTATACCCTCACCCTACGGTGGGAGGGTATATATCATTTGATACGGCTCAAAAGTGTAACACATAGAAATATCCACATTAGACCCCAGGTGTCTTTGAACCAAATTCGTTTTATGACTTTCTGAATCGTTTGAGCCATGTCCGTCTGTCCGTCCGTCTGTCCGTCTGTCCTGCTGGTACGCACGATAACTTTCGAAAGAGTTAAGCAATCACTCTGAAATTTGGCATGGCTTAATATTTTCCCAAAACTGCTTATGGGATAGCAAATGGGCTATATGGCCACACCCCTTCGGGTACCTCCCATACAAATCTGCTATTTCGCCCACTTTAGAAATCGTGTAATAATATCAACAAGCCTAGTTGGATCTTCCCCAAATTTTGTATTTAGTAAAAGTAGAGTTAGACTAAGTTTTGGACAAAAAGTTGGCAGTCTGGCAACTCCCCTTCTGGTACATGCCATACAAATGTGCCATCCCGCCTACCTTAGAAATCGTGTAATAACACCAATATGCCCAACGCGATCTTGCCCAAATTTTGTATTTAGTAAACGTATAGTAAGACTAAGTCGCGGACAAAAAGTTGGCAGTCTGGCAACTCTCCTTCGGGTACCTCCCATACAAATCTGATATTTCGCCCACTTTATAAATCGTGTAATAATATCAACACTTGCAAGTTCGATCTTGTCCAAAATCCATAGGTAGTAAAGGTATAACCGGACAAAGTTTCCGACGAAATCTTGGCTGTCTGGCAACTCCTCTTCTGGTACCTCCCATACGAATGTACCATCCCGCCTGCCTTAGAAATCGTGTAATAACACCAATATGCCCAACGACATTTTGCCCAAATTTTGTATTTAGTAAAAGTATAGCTAGACACATTTTTAGACAAAAACTTGGAAGTCTGGCAACTCCCCTTCTGGTACCTGTCATACAAATTTACCATTCCACCCATTATAAACCGTGTAATACTTTCAATACGACCAACGCGATCTGCCCAAATTCCGTATTTAGTAATGGTATAACTGGACTAAGTTTTGGACAAAAACTTGGCAGTCTGGCAACTCCTTTTCTGGTACCTCCCATACAAATGTACCATTGCACCCACTTTAGAAATCGTGTAATTATATAAACTCGATCAACGATTCTTTCCGAAACTCTATATTTAGTAAAGCTTTAACTACATACAATTTTCTAGTAAAAACTCTGCTTTATATTCCGTCCTTTTTGTAAAATCATGTAATACAATATTTTTCTAAAACATTCGGTATTCTAGGTTGCTATTATGACTTTTCATCAGATGTTACATCAAATGATGGTAGCTAATCACACATTTAACTTTCCGATACTTTGAAATATGAGACTTGTATGTTTTTAATGAGGGCGAGGGTATATATAAGTCGGTTTACCCGACTGCAACTTTTTCACTGGTTTTCTTATTTATTGACTTTTTAAGGATCCATGATGGAGGGTATATAAGATTCGGCCCGGCCGAACTTACTATTTGTCCACTTGTTGAAAGCTGCAGATCAAAATTGTTAACAATCGAATTAGATTTTGTGTCGATTACATCCGAATAAAATAAAATGGTCCTTGATAGCAAAGAGCAGACACTCCCAAGTCGTTTCTAAAAGCATTACTTCGCCTGCAAATTGTAGATGTCAGTAAGCGGCTTGGCACCATTTGAAAGGTTTTCAATGAATACACTGGTTACTTCGTAGAAATAATACGCATACGCACTCTCTGGAAAATATGTATCAAATAAGTTAGGACGTCTGGCCTCTGTATGGTCTTGCTTTAAAATATGCATAAACGAGCTAGTTTTAAGTTTGTAAACGCGAATATCTGACCAAAATAGATTTGCTTACAGGAGTTCAAAACATAAAAACATGATCTAATCACATTCTAGGAAATCTATAATGAAGCAATAGGGTAAAAACCAGTTGGTGATTGAAAAGGCACAATTGTTTCGCAACTAGCTAGTATTCTTCATGGTCATCAACTTTTAGCAAAAATTGTTTGCTATCATTCAATTCAAGTAATAGTCATTTTAAATTTTTTTTCAAATTGCACCAATTTCACAGACAACATTTTGTCTGACATCGCAATAAATTTAAGGAGATTTCGCCACAATCTTTACAAAACACACAGCCGCAACATCTTCAATGAAATTACAACACCGATGGAAGTTCAATTACATTTCCCTTTCGATATGTGATATGCTTACAAACACTTTCGCCAAAAAGAAAAGGGTCTTAGATACAATTCATAATATTCTGAATTGTTACAAATATTCGTAGAGACTGAGACGAACGACGGTTGCCATAACAATTCAATCGTCACATTTGTGGCACTTTAGTCATTCATTCATATTTCCCTTCGATTCAAATTTCATTTATGACACTTCTTTCACCTTCTTTACAAGACACAAGCAAGCACCCACACAAACACACACCAATGCCGATACACATTTGCCCATGTGCTCGTGTATGATGGTGTAACGTATGAGCGTATGCGTGTGCTTGCTGATGTAGTGGTAGGTAGTCAAGGTGAATAGGAAAACAAATACATTTATCATATTTACAACTCACAGGTGTATCTGTCGGGTTATTTGCATGAATCTACACTGTGCGTCATGTGGATAAGGTTACAGTTTATTCACTATTGGAAGTAATAAATCACAGTATCCCCTTTATTTAGACCGACTAGGGGTCCAATTTTTTCTGGAGCACTTTTTATCTTTATAGCTTTATTAAATACGGAATTTGGGTAAGATCAGATTGGGCGTAGTACACAGAGAGAAAAATTAACCTTATATAAGGTTAACTTAACCATAAATAAACATGATTTGGAGTCTACGTTATATATGGTTAATTTGAACATCTTCTTGTTGACTGGTATTTAACAATAATAATAGTTACTTTAACTACTCCCTGGTTGAATTTTTTAACCATGAAACTTGTTGATATAAAAATAATTATTGTTGTTTTAACAATGCATTGTTGAATTTTTTAACCATGAAAATTGTTAATATAAAAATTTCATTGTTAATTTATTGAAACAATGCATGCTCAATTTAACAATTTTATATTTCTTTAGAGAAATATAAATTTTCCAAAAAAGCTTCACGAATTGTGTTTGCTTTGATTGCAGGCAAGGTTTCGGAAGCTGTTACAATTCTTCATCGTTACCCATTTGCAATGATTTATGCAGCAAATATTGGTGTAATAAGTGTCCTAGCTCTAAGCGATTGAACGAGAACTACTGTTTAGTAGCGCATATCCGAGAAATAAGCAAGCAGTAAAGCATTGAAAACCAACAGCTCAACAAGCAGTGACGATAGCATTTGGTGGTGGGTTTTTGAAAGAGCGAGATAACGTTCTCACATGTTAAGAGAAAAGTAAGAGGGGAAAAAGTGTGGGAGGCGGGGAAACACAATCGCATTCGTTGCAACTTCGTGTAACATAATACTGAACTTCGTCTAACACAAAGCAGTTCAAGAACTTCGACACTACAGAGCCGAATGATCTTTGAATTGTTGTTTATTTCGCACATTTTTCAGCCTCTCTCTCTCTCGAAAAAATCAACCTTATATAATGTTAACTCAACTATTTTTCAGGTAAATTTGACCTTGTATAACGTTATTTTGACTTTGTAATCAAATATTTACCATGAAAAAATTAACCAGACACATGGTTAAAAAAATCGTTGTACTTTTGGCTCGGTGTAATATTATTACACGATTTCTAAAGAGGGCGGGATGGTACCAGAAGGGGCGCGGCCAGATTTCCATGTTTTTGTCCGCAACTTTGTCCAGTTATAGCTGTAGTAAGTACAGTATTTGGGTCAAATGGCGCTGGTTGTATTGATATTATTACACGATTTCTAAAGTGGGCGAAATAGAAGTTTTGTATGGGAGGTACACGAAGGGGTGTGGCCATATAGCCCATATGTAATCGCATGAGTAGTTTTGGGAAAATATTTCAATGCGATTTGACTCTTTCAAAAGTTATTGTGCGGAACAGATGGCCATGTGGCTCCAACAAATTAAAAAGTCATGAAACGAATTTGGTTTAAAGACAATTTAAATTGCTCCAAGTGTTACACTTTTGGGTCGTATCAAATGATATATACCCTCCTGCCCGTAGGGTGAGAATATACAAATACTTTATGGACCACCTGGTGGGTGGTCCCCTTTAGTACCAAACAAAACCTGTGAGTCTCCAATGATGACTTGTTGAGTTTGCAAATTCCTTTTAAATATATCCCCCTAATTCTGTGCCGGATTCATGTGAAACGGTTATAGAATCGTTCGGCGAATGCATATTGTTCTTGCCACATGCAATTGAGGCGCAGTGTGTGTATCTACATGTCATGTCGCTGTATCTGAATACGTTTGAGTATTTTGAACGTGTAACGCGCTACGTCAAAGAGGCGTGTGTGTATGAGTCTGTTGTATTGCAGTGATGAAAGTGTATGTTCACTTTTTTTTTATGGTACGTGTGTCGTCTGTCACCTGTGACCCATGTTAATGTTACAACAACACCAATGGCAACGACGACAACAACAACACCCCCTCAATAGTAAGTAGACGCTGATGTTGCTGTTATTTCGTTGTCTCTCGCACTTACAAAGCCGCACTCACATACTCTAAGTGTAACAGAACAAATGTGTTCCCCCGCCCCAGCAACAACGCCTATCGCTAACCAACCCCCACCCCCACCCCCACAAAACAACCAAATGAAAGTGAAAAAAAGTCTTTGGTGTTTTCGAAAAAAACAAAAAAAAGAAAACCCGAAAGAAAAGTATGCACATTTTTGTGCAGACATTCCTTGTTTTTGCTGTTTCGAATAAATATTGGCAATTTGTTGTGCATGTGGGGGCGTGTGTACGTATTGTGAGGCGATGCGAAGGGGCTATTGCATGTGTCTGTGGGATTTGTTGTTGTTTTTTTTTTTTTGTTGTCGCATTCGAAACGAATTCCTCTGAACATGAAACCATAGAAACAATTGAAAAGTTTCCTTATTTTTCATGTTGTTGCTGACGCTTTTGTTTTCTTTTCATTCGCTTTGTCTTGTTTTGTGCTGTTCTGTTTTGTTTATACAAAAGAATAATTATCACCTGTCAAGTAAGACGAGGCTTACGTTTTCGCAAAGCATATGTGAGAGAGCGCCAGTGCGAGTGCATATGTGTATATATATATGTGTGTGTACATAAGCATATGAGTAATTCCAGGCCAAAGTAAACAACAACAAAATCGTTTGAAAGTATACAATTTTTTGTATCCAAAAAGTATGGGTGGAATTCAATTTATCTGGGTGTCGAACCACAGGGAACATCAGATAAGACGGAGCTAGCAAAACTAGGAATGAACTTCCACATTCCAGCCGAACCGTTGGTATGCCTCTAGAAATAGTTCGAAGCTGTACTCTATAGAAGAAAAGTTCCACACAATGTTGTCGCTTTTAAGACCCGGTGTCCGTCATGGCAGTACGCTTTCTGATTGGAAGGCATGCAATAATGCAGAGCAGTAAGAGTCCATAAAACATCTTAGACCTAGCGAGCAAATGATGTTCAACAATGGGTTTTTTATTGATTAAGGGACTCAGACGATCATGGTGATATTGGTATTCCAACCATGGAATAGTTAAATTAACTATAATTATTCTTAAAAACCAGCCCACAAGAAAATGTTCAAAATAACCTTATATAGCTTATATATATATAACCTTATGTAGACTCCAAATCATGTTTCAGGTTAATTGTTTTTCTCTGTGTAAGCAAGCGACGATCAACACTGGGTTTTTATTTCTGTAGGGACCCAGACTGATCTGGGCCATGTTAGTTTTGGCTGAATCTGGATGTAAGGGAAGGGATACTTTTTTGTGGTATCACAATGGACAACGGCGTTGAGTCACCTTTACTTAAAAGACTGCCGAACGTAGGGCCCTACTTCAGAATTTCATAATTTGAACACGACCTTAGGTTTGCAATATCTTCCATTCAGTAGCGCAACCTACAGCACCTAGCAACATCATCTGCTCCCCCACCGATAACCCACAGGACGTATGAATGAATTAACTCACATACATTTGTTTTCAAATCACATAACAGCATTTAGATATGCATACATACATACGAACAGGCCCATATGTATATTGCTACATGTCAGCAGACATACATATGCACAGACGCGTGTATGTGTAATTACATGTACAAATTTCTGAATAATTGTCAAATTGAAATCTCTAAACTGCGAACAAAAAAAAAAAACACCCAACAAACAAATGGCATAAATTTCCAATTCAAAACGCATCGCAAATAACAACAAAAGACAAAGAAGAAAGGCCTCTTAAATTAAACGCCGTGAAACAAACGATTTCTCAGAAGCCATAGTCGCTCAAAGAAGAATTTCAACCATTGTCAAGCCCTTTCTGCATTTTCTTTTGAAGTGCGCGTAAAAGGAGATATTGTGTGTTCCATATAGGATTGATGTTAAGAATTTCAAACACACAACGAAGCCATCTTGGATGAACGAATTATTATTTATTGCTGCAATGGCTTAGACAACAATGAGAACGCGTGAATATTTTCAGAAAGCAAACATCCGTTGCAGGGCATGGCATCATTTTATCGCCAGCGTCAAGGTCTTTAATTGGCGAAGTTCTTAGATTATGTTGTGATTTTAAAAATTGAGTTATATGCTGGTGAACTTAAATTGAATGAAGTATTCATGAATTATTTAAACATATAAAAACTTTAATATTGGAATATTTGAACACCTGATGTTCAATCAGATAAAACTTAAGGTGTTCTTTTTTAGTTTGTATGTATCTGACTTTATCTTTCCGACGATGTTAATTCCGTCCGATTATACAAGGATAATGTAGCCTTTTTTACATGATTATCACCGTGAAGTCCTCACCTTTGGTGCGCTTTCACTCATTGGGTAACGAAGATGTGGCTACCGTTGTTAGTTCCAAGTGTTAGTTAACACTTCAGCTACTCTTTGGGTTAAAGCACCCGGTTGATATCGCAACTCCTCGACACAACTCGTGACACGATAACAATCCTGGTTTCTCCTGACCATCCGCCGTACCAGATTTTATTTTATTTTATTTTATTTTATTTTATTTTATTTTATTTTATTTTATTTTATTTTATTTTATTTTATTTTATTTTATTTTATTTTATTTTATTTTATTTTATTTTATTTTATTTTATTTTATTTTATTTTATTTTATTTTATTTTATTTTATTTTATTTTATTTTATTTTATTTTATTTTATTTTATTTTATTTTATTTTATTTTATTTTATTTTATTTTATTTTATTTTATTTTATTTTATTTTATTTTATTTTATTTTATTTTATTTTATTTTATTTTATTTTATTTTATTTTATTTTATTTTATTTTATTTTATTTTATTTTATTTTATTTTATTTTATTTTATTTTATTTTATTTTATTTTATTTTATTTTATTTTATTTTATTTTATTTTATTTTATTTTATTTTATTTTATTTTATTTTATTTTATTTTATTTTATTTTATTTTATTTTATTTTATTTTATTTTATTTTATTTTATTTTATTTTATTTTATTTTATTTTATTTTATTTTATTTTATTTTATTTTATTTTATTTTATTTTACCCTTGTAAACAAGGTGACACAGACCATACGGCTAGATTTTCGCCTCTGGTGGGAATCGAACCCACAATGCCCAGGCTGATAGGCCAGCTCTCTACCAACTCGCCTACCGCCTGTTCTGAAAATATTTTTCAAAGTACGATGTGGTGTCAGTATTGCTCTGGTTATGCCCCTTACAAATGCAATGCATTGTGTTAGCGGAAGATAATTATGGTATCGGAAAGTGGAAAGAGGGAGTAACGTTTGTTGACATTTTTTTGTTTTTGAATTTCTGAATGTCACAACTGGCAGGAACACATTTGATGGAAGAATATTCCACATACGAGCAGTTCGGCTGAAGAACGAATTTTCTCTAAAGTGTGTCGTCCGGTCAACCGGCCATTTGACAATGAACGGATGAGACTCCCTGGATAGCCCTGTATTCCGGCTAAATGTTCCAACTTTAGTGAACAGACGACGGATATCTGACGAACAGATACCATTGAAATATGTGTCGAACAGCGATATACAAGCCACATTCCAGCGATGATGAAGGGAGACAATAGAGTTGGATACCCACTATCCCCAAACATCACCACCGCTCTCCTCTGAACACGGTCCAGAAGCTGAAAAGAGGTCTTTGAAACTCCTGCCCATATATGGGAGTTATATTCCATTTTAGGTCAAATGTAGGTGGTGTACATATTTACCAGATCAGATGGAGTGAAGGATTTTTTACACCGCTTTAAAAAGCCTAAACACTTGAATGCTTCTTTCGATACTTCGAATATATGGCTAGCCCAGAGAGCATCATTAAAATCTACTCTGTTCATTTGGCCCCACTCACAAATCGTCACCAAATCGCGGTTAAGTGAGTCATTCATCGTTCGCCTTTTGTCCTCGACCTCCAGAGGACCTGGCCGATGATCAAATGAGTAGGAATGACAGAGGTTGCTGTCATCCGCAAAGGAGTAGATCGGGTTCACAGTCAATGAAAATAAGGAACAGAGAAGGAGAGAGGTTTCCTCTTTTGAAATCGTTAGGCTTGTTTTAGGGGAGAACCGATGTAAGGCGAACACTTAATTAATGATTCATGCGCTACGGTGAATATCAAGCAAAGCCATTCGTCAGATAGAGCCAGAAACCGCCACCAAGGTCTTGCAAAATTGGGTTGGCAGGATGTGCTACTGCGAAGCCAGCCGAGGTAGCCACATGCATGAAAGCGTGTTCCGTTAATAACACTCTGCGACAAATGGTAAGGGTCAGTGATCGGTTTGGAATGAAACCACCGGGGAAAGTTATATTGGTAAAAAAAAGTCATACGTGTTCCAGCGTTTCGCTGGGTCTCATCTAGGAATCGAGATATATCGATTTGAAGTTAGTAAGTATCGTATAGGGGAATTTGTCACGTTTTAGGCTCTTTTGTTTGACATAACTCGAGAACCACTCGTCCGATTTAGCTGAAACAAATTTAGAAAAATTAAGAATTACAATTCCTCTAATCTGTTCTTAAACCGTTTTCCTACTTAAGCAACAGTTTCGCAATTATAAATAAATGTATGAAAAAAAAATTATTTTTGCCTAAAAATTAAAATTTTTTTTTTTTTAATTCATAAAAAATTCAAAACGGTAAAAAGTGTCAATTCCTATTACTTTCACGTAAAGTCACATAACCTATGACCAAAATGAGA
Source organism: Hydrotaea cyrtoneurina (assembly GCA_958296145.1). NCBI lineage: Eukaryota > Metazoa > Arthropoda > Insecta > Diptera > Muscidae > Hydrotaea > Hydrotaea cyrtoneurina. Next base: position 8,541,546 of record OY282512.1, on the reverse strand, counting down.
CATAAATCATGAAAATCGATGCACGCGTTTCTCCTGTATTCACAATTAAGTAAATGTATGAATTTCAAAAATTTGCTCGAGATATGCTCAAAATTCTTTGGAAAAAACATTGATGACTTTTTATGATTCTCAGAATTAAAAAAAAAAAGTTATAAACAAAAGGTTATTTGTTTTTTATGATTGCGGTAGCAAAGCAATAAACGCATATAAATGTGCATGAACAATTAAAAGGAAAAAAGGAAAGTGGACTTTTGTAATTATTTGCTCTTGTGACCAAGATGTTGGACTACTTCCAGAACATTGGAGTGAACATGTCTCTCAAAATTCACTTCTTGCATCACCATCTCGATTACTTCAGCAAGCAGCTAGCGTCAGAGTCGGATGAACATGGCGAGCGCTTCCATCAAGTGGCCATGCCCATGGAAACGCGATATAAAGGCAAGAGGCTCGACTCGCTGGTGGCTGAAATTTGTTGGTGGTCCCAAAAGACGTACGATCCCGACAATGAAGATGAAGAAGAAGAACATACAATGGGAGTTTCCTCCGAGGATGAAGACAGATCCTCATCCGATACAGACTCTGAACAAGTAGGCGAACCACCACGCAAGAAAGAAAAGGGAGCAAACAAACGAAAATAAATGTATTTAAAAAAAAATAAAAAAAAAAAAAAAAAAAATTTCTTCATGCGCTTATTTTTAACTTGGAAACTATTACTTGTAAAGGAAAATAATTACAGATAACAGATTAAGGGAATTGTAATTCTTGGTTTTTTAAAATTTATTTCAGCTAAATCGGACGAGTGGTTCTCAAGTTATGTCAAACAAAAGAGCCAAAAACGTGACAAATTCCCCTATACGATACTTACTAACTTCAAATCGATATATCTCGATTCCTAGATGAGACCCAACGAAACGCTGGGACACGTATGACCTTTTTTTGACCGATATAACTTTCCCCGGTGGTTTCATCCCAAACCGATTGTGGCTGTCGCACAGTGTAATGATATTGTCTGTTTCCATAAAATGATTTTGTTCATTCGTCACAAATCGTCAATACTGGAAGCGTGATAAAATGGGCTTCAGACATTATTCAAATCTGATTTTCTGATATATGTTAGATATCGACTTATGAAACACAATCCTAAAGGAATAAGCTCTCACTGCGGATACTAATCTAGTTTATTGCGCCTTCAATTTTGACAAATTTCCAACTAACGAAGAAATACGTTTTATGGAAACAGGCAGATAATGTCTGCTTTTTCGACTACAAATGGGAACGTATAGATTTAGAGTTTTTCCATAGTCGAGAGAGAGAGTGAGAGAGAGAGACTCTCCAAATAGTCTTTCCCCCAAAACCACTCAACGGCACAGTCTGGAAAAGTGTAAACAGAAAACTTGGAAATGTTGTTGACCCAACAGCCACACAGGAAGTTCTGGGAAATTATTATATTTTATAGAATGAAAATAAATACTTTACTTTAAAAATACATATTTTTTGTATTTAAAGACAATAGCAATTTGTAGTCAGGAGGAAAGAACATGTGTGTACAGCACATATGCCGCTGCTAACCAAAACCACTCACGACGTGTTACCAAGATACGTCTGCCCTCGCGTGATGCCCCACCACGATATCCGCATAAAATTAGAACTGGTCCTGCCATAGCACGAACCCTTTCAGCCGTCCACCCAATAGTCCCCAGAAGACGCCTCAGTTGTAAACGATGATGAAAAGAGAATAGCACAAACACCAGGGTTGGATGTTTGTAAACACCGTTGTAAGCAAAATGTTATGTGCTCCGTGTGTGTGTTTGGTTTTGTCGACTAATTAATCATTTAGGCGGACAACTACTCACATGCGTGTAGCGACAGCGGGAGCTGGAGCTGGGGTCCACGGCTGGCCGAAGGACACTTTTGCCGCTGCCACATTAATTACAACAATCATGCAGGGATTTCAACAGAACAACAGCCGGGCAACAGCAGCAATCACACGAATGTGTGACTGACTGAATTAATAGCTCGACTGGGAATTTCCAGAGACACTGATTGACTGGGCAGGGTATGTATGTATGTGTGTACATTTGTACATGTGTAAATCTATATGTGTATGCGTTGACTAAGATTGGTTAGTTGGTTGTCTGGTACTTACCGTTTTATTGCCAAGATTTTTCACGCGACAATTCAAGTATGCCGTCTTGCCCAGCAGAGCGGTGACATTTTTGGAGGCCGCCTTATCGAAATACGGTCCATTCTGCACCATCTCTGGCTGTTCGATGGCATTGCGATTATTCGCCAACGAATGTGACGTTTTATAGGAGCTGGTAGAGCCACCGCTGCTGCTGCTGCTGCTGCCACTACTACTGCCGCCGCTGCTACTGAATGTATGATTGGCCACACTGGTCTGTGTCGAGGTGGAGGTGGTGGTGGCAAAGCCACCACTGCCACCCCAGCCATGACCTGCTGCCGCTGATGTTGTTGTGCTGGTGCTGGAGTGGAATGTTCTCGCCGTATTTATGTTAGCCGGTCCATTGTTATTGCTGTTGACATTGTTTGCGTTGGCATTTCCGTTGCTAATACTATTGGAATTACCGTGGCCGGCGGTGTTTCCGTTTCCGCTGCCACCGGTGCCGCCTCCGCTGCTACTGCTGCTGCCGATTTCATTTAAAATCGCGTTCGCATTGTTATTAATAGTGTTTGGATCTTTGGGCTTAAACGACTCCCTTTGAGCGGCTAAAGCTGAAATACACAGACACACACCAAAAACAAAACAGATGGTAAAACAATTTATTTCAAATTCTTATGGAAACACACACACAAAAAACAACACTACTGAACATTTTCCCCGGCCGAGCTCAACGAAAAATGAGGGAGAAAAATGTTAAAAAAAAAAAAAAAATCCTTCCCCATCATGCTTCAACGTTATTTACATTTATTTCGTTGTTATTTTTGTTATTATTTGCAGTTTTGTGTATTCCTTTTGTTGAAATACTCCTGTGTTCCATTGGCTGGACTTTGGTGCGTAACATTTCATTATCCCTTAACGGGGAATATATTCTACGAGTAATTTCCCCATATACAGTGTCAGACGAAAGTATGTGCATACATAATTCCAGCAGCGGCTTGGACTCTTACCAAATGTTATTAAATAATTAACTAAAACGGACCGAAACTGCTTGATTACACGGGATGCGTAGAACCAACCCCATTGTTGAACTAAGCTGAGACCTTTCAAGAGCTTTTCAGCTGGAATATTTGGATTTGGATTTTTCGTTGCTGCCTTTAAATTCAACCTCCTGACATGATTTCTTTGTATTCCCTGAATATCAAGTTATACCTTCTGTAAGAGAGGTCCACCACAATGCATTCGTCCTTCTTTCTATGGTAAATTTCGCGGAATATCGGAGTGTCCTGCGATGCCATAGTGGTGGTTACGAAAAATTTGGAACGATTTAGTTCGCAATGTGGAAAGATTTGAAACGATGTCAGGTATTGTGTTAGGCCAAGCTATTTCAAAAAAATATATATCCAGTTGTACGATAATGAGTGTTAATGTCTTAAAATAATCGCTTACTTCTTGTCTACAATCAATTTTTTACAGATCTCCAAATTGTTTACTAAATCAGTAGTTACAGAAAGTTTCTAAGCCACTGTGCCGGTAGCCTAAGAGCGATAGTTCTACTTTTAATTTCCTAGAGTGCATTGGAAACCAATTGAGTTCAGAATCAACTATGTAGAATCCTATGTACTTTATTTGCCTGAAATGTGGATCTTCCCGAGCTGCCTATCAGAGATACACAGATGTAGCTCAGTTCATTTTGAAAATATGCTGTGGCATATGCTGACTTTGTCCTCATTTGTCCTCCCAGTATATCAATTGGTGTCAGATGGAGAAGGATCCATTGCCCCTTGCCCATGACTAATGTTATGACCACTACTGTATCAACACACACACCCACCAATATATAAACACAGACATTCAAGTCAGCCAGCCTGAATGTCTATGTATCTTAGCTGGGGTATTTGTTCCTCTCTCTCCCTCTCTCTCTCTCTGCCGTGTTCGGCCTTGGCCCCTTGCACATGGACCATGGCTATCATTTATTATCTGTACGTCTGCCCATGCACACACACGTATCAACCGACAGACGAAATGTGCTGGTCCGTTTATTTAAATTAAAGCGGAATTTCAGACCATTTTATTGTTGTTGTCTTTCGTTTTTTTTCTTCTTCTTGCAAATATCTTTGCCTTTCATCAATATTTCATTTTCGGACTGTCTCATGTTTATTCAGGCATCCATAAATTGTTTTGTTTTTATTATTTTTATTTTATTTCGTGTTATTTTGTTCGGTGCCCGTCTCACACACTGTCCGGTGCTGTCACAACACCCAAGTTGGAAAATCCATATTCGATTTTATTTTTCCTTAATGGAATTTTGTTTTACTATGTGTGTGTCCTTTGTAATTTGTATGTTTTTGCTTCTCCTCGCCACCACTTGTTCCAAAGGTTTCTGAGATGAAATTTATTATATTGTCATCTTTTGGAACACCAAAAATATGTGCGATATTTAGGTGCCGATTCGTTGGGGGATAACGTACAAAAAATCATTCAGAAGGCATAAGGAAAAATTGAAATATTTGCGACTCTTTTCAGGATTTTTGTGGTTTGGTGTGTGGTTTAGGTCAACACTAACGAATGATAAACGTGAGAAAAAAAAGCCACAAATGGATATCTTTGGAATCTTTGCACCACTCTTCCTTTGGCATTTTTCGTCGACGGAAAAATATTGAAATAGGACAGATTTTGTTGTTTCGAATAAGAAAATTGCTCGAATGTGAAAATATTGAAATGGGCAGGTGTAGAAAATAAACAAAATATTTGCAGTTCTCTTCGAAATGACCCCAAATTACGAAATCAAGTTTTGAGCTGAGGCTAGAGGGGGCGTGGCATCGAAACAAACTCATATGAAAGGTAATGTCCTCACGCCTTGGCTACAACATATTTGTACACAACTCAGAAATATTTACTAGATCAAGAGTTAGCGACGTTTGACCGATCGAACTGGATTGTGGACAACTGTCATTATTTTACAACTAGTAAGTTGTAATGCGCCTATGGCGACCGTTGAAATATGGAAAAAAAATTTTGTTGAAAAAAAAAAATTTTTGCGGAAAAAAAAAATTTTGTTGAAAAAAAAAAATTTTGTTGAAAAAAAAAATTTGTAAAAAAAAAAATTTTGTTGAAAAAAAAATTTTGTAAAAAAAAAAATTTTTGAAAAAAAAAAATTTTTGGTAAAAAAATAAATTTGGGGAAAACACAATTTCTGTACCAAAAAAAAAATTATTTTTTTTATTATTATTATTTATAGAAAATTATAGAATGCCTATTTAAATTCCTACGTACTGCGTGACAGAGTCAGTGAACCAGTGAATCAGTGTCGAGGGTAAATATATATTAAAAAAAGAAGAAGATTTCAGGCGACGAAATCGAAAGGAAAATATTTCCATTTGGTTTCCTTGGACGAAGCTCCTCTCTACGCCAACATTTCCAAGTGAAATGGATATTCTAAAACTTAATTTAGATAGTATTTCCATTTGGCTCCATGGTCGCTCTAAGTTTCCGTATAGAGAGATTTCAAAAACATAATACAGGGTTCTCCAACAAGAGGTGTTATTTTGGTCTTCAACGAATTTTTTTTTGAGATAAATGATCCTATCCTTTTCATGAAATTCTCCATAACCAAATCGCATAGTGGCTGCCCCATGTCCTCGATAGCCTCACGAATTCCATCTTTAAGGTCTTTAATCGGTGCTTGGCTGTTGGCGTTGATCTTATCTTTCACGTGGCCCCAGAAGAAGAAGTCTCAAGGTGTTAAATCACAAGAGCTCGGTGGCCAATTGTGATCACTTGTGGAAACTTTTTAGTTTTGCGAACTGTGACTCCTAGATTTTCACCATTTTTGTAGTGAATTTTAATAATTTCAAAGGGTTGTTGAAGCGTGTATCGGTGGTAATGGCGTAGTTTCTACTTGTCAAATGAAGAATAAAAAAATAAAAGCTTCAAAAGTGACAGCTACCGACATACCGGGTTATTCCAAATAACACCTCTTGTTGGATAACCCCGTATTATATTCGAACAATTTCTTTCAGACAAATCTTTTAAGCTTTTAATGCATTAACCGTCGAAGGAAGTGAGATTTCTCATAAGAAATGCATACATATTTACAAGTTCTATAAAATTCTATTTCTCCTGATACTACGATATTCGTATATTATGTTTTTAATACAGCTATCGACAACCCGTCACAATGCACATCATAAAATGTTTATATCAACGGGCTGCCAAGATCGTGCGATTTCTCTGGTCTGTGCAAAAGTAAAACTTCAAAAACTTCCTGAAATCACGAACGAGATCCAAAACACCAATCTGTGAAGTAGACCAACTTTGTCAAGATATGATCGAAAATTTGACGAAACGAATGGGCTTCGGCTAGTCGGATTTTTTATTCCCTTGGGACCGGGGAATTGAAAATTGGTGTGGAAATTGGGAGAAACTGCCGCCAACTATATTCTGACTTTAAATTGAACTTCATGACATTAATGAAGCTGGGAAATGAATTAGAAGGGAAAATATTGGCGCCATCACGTATGAAATTGGGCTAGAGTTTTTATTTCACAAGGAAACAAATTCGATTTCTACAATGTAATCAAATATTAAAAATAGAAAAAAGAGGTTTTTTAAAAAAAAAATCTCTTTGGCACTTAAGGTGATGACTTTCTGAAAGTCCCCAATATATGTATATTAGGGTGGAGTGAAAACATGTTTTTTTTTTAATTTGAAAAAGTTAACCTCGGAAAGAGATATAGTCTGGGGTCCTAACAAGGGGAAAAATAAAAAAAAAAAATTTAAAAAATGTTTAGGGGTCGCGCCTCTCCCTCGAAATTTGGAAATTATCGTTATTTGGGCGTTGATTTTAGAAAAATCCTAAAAATTAACGACTTAACTTATTCGAAATTTAAAAGTTTGAGCTTGTTCAGTGCCCAAACAAAAGTATTTGAGGCAAATATGAGGATAATCGACTAATATTTGTAGCTTTGGTGGCGATTTCATTGTTCAGTCAATTTTCTGAAGAAGGGACGATTTGACTTATTTTACTTTTTGCAATTTTTGAACAATGAGAAAATTTTTTTTAAATTTGTTCATGCCCTTATTTCATTGTTTACGCTATTGCAAACATTTATTGACATAAAACTTTTTAGGATTTTTCTAAAATCAACGCCAAAATAGCGATAATTTCCAAATTTCGAGGGAGTGGCGCGACCCCTAAACATTTTTTAAATTTTTTTTCTTTATTTTTCCCCTCATTAGGACCCCAGACTACATCTCTTTCCGAGGTTAACTTTTTTTTTTTGAATTTCACTCCACCCTAATGTATATACTCTGCAAAGCCCTACCAAAATATCATGCTCTCCTAGTTGTAACAGAAGACAATTACCAAACAAATACTAACCCATAATCAATACGTCAAATTTTGATTGTGACAATATTACACTCCCCCCCCTCCACCGACTCTTTTGTACAGTCAGAATGGACTGAACTCTCAAGCTGACGCATTGCCAAACAATAAGCCACTGAATCGAAGACATCCAACGAATCAATCATTTCTGCCATCCTGATTTAGCGGGGGGCGTATGATTTGTATTGAGTTTCAGTTTCTGTTGTTTTTGTTTTTGAGGGTATAACATACCGAATACCAGCAATACGCCCCAATAACCATTAAAGCTAATAATTTGTTTATGTATCGCAGGCACAAATTGAAATTGTACTTTAGTTCCTTTTTTTTCGTTAATTTTGTCTGTTTTTTCTTTTGTTTTCTTGGTTCTTAAAGCTTTTTCGATATGTGTGCGCTTTGTGGCTTCTAACGGCAACCGTAACCTGACATTCAGTGTCTTGGTGTGGTGTGTCAGGAAGGCTGATTTGAGTAGTTTCACCAACCCCCCCCCCCCCCCCCTTCTGCCGTCTCCTGATTTGTTTCTGTCTCTTGCTTTTGCTTTTGCCCTTAGCATTAGGCAAGGCGTAGTTGTAACCTGTGCTACTAGGCCTGAATTGGAAACGGACAAGACATGACAGTTGACAGATAAGATTACTCCGCCCGCCTGTCTGCCCCAAGTTTGCTGTGGGCTTTGAAGTTAATTTAAATTGACACCGACCTGGGAATGCCCCGGGAAAGATGTGAGCGTACGAATGATTTACACCGAAAAGAAGAAATGCAAATACATGAAATGAAACGGAAGTGTGACTCACCTGAATTCCCCGTTAACACAATTGATATTACAAACAGCATTGTCATCATAATAGACGTCCAGTGGTCATGACCCGAATGCTGCTGATGCTGGTGGTTGTGGTGGTGTACGTGTTGGTGTTGGTGGTGGTGTTGGCGCAGATGCTGGTAGTTGCCCGATGTTTGTCGTTCGTCAGCCGATCTTAGTTTCGCCCTATAGCGGCAGCACTTCCGTTTATCCGTTCTTAAGAGCGACTCTACGGCAGATTGGGACTTTGAATGAAATGCTTCCATAATATTCCCCAAAAAACAAACACACACACACACGCAGTTACCAAGTTTCCACGATTCGATTTCGACCTGGTAACTCAAGAATAGTCCCTTGCTGTAGTGTAAACCAAACTCGGTCGTGCCTTATTTTCGGTCAAAATGAGCAATTGTTGTTGTAGGTGAGCATTTCAATGGCAGCAGGCTTTGTGTCGAACAATGCCAGTGGCTGTGACAGTGAACAAACATGTTGGCGGTGAGTAGGCCGGTGATGACGTTTCGTTTCTATCTCCCAATGTCGATGACGATGATAATGATGTTCCAGTGCTGTTGTTCGGTGTTGTTATTAATATTCCTTTGGGGTATCCTTGTTGTTATCTTCTCTCCTCTGTGGCTTTGTTTATATTGATTTTCATTTGATTACTTTTAGCTATCCATTTGCTTTATTGATTGTCCTTGTAACCTGCAAATAGAAACAGAGAGAGTGCGAAAGAGAAAGCAGAAAGCAGAAAAAAAGACCATGAGAAAGGAAATTTACATCAATGATGAATTTGAAATTAGGTATTCATTTATACTTTATGCAAATGTATCATCATCAGCATCATCATCATCATCATCATAGACAACATCCAAACACCCACCGCCAGGGCAATATTTTATGTAAATTTTTGTTTGGCTAAAAGTCCGGTTTAATAAACCGATGTTTTTTTTATTTTTGCGAACACAGATTTTATAGATTTCATAGAATGGTGCAGGCTGGTCTGGCGTAGTCAGGGAGGTTCGTGTCCTAGCATGCAAGACCCTCTGTAATGTATATGAACTATTTGTAGACATTTATTCAACATGACTGAGTTCGTTTAAATTACATTCGTCATTAAATATTTGTGTCGAATTTGATGGCCACACGGTCACTGAGTATACAGAATATATCTGAGAAGTTCCCCTCTGTTGCTTCATATAATGTTGAGGGAAATATGTAAGTAAGGATTTATTTAATTTCGCAAGAAGGCGCTCAGGACTGAGTATGGGTTTAGCAATATTCAAAACTGGTGCTCTGGCAGTCCTTGTTAGGGAAACGATATGAACGGAAGTGCAGAAGTTCCAGATTCAAGAGGATATTCCGAAAACTGTATTATCAGAAAGCCTACAACTGTTATGATCGTTTAATATTCCTTTGCGCCCATTGTTTTTCAGGCATTTTCCAAATTTAGCGATCAAATCTTGTTGGTGATCCAATGTTCTGCCCCAAATGAGATGCCCCAATCTCTTCAATGATCACTTGAATTTAAGGGAAATCAACAGATTTCTGGAGATGTCAATGAGATGCCCCAATCTCTTCAAGGGTCGCTTGATTTCAGGGGAAATCAACAGATTTTTGGAGATGTCAGAGATCTGGTCCTTGAGCCAACGGCAGCCATCTGAGCACGTTACCATCACACACAACGATGGCAGGTGTTTGTATTGGCTTTACTGCTTGATTTTTTTGGGGATATGCGCTACTAAAGAGTAATTCTCCTGCAAACGATAAGAACTACCAATACTTGCAGTAGGAAGCACTGCGAAGGGTACCGATAAAGAAGCGAGGTAGCTTCCGAAATCGATTCGTATACCTTGGGTTAGGTTAGGTTAGGTTATGTCCTTATGTCCTTAGACATACACACTAGCAAGTATTCGGCTTGTTGTGCACTCTAAACTGGTACATGGAAAGGTCTTCAGAAGTTATTTTAGGAACTCTGTACTCTTGACATAATCTTTAATTGTTTTCCAGTCTGCGCCCCTGAGATGGGTCACGTCTGTTGAAAGAGTCGTTTCCCAAGAAACGGGATCTATTGTTTGCGAACGCTGGGCAGTGACAGAGGAAATGCTCCAATGTTTCGTCATCCTCTCCGTATGCCCTACATACGCTATTGTCTATTACTCCTATTTTGTATAGATGCGATTGTAAGCCTAGGTGCCCTGTTAGGATGCCCATGATCTTACTAGTTTCTGTTTTGCTCAGTTTCAGCAAGGTTTTGGTTTTATCCTCGTTTGGTTCAGCCCACAAGATTCTTGTCGTTTTCCCAATAGTTTCACCTTGGGTTACAATAACTAGGCTCTATGAAAAATTCCCCAAAACAAGTGAAGAATGCCCCAAATTAAATGAAAAACTCCCCTAAAAAGCCTAATATGAAAATTTCCCCAAAAAATCTAAAAAATTCAACCCCAAAAGCCCAATATGAAAAATTCCTTAAACAATTTATAAAAAATTACCCAATGGAAAATCACCCAAATATTATTGAAAATATCCCAAAAATACAACAGTATATCTTCCTATTTTGGAAAAAATGTATTTTTTAACAAAAAAAAAAACAAAAAGTATGAACAATCGTCCAAAAAAAAAACGAACAATTTCCCAAAAATTAAAAAAATTGAGAATATTCCATTGTTCAATGAAATGTTACCTAAAAATAGCTTTATGAAAAATACCCCAAAAAATCTCATACAAATGAAAAGAATTTCATTTTTTGTTGGACAATGAAAAATTCCTTTTTTTATTTTTGGGATTTTTTTTAATTTTTTTGGGGATTGGGTAATTTTTCATAGAGCCCTTAAAAATTACGAAAATCACCCCCATTTTTTTTTTAGGAATTTTTCATTCTGTATGCATTTTTTTTTCGGGGATTTCTTCATTGGCCACCGAGATCTTGTGATTTAACACCTTGCGATTTTTCCACATGAAAGATAAGTTCTACGCCAACAGCCCAGCGTCGATTCAAGGCCTCAAAGATAGAACTCGTGAGGATTTCGAGGACACTGGACAGTCCCATTGCGATTTGTTCAATGTTCTACATTATTAAGAAAAATTAATGAAATGTTGTAATCAAATCAACCAGATTCCTCATGCACATGCCATTACATTTTGCTGAAGGCTAACTTTGCTACCAACTCAGCGAGGCGCTGTTCCTTTCTTCCCTTTTATTAGAAGTGCTCTAGAGGACAATGAATGTACGGAATTCCCTCACTGTATATGGAAAAAATAATAATTCCCCAAAAGATCTACATTATTAAAAATTCATCTCTATTTTCTACAGAATGAAAATTTTTATAATATCATATTTTTCCATTCTTTATTTTCTACACAATTCCCTGATTTTGAAAAAGCAATCTAAGTTTGTCAATAACCAACTCAAGTTGATGGCAATTAATTAATTTCAACAGAATTTTTTTTATGTTGCAATGCTTGAGAATTTCTCAAAGACAACCACAACCAACCCTTCCATATCCGGAGTATATTCTTCTCTATTTTTATTGTTCAAAACTATTCAACTTCGTTGTCGTCCCCCATGTCTCATTCCTCAAAACTCCGTTCCCCTTTGCTGTTTTGCGGTTTCGGTCACTTTCTTATCAAACCCATTGTAATTGTAAAGATTAAATTAACTTGAAAATATTCACGTCCCTTTGGCTCTTTGTATGATACGAAGTTATTTTATGGGTGTTTTTCTTCTTTTTTTTTTAACAGCGAATTATTGCAGACTTTCAGACGGACGCTGCACTGCTCTCAGATATTTATGGGATACAGAAATAATTATCACTTTGGTTATATTTGGTTACAAATTTTCCAGCGGTATTGCCCTTCCACCCCCCCCATCCCAGAATGCCATCATTGTGGGGCAGCCATTTATGTCAAGCTTTTTTCTTCGATCAACTTAAGGGTGGGAGGAAATGAAATTAGGCCTTTTTGTGTTCAATTACCATTAATTGTTACACAATATGACAATATGCTAAAATGGTTTCCACCCACAACCCGTTCAGCCTTCTAAACCCATCTTAACTGGTGTGCTATTCTCTATTCCTTTCGTTGGGCTTCCTGTGATGTTGCTATGCCATCCTGGGAGGATAACAAAGTTAGGCTACAGCAAAATGTAATGGAATGTTCGTAAGGAAGAAGTCCGATTTTTTTCTATTCATTTTTTCTTCTTCTGGTTCGTCCATACTGAGATAAATAAAAAAAAATCCCACAACAATGGCAATGACAATAGCAACAACAATTACTTATTAGACACCATCGCACAGTGTTTCCAATTCAAATAAAAGTATGTCAATCTGTTGCCATTAATAATATGAATCATTTGCTAGTGGAAACCTCGTGTAGTTTATAAGAGCTACTTTCTTCGGACACTTCCACATTTACCTATTCCAAGACAAATTAAAATCGCGCAAAAAATTTCCTAAACTCATTTTACATATCCAATCTTCAGATAAAGATTACTCGACTGGGGCATTGTTTCGGCCTCCACAGAAAGTCGAGAAGACTTCAAACATTTAAAAATGAGTTTCTTTATATTGAATATCTTGGGCATGTCGAGAGCATGCGTAAAAAATAGTTCTAGCTAGAAAGCAGCTTGGAAAAAAGCCTACACTAGTCGCTTTGAACAATTAAACCCACATCACAGGCCCCATTTCTACAAAGAACATGGACAAAGATTGGGTTTCTCAGAACATTGTAATTTCATGCGGACGTAGAAAGGCCATAACTAAATCGCAAAGTGGCTGCCCTATGTCCTCAATAGCAGCACGAATTCTTGAGGTCTTGAATCGACGCTGGGCTGTTGGCGTAGACATTGTCTTTTACGTGGCCCCACTGGAAGAAGTCTCAAGGTGTTAAATCACAAGATCTGGGTGGCCAATTGTGATCACCTCTTCGAGAGATAACACGGACCGGAAAATTTTTAGTTTCCCAAACTGTGACTGCAAGATTTTCACCATTATTGTAGTGAATTCTAATAATTTCAATGCGTTGTTGAAGCGTGTATCGTTCCCCTTTTAGTAAGGACGTAGTTTCTACTTCTCAAATTTCAAAGAATAAAAGCTCCAAAATTGACAGCTACCGAAATACCGGGTGATTCCCATAAAAAACTAGCTGAATTTCTTATCCAGATTTGAACTTTGGATATTATAATTACAGACAATAAAAAATACCCATAAAATAAATAAAATGGGAAAAAAAACAGTTAATCTGTTCATATTTTTTAAAACAATATTTTCTTACAAATATTTCCGTTCACATCCAGGGCTGTGGAGTCGTAGTCTGATAAATTTGCCTGGAGTGGGAGTCTGGACGCGTCTTGCTCGACTCCGACACCGAGTTTAATTTACTTACATTTCCCATAAAATAAATAAAATGTATTAAAAACCAGTTAATCTGTTAATATTTTTTAAAATAATATTTTCTTACAAATAATTTCGATTATATGAACTTTTTATCTTAATTTCACGTTCAATATTTTGTATCGACCCTTTTTTAATTATATTGAATTTAGAATTTGTTAATGTGTATCTTTAATATATCTTGTATCTTTAAGATACAAACGCACCTCAGTGTGATGTCGAGTATAAGAATTTTGGACGAAAATACAATTTTCGAAATTTTGTTATTGAACCTCTGAAGTCGAAAACGAAATCGGGCTATTTTAAAAAAAAATTGTATTTATTTTTCCAAAATTACCAAATGGTTTCTAAGATTTTTTTTTTTTAAATTATTTTTTTTCAAAAAATTAAAAAGCTGCCAAATGTTTTCTAGCCTTAAAGACCGACAGGCGATTTTTGCCTTTAACCGACCAATACTGAAAAGCAATTAACAATAAACCTGTAGGAGATTACGCAAATTAGTGCATATTTTTGCAGAAATCTACGAATAATAACCCCCTACTACTTAAAATTCCTATTTCGTAATAAATTCGTGTTAAATTTCACTGAATTGCAAATATCGCTCATTGACTTCAATGCTGACACAATTGAAAATTCACTTTTTATTTTATGGCTCAAGAAAAATCTGTAAATCTCTTATTTACGTTGACTTTTGTTCAGCGTGTATTATAAAGGGTTATCCATTTTTCCTTTTTAAAAGTAACCATAAATAAAACACATATATCTCAGGGCTCTAGTTTATTCGGGAAATCTATGATTTGTGTCGTATATTTTCGAAGTAAGGCGCAATTGAAGACTTTAAACGGCTCTCCTGTTTCGAGTTGTGACACTATTGAAGTACATGAACGATATGATCTCAACATGTTTTTGTCTTTATTTTTTAATCAGCATCGAAGTAAATAAAAACAAGCTTAGCTGACGTATACGCAATATTAAAAAGGTTAATTAAGTAAGCCAATATTAAAAAAAAAAGTATAAAAACCCATTTTTTAGTTAATTTTTCTCTAACAAATTGAATATTTCGGGTATTTTATTATTAACGATAAATTTTGCTTAAAATTATTTATATTTTTTTAAACAACATAAATTACTACATATCTGAAACTATTGCTCCAAAAGTCTGCAATCATAACTGTAACAATACACTACAAAATATTGTTTTTGTTTAATGAATAACCACTATTGATTTATTATGTACTACGGTCACATGAGTACGAATTTGTTTTTATGATGAGGATTTTTAATTTTTTTTAAAAAAAAAATTCATTTTTTTTACATCATTTCATAACATGAAAACGACTTGTCCGATTTGGTTGAAAAGGATTAGGCTTTGAATGCCGTTGAGTTAAAACGATAATTTCTGAGTTATTAACAAATTTAAGGCAAACCCGAGATAAAGTGTCTATTTTCAATAATTGATCATAACGCCACAAACCGTACTATTTAAAGAGTCCAAGATCATGAAGATCGATGGAGGGTTACCGCAACCATACACCCCCACATAAGAACCCTGCCTTCTGAGTTTGGAAAAGAAAACTTTGAACCTTTGGAATAAAGGAAAGACACTTTGTAAGTCTAAAATATATAAACTATGGTCCGATGTGATCTATTTCCTCCAGGATTTATTATTAATTTATGGTGAATTTAGTAAAGAGGGCTCATTGTAAACACTGGTGGACCAATTTTATTCGGATTCATTTTTATACTTTTTGAAGACTATAAGCAAAGTATCATTGATATCACTTCATTGTTGTCATATGCACTTTGATGGTTATTATTTCTATTTATTTTTATTACTAATAAAAAAGTTATTTATTCTTTTAGCTCATCACCCTTTTTTCCCAAATGTCTCCAATGTATGTATCTCCTCTAAATAATAGGCAATAGGGAACAACGTGGTAAGGGAAATCATTTAACGCCAGAAAGAGACTGTTCTAGTAATGTAAGTATATTTTCATTGAATAAGGTTTCGCGACTACATTTTCGGTCCATTCTTTAATATCTACAATACCACACACTTTTTATTTCCAATCAGCCAACACATTTTTTATCCAATTACATTTGTTTTGAAAAGTCAGATTTTACTTCGTTTATGTGGTGTTTTTTTCTGGAAACAAAATGTTTTCTTTAGATCTCCCAATGCACGCAGTTTTTTTTAATTTCGCCACATTTTTCGGGCTTGTTTGCTTGCGATGGCAGCGAAACACAAACTTAATAACGAAACATGGTCCAAAAGTGACAGTGGTCTATTAACAGATGTTGAATTGACTGAAGCAGACAGTGTTGATTTCTAATTAATAACGAGGGAGGTTCAAAAAGTCATAGTAAAATTATGGGCAGATCCCAGTTTCCTTTTATAACATTACCATTTTGTAGAATTGTTCTATTTTTCTTTCATTTTCATACATTTTTTGAAATTATGTGACAAAATAAATAACTAACACACGAAATTTTCTTGGAATTAAATTTTTCAAATTAAATTATGTTGTAAGAAATTATCAAATTTGCTCAGTTATACTTTCAATGAAAATAATCAAGGATTCACATGTGATTCTTTTTTTTTTTTTGAAGGCCAACACTCAGGGGATGCCCCCTATAAATGCAATGCATTGTGTTAGCGGAAGGAAATTAGGGTATCGGAAGGAGGAAAGAGGGAGTAGTGTTTGTTGACATTTGTTTTGAATTTCTGAATGTCACACCTGGCAGGAAATACATTTGCTGGAAGATTATTCCACATATGAACGGTTCGGCTAAAGAACGAATTTTCTCTATAGTGCGTCGTCCGGTCAACCGGCCATTTCACAATGAACGGATGAGAGATCAGTATGATCAGTTCGACGAAGAATGACCTTCCAGGATTAATAGAATGAAGTTATATTTATACTAGAATTAATTAACTTTTATACCGAAGTTTGCTTTACACCCTTTTGTTGGCATTGGCCTGCATATGAAATGGTTTCTAAGACCTTCAATGTTCTGAGTGTTTTTTACAGTTTGTGATATCAAGAATATTCATATCTTCATCCACCTCTTCTGGCACGGCCTCATCCACCTGGGCTTTGAGTGGTAATTTTTCGATTTTCTTAATTGAAGATTCTGATCCATTTCGCTTCAATGTTCCTTTGGGGATACACCTTAAACATATAGATCATGGTTCTTTCAACGCTTAGAGTCCTTGTTAATACAGAATGAAGTTTACTTTATGTAATTCCAATTTCCAGGAAATAGGTGAAACTCATAGGAGGAGAATTTTCTTTAGGATCACACTTATTTACATACAATGTGAACCTTGCGAACTCTGTGGTCGGTTAGTGAGTATACAAATCATTGTTCTAACGTTATAGATTTAGGAGTAGTTTCCGTTCTCTCACTGCATAGAATGATGAAGGACATGTGTGTGAATGTGGTCCCACTGATGCGATTGACTCCGTTCGGACATTCTCGTTGTCACCAGACTCCAGATGTTCCTCTGAAAACTCTCTTCTCCCCCCCATATTGCTCAGCTTCCCTGTTAAAGTAAAGAAAAATCCAACTACTCTCATTTCCCCTACACATCTAAAATGTTGTTTACTTCCTTCATTATTTAGTTCCTTCCTTCGAACCACTGTATGCCCGTTGTAATTGTACACAGGGACACATGGCACGATAGATAATCAAGTGACTGTATGCACGAATGGTGCGGCAACAATGCTTTGCTCTAAGGATAATGACAGGACAGAGGAAGCAACAACAGTAAAATAGTAACAACAGCGACTGCGACGACGACAATGGCAACAGCAACAGCATCATCGGTAACAGCAGCATCAACATCAATGGGGTCTGTATCTCCCGCTGTTGTTTCTGTTGTTTTTGTTTTGTTTTTGTTTCCCCGGCCATTGTTTGTTGGCGTCAACGATACAATGGAGAGTGTTAGTAATGCGGCCATCCTATGGCTGATTTCATGGAGGAGATTCAACCAAATGCAATGAATGACATGAAACAACAGCAATAACAAAAAGAAACCCATCGTGTTTTATCACTTCTAAGGCTTGGATTGGGTACGTCGTACCCCATACTCTTGGAACAAAACAAAGGACTCAACCTTGACGTCATTACGATCGTAGTAATACGAGTAACTATGCGTGAGTGTGTGTACTTAGTTTACAAGTAATGTGCACACAGACCAGCACGTTTGGGCAACCCGCCCCACAATAAAGAGTAAACTGAGTAAGAGAATCGAAAGTACAATAGTAGTTATTGTCTATGGCAACAAGAACAACAATAACAGTAACAGCAGCAATAAAAACAATTTCAAGTGTGTGTATACAGAAAAACAATTACGCTGAGATTATGTTTCGTATAATGAATGTTGTTGTTATTGTCTTTGACACTCATACACAAACACACACACACACAGATTGAGAGAAATTGGCATTGACATGCCGCCGCAGTGACAAAAGAATGTTTCAAAGCAAAAGTTCATTGAATGACATTTTTTTTGTCACCAAACAACTTTAGACGTTATTATCACTGTGTTCTTGACTTCTTCCATTTCTCTCTCACCCACTCGGTTCATTACCGTCTGACTCCAATGCCATGGAAAGTGAAAAAGAAAGAATTTGGCTAAAACTGTCATTTTATTATTAAACGAATGTCATTGTAATGAAAACTCTTTGAAATGGCATTGTAGTGAAAAAAAAACATAACTTGTTTTGCAAATGATCATCCGACGACCTGCATCATCAGCAACTTGTGAGAATGGTGAGTGCAATTAAAACCTGGAGGAGGCGCAAAGGGGACACCTGAAACTAAAAAAAAATGCGGGGCAGCATACAAAACCCTCATTTCGTTACCTTCTGCAAATCAAACAAAACAAAACCTGAGCATCAATCGACGATTGCTTAGATATGTATTGTGTTCATAATTGTCAAAATGTGTTATTTGACAACTATTACATATTCTCAATTTTGGTTTTTCTCATGGTTTTTCTCCTTACTCCTTACAGGGTAAAGAAAATGTTATTTCATTCTTCTTCTACAACACCTGAATCATCTTTCAATAACTCCTACATATCCATCCCCAGTTCATGTTCTCCGTGGACTTTCTTATACATAATAAAAGATAATACCACAATTTCTTTAAACTGCGGTAATTTAAATTTATTGCCAAGATACAAGGGCAGCAGGCTAAGAGAATATGGCGCTACAAGTATTTAAACAACTTTTTATCTGACAAGTACCGTGCGTCAGTAGACTGCTGTCAAAGTGTCGGGCATATTGACAGCCCGGTTTCATTGAACCGAACAACTTTTGTTATTCTCAGACATGGAATGGAAACACAAGTTTCATGCAACGATTGAACACTCAAGACCGAGTGGGGTGAACATCATGACACATGGGCACTAGGGCGTTTCAAAAAAAAAATGTTCCAACTCTTGAAGCGGAATATTAAAGTTTGTGATTTAAGAGAATTTCGAAAATTTTTTTGGATTTTTTGAAGATGGGTACGGGGTCGCTGAAATCGATTTTATCAAAAAAATGAGGTTATGGAGAAAAAATTTTAATATTAATTTTTGCTGCTGCTTTTTCTTCATGAAACTAAACAATTCTCTTCTTAATGATCCGATCCCACGACAAAAAAATGATTGATGTGAAAAATTATTATATTAAGGACCACTTTGATAGTCTTAAAAGTACAAAATTATGTTTTTATAGATTTCAAACCTCAATAACTTTGAAAGTTTTCAACATTTTTTCAAGATGAAAAATGCGTTAGAAAGGTCTTTAAATTTCAAAATAACCTTTCATTCGGTATATAGGTTTCTTTTCACTTGCGGGAGAAATATAAGAAAAAAATTTAAGTTCGAGAATTTTTTTTTTTTTTTTTCAAATTTTATAAAAATTAAAAGAATTTCATTAAGTTTCGTTCTTGGTTAAGTAAAAAAAAAACATTTAATATACATTGTTTTAATAAAAATATCAAAAATTCAATTCAGGCGCTTTCCACAGAGCAAGATGGATGGCAAAATTAATTTACAATTTAAAAATATACATTTTTCGGAAACAGTTTAAACTTAGCGAACCAGAACTATTGGGACTTCAAAAATTTAATTTTTTTATTATAAAAACATATTTGAAAAGCTGGTATACCTGCAGATCTGCTATATTTGCTCCATTCAATGATTTAAAATTGCTTCAAGAACTTGCCGATTACGAAAAAACCATTCCATCCATAGCTGGGCCAACTCTCAAAACTTTTTCGTCACACTTGTGGTATCTCAGTGAATCTCTTGTAGGCGTTGCATTTTTTGGCCCTAGGGTAACACCTGAACAGAAATCTTTAATGGTCGCAGCATTACAAAAGAAAGGTTGTGATAATCCATCTAATAAAGCATTCGTTAATTTGAAAGATATTTCAAAAATTAAAATTCATGATTTTGTTACCTGTAACAGTAAAAGGGTTTTTGATGAATTAAAATTGAATTTTTGATATTTTTATTAAAACAATGTATATTAAATGTTTTTTTTTACTTAACCAAGAACGAAACTTAATGAAATTCTTTTAATTTTTATAAAATTTGAAAAATAAAAAAAAAAATTCTCAAACTTAAATTTTTTTCTTATATTTCTCCCGCAAGTGAAAAGAAACCTATATACCGAATGAAAGGTAATTTAAAGACCTTTCTAACGCATTTTTCATCTTGAAAAAATGTTGAAAACTTTTAAAGTTATTGAGGTTTGAAATCTATAAAAACATAATTTTGTACTTTTAAGACTATCAAAGTGGTCCTTAATATAATAATTTTTCACATCAATCATTTTTTTGTCGTGGGATCGGATCATTAAGAAGAGAATTGTTTAGTTTCATGAAGAAAAAGCAGCAGCAAAAATTAATATTAAAATTTTTTCTCCATAACCTCATTTTTTTGATAAAATCGATATCAGCGACCCCGTACCCATCTTCAAAAAATCCAAAAAAAATTTCAAAATTCTCTTAAATCACAAACTTTAATATTCCGCTTCAAGAGTTGGAAAAATCAG
This sequence comes from Hydrotaea cyrtoneurina, assembly GCA_958296145.1. NCBI lineage: Eukaryota > Metazoa > Arthropoda > Insecta > Diptera > Muscidae > Hydrotaea > Hydrotaea cyrtoneurina. Next base: position 8,520,800 of record OY282512.1, on the reverse strand, counting down.
AAAAAACGTCTTTTGTGAAACGCCCTAATGGGCACCGACGTTTAAGATTGTTTACCAATCCGGTGACTGACTGCATGCACAACTAATAAACATCAAATTAGGGGGATAACTGGAAGAAAAAAAGTAATTGTTCTGAGTGACCGTCTGAGTAAAGTTGAGTGTGATAATGTAGGAGAATGGATTAGGAATGTGGTATTTGCCATAATATTAGATGAAAGAACTAAAGGGAAAGTTCTCTCAAATCAGCGAATGTTTCACTGATCAAGACCTACTGTTTACAGCCGGCTCAGAGAATCCGTCTAATATTGGTAAATGTTAATAAAAATCGAGCTCGAGGTCTGATGTTGATTGTTAGGAAAAATGTGTGGTTTATGTATTTTTATAAATTTTTCTTAACAAAGGTTTTTTAAATTTTTATGAATATGGGGGATAGAATCTAATACTTTATCTACAAAAGAGTGATCAATCTCTTTTCTCCCACCGAACCGTCTGAACAAGGTTCAAAAAGCCCACTTATGTACATTGAACATCGGAGCGTATACTTAATTTTCAATTCATGAGAAACTATCATACGCTCCCATGCACGTTTAACAAGAGTTGTAGAAATAGACCAAATATAATTGTTTACAGCACAATACGAAACTCAAAGGTCTATCTAATTTTCACATTTTCCCTTTCCATCATGAAAAGTAAAAAAAAAACATAACGAGATTTTAGTATATAGAAGGACTTATTATTTCAGGATTTATGTTGTTAGATGTCCATGATAACACTTAAAAGGTCCAATTTGTACAAGAACTTCTTGGCTTGGCTTGACTTTTTTTTAATTATCTTTTGGATTTCAAGCGCCCCGGTAGGCGAGTTGGTAGCGTGCTTGCCTATCAGCGTGGGGGTTGTGGGTTCGATTCCCACCAGATGCTTTGGTCTGTCGATGCAAAAATCTAAACATATGGTCTATGTCACCCGGTTTACCCTTGGACCCAAAAAAATTAGAATATAAATTTACTTTGTATTGTACTTAATAACACTCTGCGACAAATGGTAAGGGTCAGTGATCGGTTTGGAATGAAACCACCGGGGAAAGTTATATTGGTAAAAAAAAAGTCATACGTGTTCCAGCGTTTCGCTGGGTCTCATCTAGGAATCGAGATATATCGATTTGAAGTTAGTAAGTATCGTATAGGGGAATTTGTCACGTTTTTGGCTCTTTTGTTTGACATAACTTGAGAACCACTCGTCCGATTTAGCTGAAATAAATTTTAAAAAACCAAGAATTACAATTCCCTTAATCTGTTCATATATGAATTTTTATGAATTAAAAAAAAAAAATTTTAATTTTTAGGCAAAAATAATTTTTTTTTCATACTTTTATTTATTATTGCGAAACTGTTGCTTAAGTAGGAAAACGGTTTAAGAACAGATTAGAGGAATTGTAATTCTTGGTTTTTTAAAATTTATTTCAGCTAAATCGGACGAGTGGTTCTCGAGTTATGTCAAACAAAAGAGCCTAAAACGTGACAAATTCCCCTATACGATAGTTACTAACTTCAAATCGATATATCTCGATTCCTAGATGAGACCCAGCGAAACGCTGGAACACGTATGACTTTTTTTTTACCAATATAACTTTCCCCGGTGGTTTCATCCCAAACCGATTGTGGCTGTCGCACAGTGTAATAAATAAATAAATATCTTTTGGATTTACTGCCAGAAGTCATATAAAGTTATACGTTGACTTTTTGCTTTGCGACTCCGTTTGATTTTTTTCATGTTTAGACTTGAATCTTGTTGGTTCGCAACAATGTCGAAAAGAAAAATGTTGAATCTTGTTGAAAGTAAACGTTGTCCAGATCAAGAACTAATTAAAAACTAATAACAAAAGGTAGGTAAAACTAACATTATTATACTGAATAAGATATACAAAAACAAATTCGACTACATGTGGAGTCATATGCTCTCGAAGACTTAGACTATAAACATGTCTAAGGGCTCTGTTAAAACTCTTCTGGACGAAATCGATATTCCAGCCTATCGTGCCAGAATATTCCTCCAAAAGGTACAGAATTTCCTTAAAATAACTTTTAAAAATTTGGCATACATTTTTTTTTTCAATCTATACATGTACTGCTTTCTTATCTGATTGATAGTTTAGGAGTTATAAAAAAAATTCTGTCGAAACAATTTTGTTTTTTCTAAATTTATAAATTTTTGGTTTGAAATAAATCATAAAAGTTCGAAAATGGCGCTTTTTGTAATTTTATTTCCCTATTTAATGACTCTTTTAAAACAAACAAATTTACGAAAAAAATATGTCATTACAAACGATGGTGAATTTCCGTTTTTATTGACCAAATTTAGTGGAGGCCCCTTCGGTAATCTCGCATGCATTTAGTGAAGCCATATCAATTATGTAGACGACTAAGAAGAAGATAAATACAAAATTATTTCGAAAATGAGGGATGAACGGTGAGATTGTATTTCATTTCTAAATTTATTTTAACTATTTTTGTTCATGAAAATGTATAGAAATTTGTTTACCAAGGTCACTTCCAGTGATAAATTTGCTTGTTTGCCGTTTTCTTTAACCAAAAACACGCCTAATATTATGTAACACAAACAGAAAGTAAAACAATTGTTTGTAATCTAAGATACCTTCACTTAATTGTGAATAACAGCATAAATTCTGCATAGATTTTCATCACCTATTTAAATTTTCACGATTTTTTTAAAAACAATTTTTTATTTTTTTTTAATTTTATTTATTAATAACTCCAAAATTACTATTTAGTTTGAAATTCATTTAGGGTAAAAATTAAAGATAATGTACGTATATATTTTTTTCTTTTTAAATTTCCTTCCAGGAACTCGGACAACTGGTTTTGATGTTATGATAAATTATGTGGAAATATCAAAAAAAACAATGTAAAATTTTACTTTTAAAATGTTGTAAAGAAAAAAATCTGTCATTAGATATTAAAATTTTAAAGTAAAAATAATACATCAAATTTTTTTCAATTACTTGCACTGTGTTATTATTAAAAATGTAGTGAATTACGTTTTTAATTAAGAAAGTATGTTATGACAAGCGATTACTCCATGAAGGATTTTGTGAACGCAATAAGAACCTTTCAAAAAGGAAGGGAATAGTTTGCATATTTATCTAATTTTTTCTCTTTTTCTGTTTTCATATTACACTTGATTTTTTTAGAATTCTTCACAATTTCGTTTCGAATATTTACACAACTTATTTGACAAATAGTACAAAATAAAAACCTGCCAAACTAAAATAAAAACGAGCAATTTCAATTATAAACCGTATAATTGTTTTTTTTCTTAAGTTTATCCAACATGTACACATACAGGGTGTTGCACAATTCATAGAGGGATTTAAAAAAAGGAATATCTTTTGTATGAAGTTTGTTTGATTTTTGGTAGTGATAATTTTAGATTTTTTACATTAGGTTAAGAGTACTCGAATACAAACTATATGATCACACTTTGCCTTCTCGCGATTATAGTGAACACGTGGAAATGGCGCAACTGATTGAATTCGAATAGAATTCGAAAAAGAATAGAACTCCAAACAAATCAAATCAAAGTTAATAGTGTTTTCAATTTGAATTAGACCCGATTGACACGATGACTTTTTGCCTGATTTTAAAATCATGCGTTTAAGAAGATTGCGGGGTCATAAAGGAACAAATCAGACATTTTGGATTTAATTTCTTTTTTACTTCACACAATTTGAGTTTTTTTTTTTAAATTTGTTTTTGACTTTAAACGTTTTGCTTTACGACTTAACTGGATTTAAGTGTAAACGTCAAACAAATCAAACGGAGTAATAGAAGGCAGTGGCAATTGCCCAAACACCAAAACTCAGATACAACCCTGGGTATTTTGATTGTCAAATTCATACATACAAAATGGCAGACGGCAGACAATTACAACTCATGGCACAATTTTGAGCAAACTAAAACAATATTTTTAACTAGTAAGTTGTAATGCGCCTATGGCGCCCGTTAATTTGCTTGAGAAAGTATTTGTTACTTAATTTTAAAAATTTTGTAAAAAATATTTTGAGAAAACTATTTTGTAAAAAAAAATTTCGAAAAAAAAATAAAATTTGTGGAAAAAAAATTTTTCCTGAAAAAAAAAATTTTCGTTGAAAAAAAAAATTTTGTTGAAAAAAAATAATTTTGTGGAAAAAAAAAATTTTTGTTGAAAAAAAAATGTTTGCTGAAAAAAAAAAATTTTGTTGAAAAAAAATTTTTTGTCGAAAAAAAAAATTTTTGTGGAAAAAAAAAAATTTTGTTGAAAAAAAAATTTAAAAAAAAAAAATTTTGTAAAAAAAAAAAATTTGGAAAAAAAAATTTAAACACAATTTCTGTACAAAAAAAATATTATTTTTTTTATTATTATTATTTATAGAATTATTATAGAATGCCTATTTAAATTCCTACGTACTGCGTGACAGAGTCAGTGAATCAGTGTATCAGTGAATCAGTGTCGAGGGTAAATATATATTAAGATAATTTTGAGCGACCCAAAATTGTTTGTTTGTTCTCTGTAATTCTTTTATTTAAACGTTTAATACGATAATGTATTTGACATTTGAAAAAAAAGAAACTAAACAAACAATTGAAATGTAAACAATGAGTTTGACAATCAAAATTCTGCTAAAATGAAAAAAATTTAATCAGTTGTTTGCATGACTCTACCTTTAGGTATTGTGCCTTGAAGTCATATGACTTTTGGCAGCGAATCCAAAAGAGAATCTAAAAAAGAAAGTCAAACCAAAAAGTCATCTTGTAAATTGGGACTAATAGTAACTGTTAGAACAGTCACAAAAAATTGCACCTACTTTTGTGAGAATTGTTATGATAAAATTACATCATTTGCCATAAATAGTCATGTCATGCGTGCCCCTGTATTTCTGTATTTTATTTGAAATCAAAAAACTATAAAAATATTTGCTTTAATACAGAAAAGGATTCAACGTTATAAAGAATGCAAAGCCCTGACTGGAATGACTGGAACACCACCCACATTTGATTACATTATATAAAATCTGTATGTGTGTGTTTATGCAAGTGTATATGTATATGTATACACATGTGTGTGTTTGTGTTCATGTCAACACACTTCAAAAATCAATTTGATTCGAACAACAAAAACACAACATTTTTCTTTATAGTTTAAAAATTCTTCGAAAAAAGAAACAGAAAAAAGTAGTGGGCATAGATTTACCCTTAAAAATAAACATGACCTAAAATTGTATGACCCCTTAGCACAGACAGCTTTTAAATCACTTGATTATTTTCACACACACTAACACAGAGTTTCGGTTGAAAAATCTCATGTTTAACTTTTCCTCCTCCAATCAATCAAATTCGCTTTAATAGTATTTTTTTTTTTATTATTATTATTTATTTCTTTTTATCTCGCCCATCAATGTTCATGGGATCATAAATCATCGTAGCCGACGACTGTGAGTTAGGTTAGTTGGGAAAGGGGGAATATACAGATGGTTGGTGAATGTTAAGAAACAGCAGAATGTAAATTTCCGATTCACAATAACGGAGGATAGCTATGGCGGCCGATATTACCGATTCTGGACACCCATTTCCAAACTTGATTCAAGATTATAAAGAACCCAAACATTTCAAAAATACTATTTGTTTTGTCCGAGTCTTGTGCAGTGTTTGAGTTGTCATGAAATATTTGTGAGTCAGTGCATTCTAAATAATCTGAAAATTTCCTTGGTTTTCGGGAGTCTTGTGTAGTTTTTGATAATTAAAAAAAAATCATAGGTTGTTTTTTCTTATCATCAAATATTTGTGACCAAATTGCATCGCTGGTTTCATTAACAATTCAAAAAAAAAACATTTTCTGTTTTTTTCTGTTACAAGTTTCGGCAGAGCCAACGTTTGAAAAAAAAAACAGTTTCCCCAAATTCTTAAGTGCCCAAAAAATAAGTCTCTGGGAAAACTCCGACGAAGCAGCCAACAAAACAGTGGGGAAGATGGATTTAGCGACTTACACCATGTGTTTCTTAATCGACGCTGGGCTGTTGGCGAGGCCCCAAAGGAAGAAATCGCAAGGTGTTAAATCACAAGATCTCGATGGCCAATTGTGATCACCTCTGCGAGAGATAACACGGTCCGGAAACTTTTTAGTTATGCGAACTGTGACTGCAAGATTTTCACCATTTTTGTAGTGAATTTTAATAATTTCAATGCGTTGTTGAAGCGTAGTAATGACATAGTTTATACTTGTCAAATGTCGAAGAATAAAAGATTCAAAAGTGACAGATACCGAAATACCGGGTGATTCAAAATAACACATCTTGTTGGAGAGCCCTGTACTGCAACTGAAATTTTGTTATTTTCGAGATTACTTTTATCTCTACCAGTTCGCAAAAAGTCAATTTATTTTTTCTGTACTTTGCTGTCAGAAAAACCGTTACGGTTCCCTTTACGTTGCGAATTGGTTCTTTGTTTGGGGCATTCGATGTATGTGGAACATATGCTGTATGTATGTGGAATTATATTTTATTTATGTGAGTGTTTCGGTTTGATATTACATCTTTGTATTTGGTCCTTCGATCTGATCCTCTTTACAGTACATATACACCAACCTAAATCAATTAATTGATTACAGTTGCCAAAATGAAACTTGTCGTCAAAAAAAAAAATAGGAAAACAAAATAGCACCCGGTTTGCTGGATTTTCAATATTTTCTTTGTTCCAATGTATGTGTGGTTGCTTCTTCTTGCCATAATCTCGGAATTTACCTAGAAATTTAATATGTCCCTTTTTTCTTGTCTCTCAGGAGACACAGAAAATGTCATCATCCATAATAATTACTCTTTATCTAAAACGCAAAGGATCATTGCTAAATGATTGATATCCCATAAACAATGAGTCTTTTCCTTTCCTAACCCGACTGCTTTCCAATTTCCATTAGACAATTTAAAATAATTATCCCATGTTTGTGCATTTTAGCCATAAGGGATCAATTTGTGAACATCATAAGCATGAATTGGGGCGGGACACTTTATAAAACTCAAATAGACAATACTAATTAATTACTTTTAGGGAGTATTAAAAAAAAAGTAAAAAAAAAATGTATACTTTAAACATGACCAAAGTGTCACGGCAACAACTCATATTTGAAAAGTAGGACAATTACCATGGCTCCGGTCTATACTCATGAGTGCAATTTGTTTTGTTTTTTTTTTTCTTCAAACGACAGAAGAAAAATATTTTGTGAATAAACTGAATTTATGGTTTTTAGAAAACAAAGTAATGACTAGCAAGGAATATTTGATATAGAAACCAGCCCGTGATAGAACTTGAAGTTCAAATTTTATTTGTTTTTTTTTTATTTGAAATCTAGAGCGAATAATATTTCTAGTAACATAGCTAAAATCCTCAACTATGATTACTATTGTTCACATACACACGTATACTACATCAATATATAGGCCAAGGGTAACCCCCAGCCGCCTGTTGTGAGGACACATTATTTTAACGCCAAATTGACCACATAAAACGAAAAATATATTTATGCAAACGTATACTAGAATTGCAAACATCCACTAAGCACGTAGTAAAGTCTACACTTTAACTATCCGAATATTTGATGAGTTTACAATTTTCCACATAGAGCTCACCCACCAATACTATATTTTAATAGGAAGCAATGAGCATCGTCTGTCGCACAGTGGCCCAGAACCAACCACACTTTGATTACATTGTTACCTCATTCAATCACATTGTTGTAGAAAAAATATTTTCTAACATAAGGGCAATACATTTCGCTGAATTCGAAAATGAAAGTACATGTTTTAAAGTGTTTAAACCTGAAAAATATTTTTGCCCTAAAAAGAAGGGTTTCAGGTATTTTTTTTAATTTTTAACTTTTTAAAAAAAATTTTACAATTAATTCTTTGCCCTAAAAATAAGGGCTTTTCCCTAATTTTTTTAATTTAAAAAAAAGATTTAAATTAATTTTTTGCCTTAATAATAAGGGGTTTCCCTTAAATTCGCTGAATTCGAAAATGAAACTACATGTTTTCAAATTTTTAAATCTGAAAAAAATGCAAATTTTTAGTATGAAAAAAAGGAAAACCTAACAACAAAAAATATAAAAATGGGTTTCCCCCCTAACCCAGCCATTAGACTGGGCAGTAATTGTTCGAAAAACTCAACACACTCACACTTTTTTACCAATACACACAAATATTTGCTAATGGCCTGCCGACTGGCAACGAAAATGCAATGGCAGTAAAATTTTGGCACATGCAGAGACGAGAGACGAATGTTAGAGCTACCCAAAATATTTGTTGTGTCAATTTCTGGGATAATTTTATTGTGTTTTGACCGTTTTGTCGTAATAAAAACAGTTATATTTTGTGAATTATTATCAACGAAGTATTCTTCAGACTTGTTTGAAGTACAAAAAACAAAATGTAGACGTATTTATGAAAACAAATTTGCTTATCCATACTTGTCCCCAAATGCTTTGACAATTTGGGGACAAGTATGGATAAGCAAATTTGTTTTCATAAATACGGCAACATTGTGTTTTTGTTTGCTGCAACAACAACATGAGAAGTTACTCTTGTGACGAAGTTTTTGAAATGATTTTTTCAGATGATTTTCGATATTTTTCTTCTGTTTCGAAGAGTACATGTGTGCTCAACTGGCAACAAATTAGATGTAGGTGTAATGGCAGGGTAAATTCGAAAAAAAAAGGAAAAGTAGTCTTCTTTTTAAATACCGTCAAATCCCGATATTTCGTAAAATGTTTGTGCATTTTAGCCATAAGGGATCAATTTGTGAACATCATAAGCATGAATTGGGGCGGGACACTTTATAAAACTCAAATAGACAATACTAATTAATTACTTTTAGGGAGTATTAAAAAAAAAGTAAAAAAAAAATGTATACTTTAAACATGACCAAAGTGTCACGGCAACAACTCATATTTGAAAAGTAGGACAATTACCATGGCTCCGGTCTATACTCATGAGTGCAATTTGTTTTGTTTTTTTTTTTCTTCAAAGGACAGAAGAAAAATATTTTGTGAATAAACTGAATTTATGGTTTTTAGAAAACAAAGTAATGACTAGCAAGGAATATTTGATATAGAAACCAGCCCGTGATAGAACTTGAAGTTCAAATTTTATTTGTTTTTTTTTTATTTGAAATCTAGAGCGAATAATATTTCTAGTAACATAGCTAAAATCCTCAACTATGATTACTATTGTTCACATACACACGTATACTACATCAATATATAGGCCAAGGGTAACCCCCAGCCGCCTGTTGTGAGGACACATTATTTTAACGCCAAATTGACCACATAAAACGAAAAATATATTTATGCAAACGTATACTAGAATTGCAAACATCCACTAAGCACGTAGTAAAGTCTACACTTTAACTATCCGAATATTTGATGAGTTTACAATTTTCCACATAGAGCTCACCCACCAATACTATATTTTAATAGGAAGCAATGAGCATCGTCTGTCGCACAGTGGCCCAGAACCAACCACACTTTGATTACATTGTTACCTCATTCAATCACATTGTTGTAGAAAAAATATTTTCTAACATAAGGGCAATACATTTCGCTGAATTCGAAAATGAAAGTACATGTTTTAAAGTGTTTAAACCTGAAAAATATTTTTGCCCTAAAAAGAAGGGTTTCAGGTATTTTTTTTAATTTTTAACTTTTTAAAAAAAATTTTACAATTAATTCTTTGCCCTAAAAATAAGGGCTTTTCCCTAATTTTTTTAATTTAAAAAAAAGATTTAAATTAATTTTTTGCCTTAATAATAAGGGGTTTCCCTTAAATTCGCTGAATTCGAAAATGAAACTACATGTTTTCAAATTTTTAAATCTGAAAAAAATGCAAATTTTTAGTATGAAAAAAAGGAAAACCTAACAACAAAAAATATAAAAATGGGTTTCCCCCCTAACCCAGCCATTAGACTGGGCAGTAATTGTTCGAAAAACTCAACACACTCACACTTTTTTACCAATACACACAAATATTTGCTAATGGCCTGCCGACTGGCAACGAAAATGCAATGGCAGTAAAATTTTGGCACATGCAGAGACGAGAGACGAATGTTAGAGCTACCCAAAATATTTGTTGTGTCAATTTCTGGGATAATTTTATTGTGTTTTGACCGTTTTGTCGTAATAAAAACAGTTATATTTTGTGAATTATTATCAACGAAGTATTCTTCAGACTTGTTTGAAGTACAAAAAACAAAATGTAGACGTATTTATGAAAACAAATTTGCTTATCCATACTTGTCCCCAAATGCTTTGACAATTTGGGGACAAGTATGGATAAGCAAATTTGTTTTCATAAATACGGCAACATTGTGTTTTTGTTTGCTGCAACAACAACATGAGAAGTTACTCTTGTGACGAAGTTTTTGAAATGATTTTTTCAGATGATTTTCGATATTTTTCTTCTGTTTCGAAGAGTACATGTGTGCTCAACTGGCAACAAATTAGATGTAGGTGTAATGGCAGGGTAAATTCGAAAAAAAAGGAAAAGTAGTCTTCTTTTTAAATACCGTCAAATCCCGATATTTCGTAATCGCAAGAAACGGGCAACTTCTTACGAATTATAGGGGTTTTCGATTTATCGGGGTACGAATTATTGGGATTTGCCTACAAACAATTTTTTACAGAACTGAAAAATGTTTACTAGATAAAAAGATACAGACTTTTGGCCGACATACCCAGAACAACATTGCAAAGTTGAATCTTAAGATGTACTCATGCAAAATTGAAATTGTGCAACAATTGTGCACAAGTCCCCGAACAACGTCCACATACGTCTCATTTATATTTGCATATTTGCTGACATAAGGCTGAAACAAAAAAATAATGCGAGGCTTTTTTTTGGATACCAAAACAATTTAGATTAGGCCATTACTCAAATGAATTTGGGTTTCTGTTAGTTCGAGTTCGAGATCATTGATTACTTCTGTTTTTTTTTTTGTTGGAAAAATAGAACTGTTTAAAAAATGTTTGCTTTGATTGCAGGCAAGGTATTTTTCAAGGTGTTTTTTTTTTTTGTTTATTTGTCATTACAGTCGAGTCCAATTATAAGGAACTTTCGTCTACAACTAACACTTTTTTAGTCCCAAGAGTTTTGCTTCTACTCTATTTTACCCTGAATAAAACGAGCTTCGCTTAAAACGAAGCAATTTGTCGAGTCCCTAGGAGTTCGTTATAACCGGATTCGACTGTATTTCTCTATAATTTCGAATTTCCATAATTTTTTAAATATTTCGAAAAAGCTTCCAACGAATGTCTGTTTTTACAAATGTCGATAATATTCAATGTATTTTAAATGAAGACTTGTATGTCGCCATTCAAAAAATCTTGCCCAGAACTAGTAGTATATTCAGACTATTTAAAATATCAAAGCTGTATGGCAAAAAGAAAATCTAGCACAATTGTCATAAAACTAAGTCAATCTGGATTAAATTTGTGGTACATTAATTAAATTTGTGGATTAAATTTGTGTTAATATTTTTCCAGTGAACTTCTCTCCAGCAGTGATCTGTCCACGATATATTTACTATACTCACTGATTGAGACTTACGGAGTGAAAAAGGCCGTTGAGAAATATGAAACGAACCTGGGTTTAGTGTGTGGTAGTCGCACATTCAACCTATCATAACCAGGCCCACCAAAGATATAAACGTTTTCAACGTTCCCCTGTAATAGCCGTGATAAGTTTTATTCGTGGAGAAGAAAATATTTTTTTTTTTTTTTTTTTTTTTTTTTTATGTAAGTATTCTTTATTTGCAATCTGTCAGTACAACAATAAGCAAATTTGATAACGAGAAGAAAATATGAGGAGTATTTTCCCTCAAACACATCAGTAACACATTAGTCAATAAATTAGGCTTTGTGTTCTTACTAGGATATGAATCGGAGTTTCGTACGCACTACCACTCACATTAATATAAGGATCGGAAGTAATATTAATCTAACAGAACAGCAGCTTACTACTTCATACATGGAGCTGTATCAAAATAACGATTATTTTCATAATTTTAGGATAAACTTTGCAGAACAGGTTATTAAGGAATTATGATTTTATGATGAAGATATGAAACGGAGTGTCGCACAAATACTCCCATTTATACAGTGGTTAGAAACGCTGTTTTCAAATCGACTTTCTGTACCACCACGACTCCCATACAATACAAATTTTACTAAATTGTATCAAATGTATCAAATATTATAAGTTGCACTTCATACAATATCTTCTAGTCATACATTTTACATTTGTTTTTATTTCTGAACCTGGCTGACTTACAGCCTGTTTTTATAGAACGAATGGGTTTTTCGTTTCGTTAAAATAACGGACAGAAATTCTGTTTCGTCAGTTTGGGTTTTTGTAGCAGTCTCAGTTAAATTCTAATTGAAATGTATTTTTGTGTGTATTGTCTAATTGGATTCGTTGCAGTTATAGAAACACAATTCAGTTTCGTTTCGGCTACAGACGTGTGCTTAGGATCGTTATCGTGTTGAAAAATATACGATTGATGTTGGTCCATTCGGTGTATGGGGCACCATACCAACTGAATTCTCCGCATAGCATCACATTTCCCCATCCGTGTTTAATGGTATTGATGGTGTATCTAGGATCCAAAGATTTGTTTAGGGGTCGTGTTACATGACATTTTCCATCTGATCCGAACACTTAAACTTCGATTCGTCGCTCCATAGAATTTTTTCTCCAAAACCTAGGGGCTATCTGCAGGTACTCTTTTGCAAACAGTAAGCGTGCGTTTCTAATTATTTTTGGTGTTTTTTTTCATGCAATGCATTCAGCTTCTTTCCTCATACGCCTGATTGTTCTAGATGATATATTTTGTCAAATTAGTGGAGTTACGATAGCATTTATTTCACCTGAGGTCAAAAATGAATTGGGTTTGCTAGTTCTACAATTAACTCTATCGTGGTGTTGCGTTCCTTTAGTTGGTTTTGGAATTCGTTCGGGTTCTCGAAACTTTAGTTTTTCGAAAAAAATTTAACCATTTCCTTTGAACAGCAAAACCTTTTTGGTATGGCAGACATTGAATGATTTTCATCGTAGTAGTAACGTAGAATGAACTCGCGGAATGCTGGAGGCCTGACCCTTACCCCATATTTATACTGAATAATTTTAAAAATTAGTTTAATATTATTTAAAAACTAAAAAAGATAAACTTTCTTTAAAGTAAACGAAATTTTCACAAATTATTAAAGCGTTTCCAATTGTATGACCACCCTCAAACACACCTGCGACCACAGTTCATTCTATTGTTGCGAATTGGTGCAAGTGTTTATTTATATTGACACTTACAACAACATATTGAAGTTCAGTGAGAATATAACGGGACTTACGAAATAGAGAGTCACTTTGGCGGACACGCTGAAAAATGCGACTTTTTTTAATGTTTGCACACAAGTAAAACGCATGTTTGGTGTTTGTAGCAAGTAAAGCTTATTTCCTTCTACACAAAGCTTATTTGGATGTAAATATAACTCGTTTGCTATTAGTATTACATACTTGTGTATAAGCAATAGCGTGTTTGGGAAAAACAGACAACGAACTTGTTAAATTCAACAAAGTACAACATTTGGGTGCGAATAAGTGTGTATTTGCAACTGTTTTGGTATTTTTTTTGTTATTTTTTTTGCATTTACGCTCTTTAAAATACAGGCAATACCGAGGGAATGAGATGAATTGAAAAAAAATAAAAAGTGACACAAAACTGCATACATATTTGATATTTGATATTTATCACCTACAAACAAATTAATGTTTGTGGTATGGAAATATATGTATATGTTTGATGTGAACTGTTTTGCTGAAATTTGTTAAAATGGCCATTTTTTTTCAGCGTGTAGAAATGTAAATCTAAACTAATTACATGACCACCACTGTATATATATCAAAGCCTGAGTTTTATCAGACTCTCCCCATAGTACTCGTAGCAACTCTGAAATTTCTTTCATTAAAATACCCATTAATCGCCCTTAGGAGCCTTTAGTCGAGAAGAGGAATTTACTTTAATTATTCGTATGACTAACTAAATATTTAATGCCGCCTGTGAGTGGTCAAGAGATTTTTTTTTTGTTCTGCGAAACAGACCGGAACAAACATCCCACCATTGGCGTTGTTGTGACAAATATGGCATTTAAGTCTTACAGAGCCGGAGCATGTTTTAATTATCTGGCCATTGGCAAACCCAATCATTACAACAAATAACTCGTAAAATATTAATGGGCTTCGGTCTTTAATTTTTGTGTTTTTTTCATTTTGGCATTACAGCCATATTAAAATTGTACGTTGTGTGAGTGTACCGAGTTGTATGCCTATGTTTGTGTATGTGTATGTTACCTTTTGTGGGATGCTGTTGTTGCTGCTGTTTATGGGCTTAAAATGTTGTTGCTGTCGTAATGTATGTTATCCTTAATCATCCAGCAACAGAGAGACTCGGCCGATCTCTCAGCGTATGTACATATTAATATGGGCGGTTGGTTGATTACTTGTGTGTGTGTGTGCCTGTTCGTTGTAATCCTTAAGCAGGGAATTTTTTTTTATTTTTATTTTATTTGTATGCCATCCATAAAAGGGCACACACTGCCACATACACTCTTGGCACTAACTCGTTGCTCTCATGCCTTTGTAAGCATGTATGTACGAGTGTGTGTGTGCACATAAACACGTTTATTGATTATCGATTACGGTCGAGTGAGAGGAGGGGCGCAGGTTGTTGTTGTTTGTGTTCAGAAAAATAATATACACATACACATATATATATATAAAATTATGTAGTTGAAATTTTTTCTGTCGCCGAACTCTTTTCTTATTTGCTCCTTCTCTTTGGAAATTGTATACCTTCTGTTGGTTGGTCACGTTTTTCGTTTGTAACTTTATTTTCGCGTTCTCGTAATCACTTTAATTTCTGCATTTTCAATGCTCACAATTTTCACATTTATGTTGATTTAGTTTGGTGTGGAGGAGTAGCCGTTTGTACAAAACACGCTCCAGCAATTTATCGATTCGATTAATGTTGTTGCTACTCTGTTGCTGTAGCTCGCTGGGGGCAACTTGTACTCATGTATGTACGTATTTACATATGTGTTTGCGTACGTTTCTCGTGAGGTTTTTGTGCGTTTTTGTTATTTCTTTAAAGGGATTTAAGCTTCGACAGGCGAATGAATTGTTGGTCGGCTCATTGGTGTATGCTGCCACATAAATTTCCATGTAAGGTTTCACTTCACTTCAATTCACTTCACTTCAGCTTGGGTGGTGTTTTTTTTTTTTTTATTTTTTACCCTTTTTTTTTGCTCGGTTATTGTGCAGTACAACTTTCTTTTAACGATTTTCTCACATTCATTTGCATGTTACCTTGATACGGTTTTTGCATCTCATTTCAATCCTTCATCTCTCACAGCACTAGTACCGTAACCCTTGCCAGCTCTACACACTCATACGTTACTCACTCGCACTTTTCTCACACCGAGCAGGGAGAGCTGTGCATTATTATTATTCATGAAATTTATTTAAATGCAAAAACATCACTCATACGCACACCTGTACAACACAACACAATGACAACAACAAAGCAGGAGGAGGACAGTGACAATGACAAGAAGTCGGAAACCCTTCAAAACGATTCTCCGTTACTTCTTGTTCTTATTTTATTTTTTTGCTCGTTATATGATTCTTTTATAATTTATTCATAGAAATTATTTTGAATGCCACGTTTTGTAAATGATTTTCTTGATTTACGTTTTGCTTTCCTCTTTTCGCGTTCGCTTCAACTCAAGCGCGTGTTTGTGTTGTTAGGTTTTGGGATTTCTATCATCACTTCGCGTATTTTTTTAACGCTTCGGCTTATCAGACTTCACCAATTCACCGTTATCGCTACCGCTTCATGCCGTCTACCTCAACATTTTATTTATTGTCACTATAATTTCAATTATTATTGTGATCCGAACTCTAGAATTTTTGTATCCTTTGCCTTATGCTCTTCCTCTTCTTTTTTTTTAGCTGTTGTTACTATTTTTGTTGGTTTATTAATAATTAACATTAACAATAAAAAAAAATCCCGAAATCCGTTCACTGGCGAGACGTCTTTACTTTGCAATTGAACTAGAAACACTGCCAGAAGGGATGAAAATATTGTGCGGAGTTTCAAATGGAAATGGCAAATGAGCACCTTGCCCGTTCAACGTAGCTGTGGGTTTAGGTGTGTGCATATGCTCAAAAAGCTTATTGCCCTGAAACACAAGTCATTTAAGAGAGAGAGAGAGAGAGAGACAGAAGTGGTTGTACATTGTAGTACATCCATGTGTGCTATTTTACGGTTGTTCTCTTCCTTGAAACTGTTGTTGGGTGCTGAGTTCGCACACGCACACACAAACACAAATGTGATATTAAAAACATTTTCAAAAGCCTGGATATTTTATTTAAGAGCATTATGAAAGAGAATGTGAATTAGTAAATTAATGTTCCTGAGATTTTGTAAAATTTCATATTCCTTCGGCTGTGAAATATTTTAACTTTCGTTACATTTAAGAGCGCCGGTATGAAAATAAGAGAATTTGAGAATTTGTCATTTGTGTGTTACACTCATTGGGTTTCGTTGAAAGATAAATTTGACCGAATTATGTCTTATGTGGCACCGGGATGTACAGCCTACATAATGGAAGGTGTGACAACTTAATAATAACTAAAACATCTTAATATATATTTACCCTCGACACTGATTCACTGACTCTGTCACGCAGTACGTAGGAATTTAAATAGGCATTCTATAATTTTCTATAAATAATAATAATAAAAAAAATAATATTTTTTTTTGTACAGAAATTGTGTGTTCCCGAAATTTCTTTTTTTACAAATTTTTTTTTTTACAAAAATTTTATTTTTACAAAATTTTTTTTTTACAAAAATTGTTTTTTCAACAAATTTTTTTTTTCCACAAAATTTTTTTTTTTCAAAAAATTTTTTTTTTTTCAACAAAATTTTTTTTTTTCCACAAACATTTTTTTTTCAACAAAAATTTTTTTTTGAACAAACAGAGATAAATTTAATTTGCTCAATAAAATAAATTATATTTCATGTATATGAAAATGTTTGTTGCATCCATTTTAAATTAACACATATTTCAACGGGCGCCATAGGCGCATTACAACTTACTAGTAGAATATATTTTTAAAATCTATTGCAATTATATAGTTTAATAGCAATGCAAGGCCAACTGCAAACTACATAAACCAAATATTATTGAAAACTACTGAAATTTGTATGGATTCGAAATGAAAGCATAGACTGGTGTTGACCTACTTCATTCAATAGGTGTCTTTCTCAGCCCGAACTAACATAGAGTGCAAACTTGTTTATCGAAATGAGTTGATATTTCCCATCTACTCTGTGATTATACGAAGTGATGACCAGGTGACAGGCCGACATGTCCAAATCAATTCAGAATAGCGATTCATTGATATAGGCACGACAAGAGAGGCATATTTTCAGAAGTTGTTGCAGTCCCATAAGGGGGAAGGTTCAATAACCAGCCAACCATTCTACAACTATCAATATTTCAAGCTGCTACACTCAACTCAATGGCCGATGTTATCATTTACTTGAGCCGATAGCCATTGCTGGTAGTGTTCTATAATCTTTTTTAATATTTATATTTTTCATACGATTAACTAAAAAATAAATAAATAAAATAAAATATCATTTACATACTGGAGGAATATTCAGAAACATACATGAGACAAGGCCCATAACTTCAATACAGATATCAGGACTGCAGCAGTGTTGGACCATTCATACATATGTGTCAGGGTAACACCTTTGGTGTATTACCATTTTTGTTCGTAACAACTGATATACGAGCATATCTTGCTACCCTACCAACCTTTCGGAATATCTAATACAACACGAACTTTGTTGTGTGTACCGCTGCAATAAGTGTATACAATTTCAACCACTTTAAAAGGGGGGGGAGAAACAAACTGCCAGTAATAAGACATCCACTTACATCTAAAATATGCAATCGTTTTCTAATATTAACAGAAACAAAAATTTGTTTTCCCCCGAAAAGAAAAATGGTTTTAAATTGGGTAAATTAACAGGAAATATTACCCAAATAAAAGCTCGCATTAAACTAAAGGAAGGAAAATAAAGAAAGCGACTTCAAAAGGTATGAGGTTTCCAGCAGAAAAAGGGCAAACAGTGAAAGAGTTGCGGTAGAGCAGTCGGTTTGTACAATGCACATTTAAGCTCCTGACAACACAAAGAGCAAATTATTAAATAAAGGGTACGAAAGAATGTAAGAGAAATAAAGCTATTATTAAGCACTTCCTTACATGCGTTACATTCTCTTCCCTTACACTATGTCTCTTAGCTCTCTAGCTCTTACACAAAACCCTGAACGGTATAAACTTGTTTTTCAATTTACCAATTATATGTCAATTATATTTGTTTATACTCTCAAGATTATGTGATTTTTTCCTATTTTGAAATGTCAACGTGTTTCTCTGAATGTTAATAAACGAGAAACATTTCTAATTATAATGAGAATTTGTAAACATAATCTAGCGGTCTGTAAAAAAACATTTGACGTATTAATTAAGGCTAAATTCATAGATGTATGGATTCTATGTATGTATGTGCGTCGTCAAAATTGAGTTTATCCAGTAATTTATTACAGCAAGGAAGACGTAAAAGCACAAACAAATACAAATCAACGCATTGTTTCTTTGCCCCAGTCTTTGGTCAACAAAACATGTAATGCCCTAGGTTGACATTTCAAAGCAAATATTTTTGTTTTAGTCCTCTGCTCGGTCTAAGTTCATAGCACGATTCTGCTTATTCGCTTTCCAACTTCGTTTTGTCTTATTCGGGAAACCCTAAACATGTATTCCATTGCGTTTGTAACACATGCCGAGGCTAGTCAGTTATTTGAAGATGAGATACTGTGAAATCCGGATAAAATAAATGTTTTGCAAAAAACTTTTAAGAAATAATTTGTCTCAGTTGGCAATACAAATTATGCTGCTGGTGGTACTGAGAACGGGAAAATATTATTTTAAGCGGCCTACACACAGACAACAAATTTAAACAATTGGTTGAACAATTGTGACAATTTTCATTTTTAGGTGAGGTGAGAATCGATGACGAAAAAAAAAACAATTGTCGATTTTTTTTTTCGGCAATCGTCCATATTGGAAGTGTTATAAAATGGGCTTGAGACATTATTCAATTCAGATATGGACATCTGGAACACAATCTCAAAAGAATGATCGACCGACTTGAGTTCTTGTGTCAACTGAACTTTATAAGCCTTAAGACCCAAGTCTTTATGCAAAATACGGTGTAATGACGTTTGTGGAATGCCCAATTCCAAAGAACGACGAGGAATGGCCAAACCTGTGTTTTCTTCAACACTTTGGGCTACAGCAGCACCATTCTCAGTTGTTCTTGAGCGATGGGTTTTATTCTTCACATCACTAACTTGTCCCAACAGCTCGAATTTTTCCACCAATTTCTGTATTGCGGTCCGACAAGGCGCTTTAAGACGACCCAAAAATGCTTTAGTTTTGCGAAATGTGGATTTTCACCATTTTTGTAGTGAATTTTAACAATTTCAATGCGTTGTTGAAGCGTGTATCGTTCCAGTCAAATGTCAACGAATAAAAGCTATAAAAGTGCCAGCTACCGAAATACCGGGTGATTCAAAATAATACCTATTGTTGGAAAACCCTTTATGCCCCTGTTTTTGAATGCATAATTTTAGTAGTCATTCTTTCGACAATGTGCACTCCATGAAAACTCGAACTCCCCTGAGTGTTAGTCAAAAAAAAAAAAAAAAAAAAAAAAATACAAAAAGCCAAAGAAAGAAGTTTGGGTCTTTCAGTTCGCTAAAATTTGTGCCATGAGTTGTAACTGTCTGCCGTCTGCAATTTATATATCAGAATTTGACAATCAATATACCCGGGGTTGTATCTGAGTTTTTGTTGTTGGGCAATTACCACTACCTTTAGTTATTGTGCCATGGCCTGTGTGTAGACCGCTTTAGACCAAAAAATGTTCTGACAACTTGAATTTTTTTCAAAATAAATTGTATTTTAGTTCAGACATTTATGTAATTCCGGAAATTATCTTAAATGACCTATAACCATCGATAGCCAAGAGGCTTTCGTTAACTCTTTATGGCGATACCTTAGTCCAGCAAACACCGAAAATATTCTATTTGATTTCTTCTACGCTGCATTACACCGGTTTATTAAAAAAGTTTCTTGAAATCTTAAGAAACTCTAGAACGTTGAACAAAAAGATCTCATAAGCAGGCCAATGTCGACATCTCTAAATTAAGACATTACGGGTGAGAAATAACAGGTATAACAAACACCGAATATCTTTGTTTTTTTCCGTATTTAATTCTTACTGTGTATTAATACAAAAGGAACAAATGTAAGCACTTTTGATAAGTAGGGGATAGAATGAATGAATTTACGGTAAATTTACCAATTGCGATTTTTAAAAAAGTTTGAAGTTTGTAGTCTCCCCATGTATGGTCACGGCTTAAATTATTTTCCTCGATAGCCTAGATTAGTATGTACTTTCTTTAGTCATATTTCTAGGTCATAACTCGCCAAACTAAGAAGATATTTGAGTTTAAGAATAGCCCAACGATCATGCTAAAGCAAGAGTCATATTATGACCAGATACAACAACATTGTAATTGATCTTTTTGTCTCAAAAATGTTAACTTCTCAAAAATTCTGATTCGTTTCATACACGACATTGACCTCAGTCCTTCAAAAATTTGTTTTCTCGAATGCGACTTGGAAATGTTCACTCGGTATTTCGGTAGCTGTCACTTTTGAAGCTTTCATTTTTTGACATTTGACAAGTGAAAACACGCTTCAACAACGCATTGAAATTATTAAAATTCACTACAAAAATGGTGAAAATCTTGGAGTCACAGTTCGCAAAACTAAAGCATTTTTTTGGTCGTCGTAAAGCACCTTGTCGGACCGCAATACATAAATTGTTGGTGTGAAGATGCGATGTGAAGAATAAAACTCCTGCACGTCGTTCAAGAAAAACTAAGAATGGTGCTGAAGAAAACCCAGATTTGTCCATTTCTCGACGTTCTTTGGAATTTGGCATAGACTTAAGGCTTATAAAGTTCAGTTAAAACAAGAATTCAAACCGGCTGATTGGGTCCTTGAAATGCATGAAAATGATCCGGAATTCCATCGAATTGTTCCATCGAGTTATTGTTGAGAAGCCTCTCCATTCTCAACGTGTGACTGTTTGGTGCGGTTTATGTACCGGCGGTGTAATTAAACCTTACTTTTTCGAAAATGGGGTTGGAATAACAGTTACGGTAAATAGATTGCGCTATCGCGACTTCTTCCTTTGGGGTCAGGTGAAAGATAAGGTCTACGCCAACAGCCCAGCGTCGATTCAATACGTCAAAGATAGAATTCGTGAGGCTATCGAGGATAATGGGCAGCCACTTTGCGGTTTTGTTATGGAAAATGTCATTCATTTTACTCACCTTTATTATATGTTTAGACTCTTTACTACACAAATCGATGTCAAGTTTATGGCGGTCCTCTATACCGCTAAACAGCCTTGAGCAAAGTAACCAAACTAATGTCGTCCACAGTACTCCTGTACCACCAAGACGTTATATTATAACAGATTCTTTCCAGCCATTCCAAACCAGTGAAACAATACTCTACTAAAAATTCAGTAATCTCATTGGCGTCCAATGCCACGTTATTCGTGGCACATGTCCGCCAACCATGGTGCAATTTTTTTTATTTTTAAAATCCTAGACCGATTTACCATTTACGAAAATATATATATACATAGATTTACGATAATCTTTGAAGTATCTTAATGCGGTAATTAAGTACTAGGTAATTATATGGTGGTAACTTGGGTATTCTTTCATTGGTGATCTGATATGTTCTGAATAGTTTCATTCTTAACCTAATTGTGCTTGGTACACTCTACATAAAAAACCTAGATGTACAATTAGGACGACTTTTCAACAGCACAATGAAAAGCAAAAGAACTGATGTAAAAAGTTTGTTGGCGATTGACCATTAACATTTAAAGGGCTATCTATCCAACTGCTAGATGTGCTCGAAGAATACAAGGCAAACATTGAAATAATACTGAGAATATGCCCCGTCAAAGGTTTCAGTATTCTTTTGATCTCATACGTTTCCTGCCATAATCCGTAAGTCTTGATTCTGCAATTATGACCACCTTATTTAAAGAAGTAATGAAGTGTTTGACGACAACATTTTTTATAGAATCTGGCGGTGTTGTTTAGAAGTGAATGTGGTGTATACATATATCGGTCAAACTCCCAGGAGGTACAGGGATAGATCTAGACCTGTCAACAGATCCAAATACACTATTATTGTCTATGAAAGTATTATGTGAAAATGTTCTGCCTGTTTAAGCCTGTTGTTCAGTTCGAATTCACACGTCCAAAACAATTGTTTTCTCTGAATACGAAGGACATTTCGAGGACATCCGACTGTTGGAATATCAACCTTTTCAACAACGGATCTGTAAATCATGTAAATCGTTGGTGGGCAAATCTATTGCTGGTTCTTTACAATTAGTATTGTGGATTTGCAGTTTTGCCTCTAATATCACGTATACAATGAAAATGATTAAGTATTCCATTATTAAGAGAACCATCATCCATTTCTATTAAAGGTATAAGAACAAAACTATTACCGTTCTGTAAAAATATCATAATCATAAGCGTTAATGGATTTTCTCACCTAAAAACATCTTTAACATTTTCGATAGGCGGTGATTATGGGCAGGCGATAACGTTTCTTGACTTGACTTGACTTCTTAATTCAATTCAACGCTTCATCGCGACGCTGTATTATGTATTATATTATGATACTGTTATTGAAGCTGATGACTGATGATGAAGATGATCGTCGACTCGACGTTGTCGAACGACGACAACGTCTTTAAATCCAGGTCGTCTTCGTTGTCGTTTAATACAAAGTTGAAACGTCTTTTCAGTTGCTTTTTTGCTTTTTTCAATTCCAATTCAATTCAATGATCTGATTTTTTTGTGATGCTGTTTTGATCTATTTTGTAGTGAGTGTTCGCCAATTAAATATTAGAACATTAAATGAAAATTGCCGGTGTTTTATTAGTTTAGTTTTTGATTTAGTTTTTGATAAAACACAAAGTTGCAGCATAAAACAAATTGTCAAAGCCTTTAGGGAAAAATATAGACAAGTAATTTTTTTTCATAAATATGTGAACATGTTTTTTGTACTCCAAACACGCCGAAGAATTTTACAATAATGCACAAAAGTGAACGTTTTTTTGTTATTAAACGTTAATGAGGAAAGTGCCAAGGTAATACCACTCTAGGATACCAGTGCTACTCATATTTTTCGTACGTGAAATACCTACATACTTGGAATTACCGGTTACCTGAGCCGCTGGCGGGTATCATGTGTAACTGGGGGCAGTGTTACCGCCGAGTATTTTCAGAAAGTATCACAAAAAGGGTAATTCTTAAAAAAAAGTGGCGCAATATTTTTAAAAAAGTGGCACAGAAAGTGGCACACTTTTTTGGTTCTTATTTTTAGAAAACAACAGCAAGAAAATAAAGAGTTAACAAAAAAGAACCATTTTAGACAATTTCATAAAGCGATTCAATACTTTTTTCATGAGATTAATTTTTTAATTTAATTTTTTTCTTCATAAAATTATTTATAGCTACAAAATTTATTTCAGCAAAATCAAACAAGTCCTTCTCGAGTTACGCAAAACAATTTTGTTGCCAAAAATAAAACTAAAGGTCCGTAAAGAGAAGAGAAGAAAATGTAATTTATACTGACCTGGCTTGAAATTTCCCACAATGACCCCCAAAATGTTCCATAGTGTAACGTATGACGCGTTTTCTTTAAGATTTCAAATCATCAGTGTTGTCAAAATAATATAAACATGGAGATTAATCTAAAACTCGAAAAGTGGCACAAAAGTATCATAGCTCGAAAAAAGTGGCAAATGTGCCACTTTAGTGGCATAACGGTAACCCTGACTGGGGGTTATAGCACAACAATTCTGAGCTGTGTTTGATAATTTCAAAACTGATTTAAATGCTCGCAACATCCTCAACAGATTTTTGAATAAACACAAATAGATGGATCTATTAATAAGGCAAGGGGAGTGGATAATACGACTAATGTAATACAATTATAATTTATTGTTGATATGTTTGCATAGCTTCAAAAACAACATTCTAGTAAAAGCCTTTTTGTCCGATGAATTGACATGTTTACTTTAAACCTATGTTGGCATA
Source organism: Hydrotaea cyrtoneurina (assembly GCA_958296145.1). NCBI lineage: Eukaryota > Metazoa > Arthropoda > Insecta > Diptera > Muscidae > Hydrotaea > Hydrotaea cyrtoneurina. The sequence continues at coordinate 8,496,363 of OY282512.1, read as the reverse complement.
CATCCAATTCCGATAGAAATGTACAAAAATTGAATCATTTTAATATAGCGTTCATCTGAGCTAAAAATCGTGGCAATCGAACAAAAATGTTGGACTTTCACTACCGGAATCTTAACAACCCTTAATGATAAGAAGACCCTTAATGATAAGACACATATACAGTCAAATCCGCTTTATTGAAATCGACAAACGTTCGTCTCAATTATACAAGTCTTTCAATTAAACGAAGCGGTATATTTTGTTAGCGACCAATACAATACATTTTTATAATAATGGGTTCATTGCCGTGTTGCAGAACTCAGAAGTTATCAACGGACTCTTCATCTTTACTGGTCACTTCACATTATTGTCCACTGTTCAATATCTCCCATAATATCACAGATGATGAGGTAACAAAGTCATGAGTTCACATGTTGCTTCAGTACCAGATTTCTTTCAGATTTTCGATCGCCGTAGACACATTTTCAATGTAAATAACATTTTCAATTAGTTACAATTTCTAGAAGTTAATCTGTCTTTGGTAAATAAAACATTGGTTATTTTTATTTTCTTCAATATATTTTTAAGTTTTATTCTAATTTATAGTTATTGCCTTAGAAAAACTAAATCGCTTTTTCTTATCTTTTAGATATCTTAACGAGAGAGAGAGAGAGATAGAGAAAAAAGCCTGCTCTCCCCATCGCTCAGAGTTAGGGGAGCCAAATTCGACTTTTTAAGCTAAAAATTTGTTTGTTTCAAAAACTAATACACACTTAAACATACATACTACTTCTATTATCTTTAGTTGTTGTTTCATTTAATTTTCATGATTTTCTCGATGTTGTAGAGTAAAATAGTACACCTGTACGCCTGCATCCTGGTGCACGGTGATAACGTATTCCCGCTGCCGAACGATCGGCTGCGAGCTGTGCTGTCCACCGCATGATTATTTACTTACAAACAGAACAGAACATAGAATAGGGTCGATTAGCGCGAGAATGTTTGAATCTCTGAGTGTGAATGAGTAAACGAACACTAACTACTTAACTTATGAACTATTGAAACACAAAGCGTTTGCTAAAAATTATCAATTAATTAAATATATACTCTGTTGTTTAATACGTTTTACATGTTCTGTGTATAGATGTGTGTAAGTATGTAGTATGTATAGGAAAATAAAGACTATGATAAAACAGTTCGAAGAAATATCTACAGTTAATACGATTACATTTTTTTGTTGGTTTGGTTACAGGATACAGGACAATTTCGAGTTTAATTAAATTAAATTGATTTTGTTTTATGTACATTTTCAGAGGAGTCTTTCTCAAGTTTTTCGCGTCATAACATTTTTTAAAGAACGAAACAGTACCCGACTTGACTCTCCCTGCCTCTCGCTTTCTCTATTTTGCAGAATTAACATGTACATAGATAAATAAAGAGGAAGGTTGGGGGAGTAAATGAGGGTGGGAGCAAGTTGGGCGAGAGCGAGAGACGTCTCATGAGCGTTTCTTCGATACGATTATTCGTTGATTGTAACTTCGTGATTCTTTCCAAATGTGGTAACAGGAAAAGTATATGGTGATAATATAACTAATTCAGGGATTGATTGCTTAGAAATTTTAAATCTACATGTAGTTAGACAACGACAATACAACAGTCATTCTTCTTCTATCTGAGACATAAACTTAATGCATGTCGATAAACTTATACAACGTTGTGGGTACCATACCCTCGTATTTGATATTATGTTTTCGGATGGATTTCGCCGCTAGACACGACAGAGTCGTATACTTAAGAGTATTTACGTTTTCGTGGATTTTCTTAGGCTTGATAAGGGACTCGAACGTTTCGCCAGCTTTATTTCTGACATCCTAAAAAAGATAAACAAAAACAACATTAAAATAAAACAATGTACACAAAAATGTTTGCAATAATTCCAAAATTGTTCGACCAGCTACAAAAACTTCTATTATGTTTCATATCTATAATAAGTTGGGGAAATGGAAAGAGTTAAAGTATTGGAACTATTGGGCTGTTCTCTGGGCTGGCTTCAATTAGTTGAAAAATGTCTGTTGCTCCTACCAGGATTTAAAACTAAGTTTGTTGAGTCTCAAACGTTTACTTTCACATCTCGGCCTGTGTGGCAATTAGTGTGAAGTTCCGAACAGAGACTATTATATATTGTAGTCCAAGAAGAAATGTAGACAGTCGCAGCAAATCCACAAAAAGAATATATACGAGAATAAAATATGCCCCAACTGCAATTTGGGACTAGAGTACAACTGATTCAATGGTACATCGACATGTCAAAACATACAGCGGTAACTGTCACGAAGTTACACTCAAGGATATATACTGCATCAAATTGGACATACAATAAAGTATTTTTCTCTAAACACAATTTGTACATTCTTCAACCTGACTTTTTTGCAATTGAGGTCGTGTTATAGAAATGCTATTAAGAATTTAATTGAAATCATTAGTGGTCTTCCTCTGTCGAAGAAAGTTGAAGCGAATACTCAACAATCAAAATAACATGGCTTGAACATTTAAAATTCTTTCCTGATTTCAGAAAATAATTGGTCATGGCAAAATTGTCTTACGATTTGGTTTTACGAGATTCTGAGTTACATCACAAACTCAATTTGAAAGCAGTGAAGAAGTTTTCATTTCTAAACATTAAATATTTTCCACAAAAGTGGTAAAAAACATCGCAGTATATTGAATTTTCGTTTAAAAATGTGTAATTTTCGTACGAATCGCAACAAAAGCTTTACATATTTCATCAAAGTCGAAGACAACTATAGTTGGCTTTTGTCCAATTCTTTTTGGAATTAAAGCAATACATCCAGTTCAATACTTACTATATGGGCTCCATTATCCAGCAGGGTCTTAGCTATGTGTGGCCATTTCTCATATACCAAAGCCGCCAAATGTAATGGAGTATTGCCGGCATCATCGATGGCATTTGGATCGGCACCCACCTCCAGTAAAGCCTTTGCCAAATATGGTGAGGGGAATTGACAGGCTGGATAACGGCCAACTAATGTGCCCTCACGGTAGCAGGCATAGTGGAGGGCTGTACGACCTGACCTTACGGCCACATTCAGACGATTCAGTTTATAGAGAGCTTCGAGAATTTCTCTTTTCATATTAGGACAGAATGTGTCATCGTCTATTAGCCAAGCCAGTAAACAACCGATGTGTAAAGCAGTAACGAGAGCGCGACTGAGTGCGTTGGGATCATTATTGCAGTCGTGCAGAGAGGAAGCGGCTTGTTGTTGCTGTTGTTCGGCGGAGGTTGTGCTTTTCTGTTGTTCCACCGACCAACTTTGTCCTGCAAGTGAGGAGGAGGAGACGGTAGCAGCAGATTGAAGCAATTGTTGTTTTTGGTAATTGGACAAACCTCGCTCAACCTCTATGACAGCCTTGTTGAAGATCATCAACATATCGCATGCCTCAATCGGTGGCACAACACGACCTCGTGGCAATAAACGGCCAGCTTCCATCATCATAAAACTGAAGAGTTCGGCAAAAGACAGCAAAGAAGACTGAGTCATAGGACTAAGTGGTGGTAAGATTTTCTGTTGCATAGTTAAAGCATATGTCCAAAGATCAATGCACCGATCGAATCGACCTGAGTCAGCATAGTGAGCACCTCTGTATACAATAAAATGTATGATTATTAAAATGTATGGAAAAATTAATTATGAGTCCACTCACCTAAACCGTATATAATAACTTGTGTCGGGATGTGTGGGACCCAGAATCCTTTGTCTGATGACCAATGCTTGCATGCGCATTTCGTCCGGATCTAAGACAAGCTCTTCCAAATCCTCTATAGTTGTTACCTCCGACACATATTCATAGGCAGCAATGGGTTCGTGTACTTTTTTTGGTATCTTCGGTTCTTGATTACGCTCTTCCATAGCTCGCCGCCACAACGACAATGCACTAACCATGTCGCGTTTTTTATCCACATACGTGGCTCCCAATAACTCCAGGGCGTCGATGCGACTTTCCCGCTTGACACAGGGCAAGGTAATCAAATGTTCAACAATGGGCAAGTGACCCGTTACACTAGCTGCCAGCAGCGGTGTCATCCCATAGTAGTCCACTTCCATTGTGGCACCATGTTTCAGAAGTAACTGTAAAATCTCCAATGATCCCGATTCAGCACAGTCGTGTAACGCCGTGTTACCCTTAATACTACAACGGTTCACATTAGCATTGAGAGACAACAAATACTGGGCAATCTTAAAGTGACCCTTGTAACAGGCAATCATCAAGCAGGTGTGGCCATGACGATTTGCCACCTCGAAGTCAGCACCATTATGTATCAAATATTTGACTATTTCAAAATGGCCATCAAAGCATGCCGCTCTCAGAGGTGTTGAATTCGTTCGCGTTGTACTATTCACGTTCGCTCCATGTCGGACCAATAATTTAACTATGCCCAGATGGCCGGCGGCAGAGGCACACCAGAGGGGCGGGGCATCTTCGATTGGTTCACCATCAAAGCTAACAGAACCGACTTGTTCTACATCAGCTTGACACCATGTCAATAAATATTCTACAATTTCGCTGTGTCCATTGCGGCAGGATATGACCAAGGGGGTGGCTCCATTAACTTTGGATGATATGAGCATAGATATCTCTGAAGCTGACCTGCCATTAAGTGCACTCTGAAAAAAAAAAAAGTAAAGGAAAATTTTAAAAATCTTCTAAATACATCAAGTATATATAGATCTAAGTATACAGAAAAGGAAGAACCCCAACACGTCAAATGCCAAAGAAAATATGTCAAACAAATTCTTCTCTATGACAATGAAGGCTACAATCTATTAATAAACTCATCAATACTGCTTTTAAGAAGAAAAAAAAATCATTTTTTCAATCTGTATCATTTCAGATCAGATTCGATGGATAGTACATTAATGTAGATATGTTCAGGCTCAAATACATTTTTTTTTTTGAACTGTACAATAAAGATTGTAAACGTGTAACACGGTTAATAAGTTAACAGATCCAACAATTTTGTTGAAGCTGTTGAAATATGTACATACATATGTACATATTCTATTCTAATCTAAAATACGAAAAAATGAAAGCTGTCAACTCAAACTGGTCGAGATGTTGGCACTTGTGTATAAAATGCTCAAGGTCGTTGTTACTTTGAATAAAATCGGCACAGCCAGTTGCCAAATAGCCACATGTTGCGGACATAGATACAGTTGTTGGGCTAAACAAAAAATCAATAGACGTACGAACATACGTACATCTGTATAAAGAACACCTCAGCCATTCGTAATAGTTGATGTTGTTAACAAGAGTTGTGTGTGTTTGAGTGATTCAAACCATTCGTTGGTTTGGAGTAAGTATTTCATAAACCAGAAATCGTGAAACTTATGCTAATTTGGTTGGTGAAGCAGATGGCGGTAGATGACCAATAGAGCTTTCGTCGTTTCCTGTTTGGGCACCGATATTTGTTCTGAAAGCACAATTATTGATGCAATCTGTTTATACGACACACAAAAATTCAAAATTAAAGTTTCGCCAACAAACTCCAATTCGATAAGTCTGATTATACTGGTATAACCTTTTAAAAATTTTGATCTTGGTGGACTTTCCTTATATGCGGATGAATTAGCGACTCTCTCATACACTGAATATTGAAATGCATTCTAGTCGTGCTGAATTTTCTAATAGGTGACCAAAAATATTTTATTGGTAAATGCTAGTAAAACGGGCTATGGTCAGGGTTAGAGGTGATAATGTGACCTTCTTTTTTTACAGGACAACAGATAGATTTGGTGTGACTAAACTCTACAATTGTGGTTTCCATTTGGCAGTTATATTCATATATCATATTCTTTTACTATTTATTTGACTAACACTCAAGGTCTGTAATGTGTCTTATGACAAACGAAAGGCTGAGCTTGCCTTGATGTGAAATATAGTTTTTTTTCTATTAATGAGAAAAAGAAAAAAAAAATTACTTAATCTTTGAGTTAATTGAACTTTAGTTTAACTGTTATATGGACGATCAATAATATGGTAGAAGTATTAAGTGAAAGAAGACCAGAAATCGAACTGATAGGACAACATTTCATAAATGCCAGTTTCTAGAGCCAGTTTCTGACAATCAGTAATTATTTCTTAGAGGAGATTTTCAGTGCCGGTTCTGTTTACTTAAAGCAGCATTCCAAATGTCTGTCTTTTCATTATTAAAATATTTATTTTGTGATCTCTATGTTGGATATCGAAGAATTTGTCATTTCAATTTAGAAATCATCTACTGCTAGTAAAATGCAATTTTGTTTTGTGATTTTGTTTTTGTTGTTCTGTGAATCACATGTTGTTTATGTGTAGATTTCTTGTTTAATTTTAAGCGATATTTTTAGAAAACCATACAGTGAAGGGCAAAAGAATAGAATTTATTTTCTCAAAAACACTAATGACTGAAATATCAATGGCTAAATGCAGGCGCAAAATTAAATGATATACAAAATTCAAATTATAAAAGCATTCGTAGAGAAGTTAGCATTTCCGGTATTTATTTGTGCGGTTTGTTGTCAAACATACGTTCGACTTATCCAGCATCGACTAATCCAGTGGATGTCGACAAATCAGACACTCTTCATTTTCTGGACATGAAGATTCAGGGTGATGCTCGTTGGACTAGCCAGATATTCGAAGTGTCGATAAAAGCTTTCAAGTGTTTAGGTGCAAGAAATGCGTCACCACATCTGATCTCGTAAACAGAGTCTCTAAAGGCATCTTTGCAGCTGTTCAGACCGTGTCTCTCTACAGTATTGCCGAAATGTGGGTTGTGAATCGCTATTCAATGGATATTTTAACGATATCTGTTCGTCAGATATCCGTCGGCTTGTCCCTGACGTTGGAAGATTTAGCCGGAATACGCGGCTATCCAGAGAGTCCCATTCGTTTATTGCCAAATGGTCGGTTGACCGGACGACGTACTATAGAGAAAATTTGTTATTCAGCCAAACTGTTAGTATGGGGAGTAATCTGCTTGCTGCTATAACATTACCAAATTCAAGGTCAATACCCTCACTTCGTACCTATAAATACAATGCACTGTGCATTTATAGGGACATCCCCTGCATGTTAGTCAAATAAATAAAAGTACTGTTTTCTGTGTGCTTTTTGGAAATTAATTTGTATTTGTAGTCATTATCAGACCAACGGGGTCAAATAAGGCGTTCTTTAATTTCAACCTAATCATTTAAGGAAGGGTATGTTCCAGTACGTGAAAAAAATTAATAATAAAACTAATAAAAACATTTTTTTTAATTTGTCTTTAAAATTACTTCCCTGGATGTACCTTTAGCATTTTTTTTATTATCCGATCAAGAAATCCAATAAACCGAATTATAGGTAATTATGTGGGATAAAAATGTTGTAAACATGATTTTTATATTTAAAATAATGATTTTAATGATAATAAATAAAATAACTTTTATTTATTTTATTTATGTAGACTTTTCTGTGCCACTGTAGTGGGTCTTTTTCAATTTTGTTTTATGTGAATATTTCATTCAACTCTTACTACATTGACATTGTACGAGTTCATTGCCAAGATTAAATTCAAAATCGTATAACAAAGCAAAAGCAAAAACAAAACGACAAAAAAAAAACACAACCAAACGGCATGAAAACCGATTCAAAATGCGTATCAGCAACCTAAAAAAAACATGTGCACGACTAGTGCTACACAAGTACATAATGAAACCCTCAACCTCCTCCTTTCCCACAATGCTGACGCCACAAATACTGACCGTGTACAGTATATTGTTGGTGTGGCAACACTTCCCCACAACACTACCACTTTTTTTTATAATCGCATCATCATCATCGCCTCAACATGCGGAAGCACATGACGACGATATGTAATGAATGAAACGGATTTTATTTTTATCAGATATTAGGTATTTATTTATGCGTATATTTCCCAAATATTATATTAGTTCGATATCGATTAGCATACTGCGACCGCTAGAGGAAACCAGAAATGTCTCTGAGTTTTAACAACAAGATATGGATTATAATTTGGTATGTAAGTTCTAGGTTAGTAAGGTAAGGTGTTGCAAAGATTTATACCAACAGATGTGGGTTAGTAAGTTCAATGTTAACATCGTCGAATCATCAAGGTAACATAGTATAGGGTCTCATTTCCGGTTTTGCAAATTAAAAGATTATGGACTGTCATCTACCGTCGGTTTACGAGTTTTTAATATGGATTTTTATTCTACAAACACAAAAGCAGTCGGTTTGATATTGGTTTTTATATTTAGATGCACTAAGTTGAATGTTAAAAATGTACAGGGGACAAACAATGTTGGTTCTTGCCAATTCCACACGAACAATAGAGTCATACGTTCCGATGATGAACATACATATTGTACGAACTGCTAGGTACTCCCTGAAGTTTTTATTATGGGGAAAATTAAAAATCAATCTTATATATGCAATATATTATTTACATCAAAGACAGACATTGTTATTCCCCCCAAGTAATAATTGTATGAATCATTTCAGGTGAGTATGGTCGACCATGTATTTTATTTAAATATTGTTTACAAAAATTTCAGAATGTTTTTATGAAACGAATTCGTCGGAGACGAATGAAAAGGTATGTAGATGAAATGAAAGTATATTGGATTTCTGTAAATCACACGGATTCGATTGTCAATACATAGAAATTGATCAGAAAACCCCCATTTTGGCGACAATGAACATTCATGTGCTGTTTGGTTAGAGCGAACAATATTTCGAGGCTGACATATTTTTGATTACTTACAAATATAAAGTTAAGAGGCGGTTACGGTACGTCTCAAATGTTCTTGAGATGCTGGCATCCACAGAGAACTAACAGAAATGGTCATAAGGATTCCGCATACGTATCACGTCATAAGGAGACGACCACAAGTGTTTATTTAGTTGATTTGTTATCTGACTATAGACGTCACACAAGTGAACACTACTCGTCAAATATTTGTCCGTGTGTTTGGCAAATATTTATTTGATCTTACAAAACTTTTGTAAAAGTAAACAAGCGAAGTTTGACACATTTTTATTTGATATTATTCGACAGATATTTGGAATACAAAAAGTGTTAAATAAATGCATATAATATGAACACATAATTAACCTTGAAAATATTTTATTGGGCAAACGCGGGAAACATATTTGGCAAATGTGAAAAAAGCCTAATGTTTGTAACTACAAGAGCGGAAAAGAGACAACATCCATGCCATAGATGGGACGACATCTTTGAAATAAAACTATGAATCATATTAGCTAACAGGCGTTGCTCCCAGCTGACGCCATCTTTGAAATAAACCTATGAGTCATATTAACAAATAGGTCTTACTCTGAGCTGACTTATGTCGATTCCTCTCGGAATATTCTCACTCATATTGTTTAATAAGATAGTGCTGACGTTGGTTCTCAATGGCAGTGCTGGGAAATCATTTATACAGCAGGCCAACCCAGGCATTAGAGCCATATAAAGAAAGTGAGTCTTTAATAGTATATAAAAATTAAAGTTAATCGCACTTCTATATAACTAAATTTAGTTCTACTTTATTGCTTTAGTATTCTGTTGGCTGTCGTACGTCTAAATCAGGTCCTTCAGGAACTTCACTTGAATAAAAACTTAACTTTTCTAACTTAGCATAGGAAAGGCCTTTGGTTCTGATTTATAAAAACTTTTTTTTTTTAAATAAAACTTCAATGTATGTATTACTTATTAGCAAGATATAATTGCAATAGACACGTTTTATTTGACAAGCTAGCTAAATCGGTTTCTAGTTATGTGGCAAATAAAACGCATTTCTCGAAAGGTGTTAATTAAGAGATAGAAGCGGAAACGCTATTTTATGCAGAAACAATCAAATCAATTTTAATAAAACTAATAGACTATTTCGATTTTACGACTTTGCGAATAAGAGAGAAATTTCTTAGCCACGCTCGGATCCCGTTTTAAACAGTACATATCCGTCTCAGATTATAAACAGATTAGATCATACCTAGCTCACAAATTTCAGAAAATTGCCCCCAGTTGTTGCTTCATGGAATGTTTAGGGAAGTATGTACGTGACTCAATAAAAATATAAAACATACACAAAAACTGAATAAAGTTGGGTGATGAATAGTAAGGTTTTTTTTTTGTATATCCATGCAAAAAATGTTAGCTAAAATGCCACTTGGCAAATGAAACACTGCTATGAAACCCAAAAACCGATTTATAATTTCGTATTAAACCTCTTCACGTGATATGTCAACAACTAGACATAAACCAAAACAGAAAAAAAAAATAATATCATAAATGAAGAAAATAAATGTTGGCTATTATTAGAGTTGTCGAAAAGAATAGATAAACACACATATAATTACTCTTACTTTTTAAAAACATACGAGGGTCGGTCAATAAGACTGGTGGCTTGGTCGAGGAAAGTTTACATTACCGTCGAGTACTGACAACTGTCAGACCACACCATACTAAACTTAAGACTGATTCATAGGTTAGTTTTTATTTGGCAGGCAGTTGTATTACAAGTGTTTCGCAATAAAAATTAAAAAAAGAACACTATCGATCCGTAATTCGTTTTTTTTAATTTCAGATGGAAAGACATGTCATGAAAAAAAACCATCTAAGACAACCGTTGGATATTGTTTTCTGTTTTTGATGAGGAGCACCCAGGCACCTGGCAGATGTGGTTAACCAGGAAATCGGTGAATACGTCCGCGATATGATTCCCGGGCATGGTCGAATACAAATATGTATGTATCTCAGTTCAAACACTAATTCATCACAATTCTTGTTTTTTATTTTTTTAATCAAAGCGAATTTATGATAACTGTTGCTGTTGTTTTTATTTGCATTAGTTTGTTTTGTTTTGAAAGTTATTGGTTCAACCAGCCGGACGGAAGTATTTTTTTAAGTTGATTGCCCGACTCTTATAATGCTCGAAAATTTAAAATACATCTAATCCTATTTTTACGCGCTATTGAAATAACACAGTCTACAGAAATAAACTAATACTGACAAAACTTTTCCTGTTTTTAAAAATTGTTTCTTATGTGGAAACCTTCAAAATAAACACACAAAAAATATCTGGCCCTGTTCTTGAGGTATTTACATTTGACAACAATATACGACATCTATGGGCCAAAAAAAAACTTTTTTCGTAGTGGATGATCCTAATGAGTATACATTTGTACTGCATATTATATCGTGAATAACTCACTGAGTTGAGAAAACGTTATCATTGCTTAAATGATTGTCTTAAAATACGGACATTCTTAAGGGACCGTCAATATCAAATGTATTTAGTATACGTTTTTAACGTTGAAAAAACTAGCATAATAGCCATTGCATAAGGCCGGTAAGTCATATTTTGTATGAGAACCAAATTGTCTTCTGTTGTCTTCTTTTGTTTTAGGAGCTATTTATATTTGGTTTATAACCAAAAACAAAAAGAAGCATCCGACTCTGACATCTCTGTCCCGTCTAGTTGATATTGATTATGTTATTTAGAACGCTGTGGTAGTGCGAGTAAGTCCCGATTCAAATCACGATTTGTTTTACTTCAGTAAAACAAATAACTATATCATGTCGAAATAAAAAAAAATGAAAGTGAAACCGGAAAAACCCAGATAGCGAAAAAAACAAACAAACAAACATATCACTTATGCATATGAAGCACAGCAAAAAAAGCACCGTGTTTTATTTTATTATTAGCAATAACAAAAATTATAGAGAAATATGTAAATCGAATTCTTCAGTCTGACTGACGGTGATGGTATGAATCAACATTGTTAACAAAAATTGAATATAATTAAATTGTTAAATAAAAAAGAATCTAAACGAAAACAAAGAAAATAACGTTTTGTTTCGATGCCGTTGTTTTTTGTCGTTGTAGTTATCTTTTTTTCTCATTGTTATCTTCGCTGTAGCTGTTGTTGTCGCTAGTTCCACAGTGGTTGCAGAACAGAATATTTTTTTTAATAATTTCTTTAGATCACCAAATTAAATGAAAAATAGTAATGGAAATAAATGTATTTTTTTTTTGATTCCACAACTTTTTTAAATAACATTTATTTGGAATTTAATGCCCGATGGCCTATGAAAGCCGAAATACATTACAAAAAAAAATATAAAAACTTTTTATATGTTTTTGTCCATCAAGACACTACTTTACTTTAGCAAGAACTATATCAACACTTTGTAGTCCCAATAGAAAAACACATAGAACAACACTCACTTTGTTGTTGTTTATACAATGAAACTGTCAAGCTTTTCTTTTTCTTTGTTGTTTTCACAATTTCTGAATAACAATCATTACATTTGCATTACAGAAATATCGCAAAGTATCAGACATTTTTATTTGTGTCGATAACCACTGCCGTTGTCATTAACTTTTTGTGATTATTTTATATAAATGATCCACTTTTTCGGGTAAATCGCACGATCTAGATGGCCAACTCGCTGGTCCTACGGTAAGATAAATTACTCAGCTTACTCATCTATAAAAAGATAAATGGCTTTCCATGATATTGTTGTTACGTGTTGTAAAAACTTTGTGAAGAGTAAACACTACACACTTAAAAAAAAACAATCAATTTATTGATGCATAATGTTGTGACTACTTTCATCACAAGAACAACAAATGTCTATTCTGGATATAAATGTCATGACAACTATCATCTTTGTAGTAGTTGTCATGAATTCGAGAACTGTATGGGTTTGCCAACTGATTCGTAGATTCAACAAAGTATGAGTACAGTAAAATCGGTCATCTGCAAGCAATTTAAAAACTTCCATAGCTGTTTTCAAAGCCAAATGAAATATTTGTCACACCCGAAGAATAATGGTGACCATAACAGTACATTTCCCATAGTCATAGTTTTGGCAATACCCAATTGTGAGCGTTGTATTTTTGTTCAGAACCGCTGTGCGTTCGTTTGTTATTTGATCGACATCAATCTCGGCGCCATAACGACTTGGTCAGTATCCGAGCAAAGTACTAGCCGTCGACGATCGTCTGTCATGTCAATAATATTGTGTTTTCTTCTGTTTACTAAAACAAAAACTCCTAATAACACTCTCATACTCTCTCAAAAATCGATTACAAACTACCTAACTGTCTTCTCCATTTGTTAGCTTTGCTGTCAGATTGACATGTCATTTAGAATTAATCGCCGAGTATATTTTCGTTATCTTTTCACTACTTCCGCCAGATATGACCAACTACAAATTAAGCGAAAATGTTTGTCATGTTCGTTTATAGGAAACCACAAACGTAAATACTTAAAGTAGACAGTATTCGAAAAAAAAACATACCAAGAACAGACAGTTCCACTTGAGCTATTTTCTGTCAGTAGTTTTTTAAAGTGTGGTCTAGCTATAGTGGAAGAAATCGTAATTTTCACCAAAAACAGATACGGATTTGGGATACTGAATAAAGAGTCACTTTTATGATATGGTTTTTGGGCAGGCGTTGTCATCGGACCGTACTTCTTGGAAAACGATGCCTGTAATGGTGTTACGGTGAACGTTACTGTGATAAAGATAACTAGGTTTTTATGGCCTGATTTTGATGACACGGACTTGAACAACGGCAAGCTAGCGAACATACAGAAATAAAAGTAAGCACGTGCATATTTCGTTTCGTCCCATCAAAAAGCAGTCTTTCATGATTGAGAGATTACTCTCTTACTTGTAAGAGAGTAGTATCTGAATCTGTATTTGCTGTGTAATAGTTGACCACCACGGCCATTGCCAATTTTAAGTAATAGTTTAATTTATATCATTTAAACAGCGTTTTTCAAGGTAGTTTCTTTTTTAAAAGCCAATTAAAAACACATTTTAAATGGAAATACATCATCTATATGATCATTCATACGGTGTAGCCAATTCTCTAAAAAAAAGTTACTTTCCTAAAATGACATCGTCGAAAACAGTCCCCTAATCGAGTGAACCGTTTTTGGATAATGTGTTGCATTTGGGTTTTGGCCTAGTTAAGGATTAGCTTGTTAGGTTCGTTCATTAAACATGTCCACACTCTTCATATTAATGTTTATAATTTTTGTAAGCTAACTTTGTGGGATATGTAATCCGTTGACAACGTTCCTTAATTTGCTTCGACAAACTCTGCCAAAACTTCGCTATGTTTTTGAGCATAAAAAAGCATGCAGCAAACTTTACTATTGGCGGAGTAATGACAATGTTTTCCGTTTATGAGATATATAGATGCTTTTTTGTTCACCAAACCTGAAAAATATGTATTCATACTAGCTGACCCAGCAAACGTTGTTTTGCCTTCAAATTGTATTTTACTGAAAGTTTAGTTCATTGCAAAGTCGTGGTGGAGGCTGTATGGGAGGTACTACGCCCCTTTGTCCAACTGGACTGAATTGTAAATCTAAAACACCCAGGGCGCCACTCAAAAGCATAGAAAAATCAATCGGTCCAGCCGTTTAGGCGGAGTACAGGAATCTCGAAAGCCTTGCCTTACAATCTTCTCTATCAAATTCTTTACATTTGCCCAAGATCTGCGTGATTGGCAAACATTGTTAATACACAATTTGCAAGCGGAAAAATATTCACACATTCTACGCAATAGGACTGATAATCTTTGGACATAAAAATAAAATGAATCAATTGAAGCTAAGCAGTATTTTTAGCACTCGTGAAACTTAACGAAAAATACGTAAGTGCATTGGGCAGACGAGAGAATTTAAGTGTCTCCCATGAATAGTAATTTTACTAATGGAATATTTTCCGTTTTTTTTTTACTATACAACATTAGTTACAATTAGCATTCATAACCATGGTTTGAAATCAATTCAGGCTATGGAAATTACATGATTGTATCTGAATTTTTGTTGGCGACTTTACGAGTAACAGATGAATATCAAAGGGCATGTCAAACTTCTGTAGAAAAAATATATTTGACGTTTGGAGTGTTTTTTTTTCGGTTCCTTAATGGTAAAGGAAATGCGTACGCATTAAAGTAAAGTTATGCAATAATTTCCCAGAAAGGCTCTACTAACGATAGCCGGTGTTTGGGCATTTGACACATGGCCACTAGAAAAAAACAACATAACCATTCAGAATCATATACAATAAGAGTAGACGGGGATTAGGAGTCGAAGCATCACACCAAAAAAAGTATATTTGAATTTTTTTTTAAAAAAAGAAAACAAAATTGTTGTCAACAATCGAACAATTTCCTATAATTATAATACACGCCTCACACAACTACCTACTGAAGTTCTCTATTGTTTTTGATAGCATTCCATGTACGTTCATTGTTTTGTTAAATACACTCGCATTCTCAAGACTCGATAACCATAAAAAGTCATAACGGCGGGCAGACTCACAGTGCTTCGGCAGTAACTGCGAGTATTTGAATACAACAACATTTGAAGTTAGCTATTTGACATCAGACACATTTGAATAAGTGTTTTAACAGAATCTTCAATTAAAAAACTTAATAATTTAACTTTACAACAACAACAATGAAACTGAAACTTAACTGAGAATAATGACAGCCACACACACGCACACACAAGTGTTTTGCTGGAACCGGAATATGGGTTTACGAATTTATAATACTTCCGCACATCTGACTAAACAACGACAACAGCAACTACACTGCTCTACGTACAACAAGACCAATGACGACGTCATAACTATCGCATGTGTGTTTGTTGTTGTAGTATTGAAAGTTATTTTGAGTTTTTGTTTCGTTTACATGGTGATGTAGAAAACATGTTTTATTTGTTTTTAATTTTAGCCTTTTTTTATTTTGTTCTGTTTGGTTTTGTGTTTTGCTACATGGAGAAGGCCACCAGTCACAGCCAACGATAGAATGTCAGAATCTTTATTATTCGCATACACACACACACACACACGAAAACCGTAATTCCTGTTAGAAGGCAATTAATAATTCACTTGATTTGGGTTATTTAGCATAACTACATGCATAATATTAATAAGCAACCATAAATGCTGTGTTATTGTCATATCGATTTCAATATCCTTGAGTACTATGGGAATGCGAACAAAAAAAATGGATTTGATGGCCTAATATTTCATTTATCAGTTTCTGGTATTGCGATTGTTTTGCATTTCACTTTTGGATGAAATATGGGATTATGAAAGTTGGATTCTTCAATCTGAAATTGATTAGAAGTCTTCCTATGGTTTCCTTTAAATGTGGATATTAATGGCAGTGCTAAGGGCTAGAAATGCCATTAATGAAAATGAATTAACCTGCCGACCAGCCATCATACAAGTGCAGCACGTGATAACCGAGAGCCCATTCACTTAATAGACTTTTTCCAATCGCAGTGATGAAATCATACCATGAAGTACACCATAAAAGTTTACTTCAGCGATGTGGTTCCCTTAAGAACCACTCATAATAAAGGGTTCTCCAACAAGAGGTGTTATTTTGAATCACCCGGTATTTCGGTAGCTGTCACTTTTCAAGCATTTATTCTTAAATGGAACGATACACGCATTGAAATTATTAAAATTCACTACAAAAATGGTGAAAACCTTGAAGTCACAGTTCGCAAAACTAAAAAATGTCCGGACCATGTTATCTCTCGAAGATGTGTTCACAATTGGCCACCGAGATCTTGTGATTTAACACTTAGCGACTTCTTCCTTTGGGATCACATGAAAAATAAGGTCTACGCCAACAGACCAGCGTCAATACAAGACATCAGAGGCTACGGAGGACATAGGGCGATTGGTTTGCGATTTGGTTATGAAAAATTGCATGAAAAGGATATGGTCCTGTAAGCGTGGTTGTGGTGGCCATTTGGCAGATGTTGCTTTTCCATATTAACGGCACACCTTCCTCTTTATTATGAAATACACATCCGCTCTTTTATCTCAAAAGATGTAATTTTTCTTTGAATACCAAAATAACACCTCTTGTTGGAGAACCCTGTATATATTATTTTACATATGTTTGTTTTTCTTTCACGCCTTTGTGGATTTTTTCCTTTTTCTACAATTTCACATCACTTCACTTTTGTTGGGAATTATTCAAGACCAATGTAATTGAGTTAATAAGGCACATCAAAATAAATTTTGAGTCGTAGACACTGGTGTCGAAAAACATTTCTGCGCATAAAGTGTTAACAACGGCACCAGATGTTAACATGTTAGTATTACGACATTTTAACCTTTCAACGGTTCATTTATTTTTTTTTTAATATTTTAACCATACCACAGTTCACCCATTTTCAAATCAATTTGTTTAAAACCAAAAAGCTTATACATTTTTTGTACCGTTGAATTTCGACGTTACAATATCTAAAAAGTTTCAACGCTGTTAAGGGTTTTCAACACTCACTCTTGCACGTCTAAGGTGATCCTAACACGTTCACACATTCAGCCTACATAAACCTGTACAGGACAGGCGATCTTGTGCATGTCTAAGGAAGTCCCAACAGGGGACAGGTCGAACAATAAATAGGAAATGCCTGGTATACAGAACAGTTGCTTGTTTAAAATTCATCAAAATAACACAATCACAAAAAGTAAAAAAAAACGACAAACTAGACAAACAAGATTATTAGAATAATAAAAACACTTTCTTTCAACCTATGATAATACATTCAGAGACCAATAAGCGTGCCTTCTAGTTTTGCTAGATCAAGGTTTCTAAAAATCGTGTTATATAGGCTTGACTCTTAATTAACGAACTTCTAAAATATAGTCGCGATATTTAATTTGTGTATATCACATATTCACTGAATGTATAAAATTTTCATATTTTTGCTACCATTAGAGTTAAAATTGAATTTCAGGTAGAATCAATGACCAGTTATATGGCTCGCAATTTCCATTTTTCATCATATCCGCCAAACAAAATTTTCAATTTTTAAAGCACTAAACGACATAGTTTATGGATTTGTATGAAAACGAATCTGGCCATGAAAATATTCCATAACATAAAAAAAAAATTTGTACTAAGCGCGATCAGAAACTTTGCAGTGGAGCGCATAATGAATGAACAACGTCGGAACAAAATTACCAATAATTTAGAAAGAATTCGTGAATTTTGCGGTTGAATGAAAGCTCTCCGGGTGTTGTTGTTATTGATTTCACCAAACAAGTAAGAGACCACACTATGACAGCAGCAGGGAATTTATGCTTTGCTGAAAATCAACAATAAGTATATAATTAAGAGAAGTTTCGACATTTCTCTGAGAAAAAACGTAATAATTTTTAGTTGTATGACTAATGGATTAGAAAACCTGTTCTTTTTTCGTTCTAACGACATAATACAGGGTCCGCCAAAAAACTTTTTCTTTTTAAAATTTCTATAAAAAAATACTGGATATTATCTCAAATTTCTTTTTTTATTTGAAAGTACAATTCTTCCGGTTAACGACATCAGCTCTGCGGCTGATAATGCGATCTTCAAAAACAGGGCGCAAAACATCGAGTGTAGCTTTGGCTGTGTGGCACGTAGCGCCGTTCTGTGGAAACCAAATGTTGCCAATATCCTCCTCTTCAATTTTTCAAACAAAAATTCGTTCAACATGGCCCGATAACCAAAATAACGAAATAAGCACTAGTTGAAAAAAAACGTAAGATTCTTCAAAAACAGGGCGGACAACATCCGTCGTAGTCAGCGGACACGGTCTACCTTCTGCTTTAAAGAAGAATATTAGGAACTTAACAAATCTACTCTCGAGATGAAATTTATATAATGCGAATGACATTCAATTTTGAGGTTGGGGTTTTATGTTTGCTCTCCATTTGATATGGTGTTATTTCTTTTGTTTTAAGAAAACAGCTGGCGGGCACAGTGTTTCGGTTATTTGCACCTATCATACTTTGCAATTACACACAAACAAACAGACGAATGATCACAAAAAAATAAAAATTTTAATACATCATTAGCTTGCTCGCTTAGCATGGTTGTGGACGGATGTTGTGTGTTGCCTTTTTGTCTTTGTTTTGCCTTTTCGCCATGATCACCATAAAATTCTTTCAGCAGAGTTGTGTGGTGCTGAGTTTCTAAGGTCAGTTTCTTCTAGCTGGTTTACTTTGAACCCAATAGAGATTCGATAACTGGCGATAATGCTGTCGCCACAACTGCGGCCATAGCCAGTATATGTGCTTGTTTTGTTTTTTTGCGCGCTTGTGTAGCAGCCGTCTGCAGAACTGGCCAATTTTACTGTTTTTCGAGCTAGTCTTAGTTTCATTACAATCTTTTTGGCCTTTTCATCGTTGATTTATACAGCCCAAGTCTGCGTTTATAACTATTATATGCAAGTTGTTGGTGTGAACAGAGGACGAAGACACCAATCAACACAAACGACGCATTAAATTGTCGTTGGTGGTGGCTTAAAAGAAGGTCAAAGCACTCGAAAAACATTTGTTGTGTTATTGTGATTAATATTATTATTCTCATACCGAAATTAAATTTTCTGATTGTCTTATCATCTTCTAAAACAGCAATTGGGCACTTTAATACATGTAAATAGCTGACCTAAGCATGTACACACATTTGCCCCCCAAAAGATCTGTAAATCGCGTTCAGAAACAAAGAAATACTATTATTGAGTTTCAGAAGCATATGAAGGGCAAGGAAAAAAAACTGACGATGTTTTTTGAGAATAAATCATGATTTATGTGTGCCTTGGCAAACCAGAAGACCAAATGCGTAGAAGAGTA
Source organism: Hydrotaea cyrtoneurina (assembly GCA_958296145.1). Lineage (NCBI taxonomy): Eukaryota > Metazoa > Arthropoda > Insecta > Diptera > Muscidae > Hydrotaea > Hydrotaea cyrtoneurina. The sequence continues at coordinate 8,476,643 of OY282512.1, read as the reverse complement.
GCAGTGTAAGAAAGGGTTCTATACGGGTTCTATACGGGTTAGGGCAGCCTATTGGTTCTTCAATTAGACTATGTCATTCTTTTAGTATTTACGAGGTCCTCCAAATTCGATTTTGGGAGCAAGAAGTCTATGTGGTAATATCTGGAGAATATGGTTGTTGCCGAAGCAGTTTGTTCGAGTTTTCCATTAGTTACCATCCTGAAAAACCACTTTCTAATCTGCAAACTGTTGTTTCTGTGTTCCTTATGTGGATATAGTGGAGTGTTTTAGAGTAGTAACGTATCTAACGATGTTCATCTTTATATGTATCTTGTGCATTCTCAGGAGTGTGGTGATGAATTAAAATTTCACCAACAAGTATAAATCGACATAAAAATTCATTACGATAACGTTGAAACATGGACTATGTTTTGGAATCTTCTGATCTTGCTGACAGCATATTCGTATTCAGATCTTCCAGCAAAACATTGTCAGCGAAATGACATACTCTCAAACTGTGTTTTTACTAAACGATATCACAAGTTAAGCTTCCAACTTCATCATGATTCCTCCTACAGGCACTGTCCTGTGGTGATAGTGTGGTTTTATGCCAGAACTGGCTTTATAATCTTCATAAGTGTGTGGGTGTTGTATAATTGACCTCCTGTACATATAGCATGACCAATATATGTATATATTACTATATACTTTCATAAGAAAGTGTTTGACCCACAAATCAATGTTTTCAAGCCCAGAATTCTTCATTGCGAGCTCTCCAATGTGCTATAGTAGACTTGTCTATAATTTCTTAAGTGTGACATTGACCCGTGTGTGACTTTACCTGTAACGACACTTTTTGTTCTCTCAACCCCATTGACTCTACGTTGAGGATGTCTAAGACTTTCCATATCGTTATGTAAATCAAATTCTACTTCATTAAAAAAAATTGTCTATGTTTCACATGCCGGTGAGACATGGCACACCTGCTATAATTTCTATTAGTCGTTCTATCCAAATTATTGTTGCCAGAATTTTAATTTAACATGCAAAATATGTACGGAAGGTGAGCAAATCATCTCAAATGTTTATTATACGCTTATATAGGGTTTTCCAACAAGAGGAGTTATTTTGGTATTCAAAGAAAAATTACATTGTCTGACATAAATGATGAGATGTTTATTTCTTAATAAAGTGGAAGGTATGCCGTTAATGAAATGGAAAAACAACATCAGCCAAATGGCCACCACGACTACGTTTACAGGACCATATCTTTTTCATGAAATTTTCCATAAACAAATCGCAAAGTGGCTGCCCAATGTCTTGATAGCCGCACGAATTCTATCTTTGAGATCTTGAATCCACGCTGGGTTGTTGGAGTAGACCTTATCTTTCACGTGGTCCCATAGGAAGAAGTCGCACGGTTTTAAATCACAAGATCTCGGTGGCCAATTGTGATCAACTCTTCGAGAGATAACACGGTCCGGAAATTTTTCCCGTAAAAGAGCAATGGTTTCGTTGATTGTGTACCACGTTGCACCGTCTTGTTGAAAGTAAACGTTGTCCAGAACAAAATCTTCCAACTCCGACCATAAAAAATAATTAATCATCTCTCGATAGCTCAATCCGTTCACCGTAACTGTTGATCCAACCTCATTTTCGAAAAAGTAAGGTCCAATGACACCGCCGGACCATAAACCGCACCAAACAATCACATGTTGAGGTTGAAGAGGCTTCCCAACAATAACTTCTGGGTTTTCCGAGGTCCAGATGCGACAATTTTGCTTGTTGACGCCGAGGTGGAAATGTGCCTCATCAGTCAAGATGATTTTGGTCTTGAGCGGCGTGCACCGGTTTTATTCTTCACATCACTAACATTTCCCAACTGCTCGAACACCAATTTCTGTAATGCGGTCCGACAAGGTGCTTCACGACGACCCTTAATTGCTTTGCGAACTGTGACAGCAAGATTGTCACCGTTATTGTAGTCAATTTTAATAATTCGAATGAGTTGTTGAAGCGTGTATAGTTCCATTTTTAGTAATGGCGTAATTTCTACTTGTCAAATGTCAAAGAATAAAAACTTCAAACGTGACAGCTACCGAAATACCGGGTGATTCAAAATAACACCTCTTGTTGGAGAACGCTGTATTTCAAAACCATAACTAAAAGTATTAATATTCGTATTATTTATTTATTGTAGAAATTTTAATTTGGGCTGTTTTACTGACCAGCTAAAATCTGACTCCAAATTTCGTTCAAGTTTAAGGGTTTTTTTTAAAAAATTTAATTATTTTTACGACAACGTTGTTAATTTAATGTCCATTGTGTATATTAAATATGTCCATGTAAAATGGACATAAAATCTGAACTAGTAGTTCGTCTTACTGTGGAGATCAGTTCACTAGTCGCTCGTACTGTCGGAATGAAGTAAGAGTGCTACATTTAGTTGAATAGAACGCAGTGTCAGCATAGAAAAGTCATACGATGCATTTTCTGTACATTTTGCCTAGTTACTTTAATGAAGTTTTCACTACCGGATACCGGATGGAAAAAAGCTTCATTGGAATATTTTTCATTTGCGTTATCTCATAATGGGGACAAACTTAAAAAAAAAAAACACGCACACACCATAAGAAAAACTCCCCGATGTCTACAAATATATTTGCAGGAAATCTTATCAATGACATTATCAGCAAACCACATATTGTCAGTCGATTTATAAATAAACTTTGATGCATTGTGATAAATAACGACAAAACGATGGGTTGCCACTATATCTTGTTGACGTTATTTTTACTTCTTTCCGCCGATACAAAATCGCTTGTGTTTATCGGTTAATCGTAATCGTCAAAACAAAACAACACTCCAACTGACATATATGGTTGCTGCTTAAAAGCTATGGGCGATGGGCTGCGGAGGCGGTGGAGACAAGGGGTTGTGCGAAAGATAATTACTGCGAAGAAGGAGGAATGATTTTTATTTTCATTTAAAATCAGAACGCATTTCCTGAATGTACATGTCATAAAAATCCAAGAAAAAATATGCATGCGGTCATTGTACGAACACATGCGTTGTGTATATTTAAAATGGCCAAATGGCCATTCTTTGTTCATTCCATAGCAAAGATTATAATCATTGTCTGCCGTGGCTGTGCATGAATACTACTCACCTTCAGTAGAGATAAGTTATTGTCCGCGGCAGCATTACACACAATACAAGCTAGATCCATGACAATTCAGGAGTATCTTTTATTCGTTCTTTCTCTGTAGTCACCTTACTTCTTGCTTCTTATTTATGTTTTGTCTCAGAATTTGAGTATGCTTGCGACCGTGTGTGTTGTGTTCGATTGTGGATTGTGTTAGTTGTATGAGTTGTTTATGATTTCAGCCAGTATTCCTTTGTTCTTTCTTTATTTTGCGTTATCTTTTTTTTGTGTTTCTGGTGCAATACGACGTATATTTCTAGACTATTTGTTTGTTAATCGTATTTTCGTATTTTTAATGCATCCAACCAACCCGCCGTCCTGTGTTTCTATGTAGAATGTATTCTTTACGTCCGTCCCACACAGAAAGAATTCTGCTTCAACCACAAATTACAATTGCACAATTTTCCCCCGATTTTTATTATTTTCTGCCAGCTTCTTCTTCTTCTTGTTTCTTTTTTCTCGTTGTTTTTATTCTTATTTCGACTTAATTCCTATGAAATATGACGTGCTATTATTTTTTTTTCTGTTATCCTTGTGGATGGTGTTGTCTGGTGTGTTTTTTTTTTTTGTTGCTATGTCCATCAAAAGGAATCACCAAAAAAATATATTTTTCTGCTTTTCGCACTTCAATTATCTAATTATCTTTATCTATTATTTGCTTCCTAGTTATCTTCGAAAAAAGCACCGTTCGGTTTTAGCAAAAACATTTATCGTGTAATCTTTTCCGCTTTTGTCACTTTTTCTATTTGTTTTTTTTTTATTTTATTTGTTTAATGCAATATTACGAACGTTGACAAACGAAGCACGACTTTTTCTTCAACGTTGTATTCTCATGCGCTCATTGTTAATTACTAAAAAAAAATATTCTCCTTGTATTACAGAGTTGGTATTTTGGCAACTTTAATTTGTGCCGCAACACAAATTGAATGTGCCCAAATAGGGCCAATAGTACCAACAGTGTCGCGTTGCATAGTTGCCTGAGAAATGGAACGGAATGGAATGAGTTTATGGTTTTAAGATTCCTCCATTCCATCTTCCTGTGATCAGCGATTTTCCATTCCATGTAGTGATAATGTTGCCAATAGAATTTGTTAAATATAAAAAATTCCACGAAAAATTCCTAGTTTTCCAAAAAAGAATCCCCACAATTATACCTACAATTTCAGTTCAATATTATTTAACAATTTCCAAATTTATTTTAAAAGTAGTACTAAAAAAATTATATTTTATGGCCTGTGATGCACTTGTATTTGCCCTTTCCACCTTGGCCAGGCATCACCTGCATTTTCACATAAAATTATTTCCCTACAAAGCTACAAGTAGAGAATTTGTCCTACTACTCCACCACATGAAGAAATAAAAAGGTGACCAGAGACACCGGATCGTTGTTGCCACCTTTACAGGATTTATTGTATTTTCTCGGTTTTATTATCTGTCAGGGTTTTGCTAATTTGGTTCATATCCTGTTAAATATATACGTAAATCTTAATAAAACTTAAAATAATCCTTCGCTGATCTAGTCACTTGCAGAATCGTTAAATTTTAAATTAATAGCTAGTTTTAGTTTGTTCTACTGAATTTGAGGATTGCTTGGACCAGTGTTGCAAGTTATAGTATTTTTTTTTTTTTTTTTATTTTACTTCCACACAGGGTTGTCTTTCAATGGGCATCATATGAAAAAGTTGCCAGATGTATTTATTGAAGATAAAGTGGTGAACGGAAAGCCTAATTCAAAGATCATGCTGGGGGCTATTTCCATTGTGTGCCTTGAAAATGTTGTCATGCTAATAACAAATATCTAGAGTGTGCAGAACAACCAACCAACAACCACATGGGACTTCTGGCCTCTGTATGGTATTTACCTAAGTGAAATGTTTTTTCTCATTTCAACAGATCCATATAAATTAATTGTAATGAAATTGCAGTAACAAATTTCAAAATGTCAAAAAATCGAAAGTCCTTTCAAAATGACGAAAATTAAAATTGAGGCCGAAGGTGGGCCAGACATTTGACGTGGCACATGACATTTTTTAGGCCCATGGTGGTCGTCGATTCGTAAGCACCAATTCCAATTATTTTATTGACACGAGTGTATTTAGGACTCATCCAAAGTGTAGATACAATTATAGATGTTTTATGTTTAAACATCTGTTCGACAATTCACTTAATTTTATTTTCATCATTCATTTCAGAAAATTGGAAGTTCAATACATATATAAACCAAAGGAAAACATACTTTTTACGGTTTACTTATGCAGTTTTTGTATTGTAACATAGATATATTTTGTTTGATATTTATAAACCAAAAATATGTTAATTCCAGTTTTAATAAACAAGTACTTAAAAAAAAATGTATATTTCTAATCATTTACATTATATAGTTTCATTACTATACATCTCTATTTTAACGAATTACATTTAAAAACATTAAAGATTTTCATTCTTTTTAACATAATCAGTAGCTAATTGTTTTACACGTTGTACATTAGCGTCTGTGCCAAAGCGTTCTTCAAATTCTAAGTATTTTTTAAAGATTGTACGCATCTTGCGTAAAGGAATCTTTTGGACAACGGCACGTTCCAGAATATTTCTAAAATGTAGAAAAATAAAAATTAACCATATCATTGCTTCTTTTTCGTCAAACTGCAACACTTACCTAGCTGAATCGATTATTTCTTCTTTTATCAGCATATCCACATATTGACACCAGACGTCTACGCGTTTTGGATATGATGTGACCACTTGATCTAACAAAGTCTGAGCCATTTCGTTGTTACCGTGCTTGTGATTTAAATTGGCAAACATAACAATCGTATTTACGTCTGCAAATGTACAACAGAATTTAATTTTTATAAACATTATATCGGACATTTTTACTTACGATCTCTTTCTGGCAAACATGCCAGGGCTTTGTGCAATAACTGTTGGGCCCTTTCCGACATGCCGATAGTAAAGAACGCATTGGCAGCCACACGCCACATTCCCTGTTCCGTTTTGAACTTTTTGGTTATGATACCAATCATTTCAATAAGCTCCTGATTCTTTTTGGCATCTGTTATGATTTCTACTACTCTCAGATATATTTTTAGTGGTTCATTGTACATTAACGCTTCCTTCATCGTGTCGTTGAAGGTTTCTTTGCTGCCGTAACGTAATTCCAAATTTAACAAAGCCACCCATATATTTATCTGGTCATCAGAATTCCTAAATGTTATGGTTTTTAGAGCGCGACGACCCACAGCTCGTGCTTTATCTATCTCCGTAGACTGTAGATGGAATACCATATAGTTGATCCAGTGTTTGCTGTTGTTAGGATCGGAAAGCACCAGCCTGTCGTACTGATCTACAGAATCGGGTAATTGAGTGGAATCTGCATATTTCTCCTCTATGGCTCTGAGGCGAGATTCCTCCTCTCTCTGTTGTTTGAATTTTTCTGCGACGGTAAGTTTCTTTTTGGTCTTGTTGTCGGCAGTACTTTCGTTTTCATCATGTTCTTCCTCATCTGATGAGTCATCTTTCTTTGAGATATTAGATAAATCGGTAGTCCAAAAGTTGCCGATACCAGCCAAAGACTGTTGCACCGGTTTTCCTATTGATGTAGTGATTTTACTAGATTTAAGACTAATGGGTGTGACCACTGTTTCAACGATTCTTGCGACCGCCTTTTTATCCGGTGTCTTATCCTCATAGAAGAGAACAGGTTTATCTTCTTTAATTTCTTTAACTTTTGTTTTAAGTTTCTTCACATCCTCTGGCTTTGATTCTGATGTTTTCCGCTTCATTGAGGATTTAGTTTCCGATACCAGTTTTTCAATTTTAATTTTCTTGGCATTCAGTTCCTCCTTATGATCTGTCTTTAATTTCCTCTTTTTGCTAATATCTAACCAAAGTTTATGTGTATCATCCAATACAGCAATGGGTTTGTTGAGACCTATAAATGTCAGCTTACAGAAATGTCCTTCCGATACAGCAAAACTTGAGGTCTTCTCAAAATCATTGAAATGCAGACGAGTGGGACAGTATACTAAAGAATTTTTACCCTTCTTCAGTGAACAAATAAAGACATTGTCATTTTTAAACAAAACCTTTGCTTTGATGCCTCCTTTTCCAATTAGGTTTGGTGGAATATTCTTACCAGGTAATATATGCTCAATGTCACCACGTCGATTGCTGAGAAATACTAAATTATTGCTATAGTCCACCCAGAGTATTACACATTCCTGACTTGTGCCAGCTTTTGGAGCTTTAAACTTTCCCACCAAAGACGACTTCACAATACCTGTGATTTCAGTTTTTTCTAAAACATACTCCCAGTCGTTGGTGGCTTCGTTAACGCATTGAAATTGAGCTTTGACTTTATCCCCTATAGAGCAGCGACCAATGACATTTTCATGTTCCTGGAGCACATTTTTTATGCAATTCACCTCTTCCAAATAACTGAAAACATACGTTATAGTACAAAAAGTTAAGCAAAGTACAACAGTAATCTTACCTTTCCAAATATTGTGCAGTCGAACTCATTTGACCATCCCAAATGTCTGTTAACTTTGCGGACACTGATATTGTTTTAGTTGCATCCTCTTTGCCCAATACTTTTACATAGACAACTTGACCTTGGGAAACAGAAACATTTGACATATTGATAACATCCATTATCATCATGTTTAGATGAACTTTTACTGGCTTCGTATAGCCATTTATTGGGACTATTATATCCACCACATCATCTTTTACGTCGTTCACATAACTCTTTAACATACTGCCAACCTTAATCGATTTCCAATCGGGTGTCAAATTTTCAATAAAATATTTAACATCACGTATACTAAAGGTGCTGCCAGATATGAATACACCCTCTGTCTGCTCGCCAATTTGGTACATATGGAGTTTTGCGTTCAGCAAATCAGCAAAGTCCGATAGTAAGCGTATGGGTATTAAGCCTTTGTATTCAAATTCTTCATCCCCCTCGGTACCATAAGCAACTTTGATCTCTAGGCCAGAGTCGAGTTTGTGTATAATTGAAACTGGACAGATTTCTCCGAGCTTAAATGTATTTTCCACTAAGCTTAATATGAGTTGATCGCCGTTTTTTCTAGCCACAGAGAATTGCATCGTTTGCCCCTCCTCTATATTGTCCAATTGGGTTTCAGGGTAGTTTTGGCGATAGAATACACCTTTGATATCTCCAAAAAATTTTACCACTACCAAACTGGCATCACATTTAACAATGGTTCCTGTGTAAATTCCCTGAATCTTGGCCTCACTGATATTTGAGAGAATCCTACAAGTCTTCGACATATACTCCGGACGATTGGTCAAATACACCACTTTACGAACATTGTTGACGGCAACGATACGGCATTTTAATTTTAAGTTCTGATCCAAATTTTTCGTCGAAGGGGCTAAGTATATGTTTTCGATAATAGCTGGAAAACAGAGTTTTAAAATTATTTCTTGAAAAAATCTTTATAAAATTTGATTTATACCTGTAACCTGTCCAACATTTAATGTATAACCACCAACTTTCTGATTGCGCTCCTTTACAACACCCGTAACAAAATCACCAGGGTGGAAATCATCCAAGCCGAAAAATTTCTCATTTACCGTATTAGTATCATCGGTACAAATGTAAAGGGAATCCATGATATCATAATCGAGTATACGAACTTTATGTTTGCTCTCCTTGCCATACTTTGATAATAATTCATCTTGATCGTAATTGCCTTTATAATTTGATTTGATGGTTTTGAATGAAAGAAGTCCTTTAAACTTGTCATGTAGTATCAAAATCACACCACCTGTGCCCGTACAAAGCACTTTGGAATTCTCTACAATATCGCCACGTTTAAGTATGGATAATTCCTCTTGTCTGTCCTCGTCTTCGCCGTTTTCTGTTTTAATGTCATCACCTTTCCGAAGGTTTAATGTCAAATACACCAGTTTGGTCAAAGGCATTACATAGAGAATGCGGCCCTCGTACATGGTGTTAATTTCGTAATCCGTTGGCGATTCCAGTGCATTGCCGAGTTGATGTTCATTGACATAGGCATTGAAAACGCCATTCATAATAGAACCCTTAAGACCATCTTTCAGTTGTTGGCTAACTTGAAAGTTAACAATGGTTCCCGGCAATATATAATCCAAGTTCGGATCATTCTGATCCTTAATTTTAATTTCATCTGTTGAAACCTCTTTACAAATACAGGTACTGGCTGAACTGTTTGCTGTCATTTTTTCCACCTTCAGGTGTAACATTTCGCCAGCGGTATGTCCAGGTTTGGACTTATTCAATGGTACGAAGCACCGCAAGCCCTTGATTCCAGACTCTATGATGTACCCATGTTCCTGTACCTCTTCCACGCCGCCATTAAATACGAAACCTTTGCGTATATTTGTATGGCTTAAGTCGGTGTGCACCTCTGCTGGTTTTAGGCTTAAATCAACCAACACCCGACCTTTGGTGTCGTTCTTAATTTCTTGCACGCGTCCGTATACAATATCACCTACACGGTATAAATCTTGTAAGGCCTTATATCCCTCAGACTGTGTGGAGTTTTGTAGAAAATCCTTCATTGCCTTTGTATACGAGTCGGATATTTCCAAGGCAGAAACTCTGGCTGTTATGCGACCGGGCAACGAAACATACAAATATAATTGGCCAACTTTCTTAATGATCCCCATTATAACCATGCCATCTTGTATGGTTTCGTAGTTTATAGACGGTATGGCGGAGAAGGTTACAAGGCTCTGATCTTGATTATCAGCATCGACCAGAGATTTATTTGCGGACTTTGATTTAGTTTTTTTAATCTTCCTTTGGACAGCGCCGAAAATCTACAAAAGGAAAGTAAGTTAGGTGGTTATGTTTTCATGAATGATTACATTTAGCCCCTCAATAATACCTGTCCCTCGAATTTGGTGGACGCATTTTCTTTTGAGGCCGGTATTCCTCCACGAGGAAATGATTTTTCCACAATAACCATCTTGTTTGAAACTGTCGTATTTAATTATTTAAAATATTCGAATATTTTACAATCCAATCAAAAAATCAAAACACTGGCAAGCAATAGTACACGTGCCGACAGAAGACGAAGTCGATCTGAATTGACGACGGCGTGGAGGTGTTGGTATTTTGAGAATTTTTAATGTGTTCCGCAATGACATATTAAATTTACCCAAATAGGGCCAATAGTGCCAACATTAACGTTTCCCTATTTCAATTACATTTTAGTCGAAATAGTTTGTTTTTCGAAACAGAAAATGGCAATGTATGAGAATTACGTTAAAAAATAACTGTAGTAAAAAGTTACATCACTCACACATATCGTGCAACGTCAACTTAGGCAAAACCCAACATAAAAGAACCTGTCTGTGTGACTATGATGTCTACAAATTCAATTTGATCGTCCAACGAGCCCACTTAAATCAATCTATAACACTATATAAGTTCTACAGTTTGAAGTCGCCATCACTTTCGTCCTTATGTACTGTTTTGTTGCACTATTGCAATTTAAAGTACTCAAGACGTCAACTGAAAAAACGGTAATACTTTTATGGATCGGCTTCGTACTCTGTTGCGCCATGATTCCTTTTTAGCCACCTTCAGGTTTATTCCATTCCATTTCGCTCTGAGTATCAACAACTTGATATTCAGTATTTAGAGTGATAATCTCAACAACCCTACCGGATATGGAATGTTGTCGGTGTTTTCATATCCTCACAACAAGTTATAAATCGCTAAAAATGAATCGTCTCCAGCCTCTTGTGGGTAATCCGAGGCAACCGGAAGAACCTTACACAGAATTGAAATTATTTACCGAAGATTGAGGGTTATGTTGTAATATATTTCCGCACAAAATCCCAAATTATTAAAAGGTTGAGACACAAACAAGGACAAGTATAACAGACGTACATACAGTTCGACACTAAGCTCCATGCTAAGCAGAAGTCTTGCTAACCAAACCCTTATTAGTTAAGCGAAGAATTAAAATTGAACGTTCCAAAACAAATACTGTTTAAATACCCTCTTGGAAATATTCAGCAAACGATGTGTATTTCTTTACTATTTAGACGAGTAGATATATTCAATCTAATCTGACCATTACTCTGTTAAATCTTCCACCCATAAACGCATTATGGTTTCGGGGTTCCGTTCGGAAATTTTTCAATTTATGCAAATACATTAAATGTAGATTTTGTATACAGCCAACTCGCGGAAACGTGAACTAATTATTGTTGAGGGTGTTCACGTTTACGATTTCGTTCACGTTAGTAAAGTACTCCCGAAAGATTGACTCTATGACGACCTTTATAATAGGTTAAATAGCACTAACTAACATTAGTTAATTGGATTAGTTGACATTTGAAATTGTTCATCGTTTAGCTCATTTGAACAGAATAAGAAATCAGCCCGATTCTGAATACTCCCGGGGAGATAATTCCCGGGGAATTTACATTTTTCTGAGAATAAAATCCTCCTATTGTAAACAAACCGGGAAACAAACAAATCATCTGACTCCGATAATCGAAATAGTATGTCCCTTATTTGTATTCGCTCGGTTTGTACAGAATAGGAGGATTTTATTCTCAGAAAAATGTAAATTCCCCGGGAATTATCTCCCCGGGAGTATTCAGAATAGGGCTGAATATTTTTTTTAAATATAGATATATATGGAGGTTTTTTGTGGGTTTTGTCGACCATTTGTCAACTTACATGCAGTTATATGGCAACATTCAATGTATATGGCAACCTCCAAACAACATATGGGTCGTGTCAAAAACAATTGTACATGTGTGCCGGTAAACATTCCACATTCCGTACATTTAATTTACTGATTTCTATTAATTGCAATTGCCAAAGTTACTAAATCCTTAGAGAGTTTTGTTATCACTTGAGCTCAATTTCTCAATTTATTGAAAGTAGTAGTTAAAATGCAGACTATACGAGAATTTACCCGCAAAACAAAAAGGGGCAATATTCTGAAGGTAAATACATAATATACTATCGATTCCAAAGAATATATTAATGTTTTAAAATCAATTACTTGAACTCAGATTGTTCGCGAGCATTACTTGCGCATAGATTTGGGATGTGGCTCAGATATATGTTCCATATGCCATCATGAGGAGGATGAAATTCAGCTGAGGTCAGATCGGATGATTCGCAGTACATTGTTTGATTTTCCTCACTATGTTGTGCTTGACACAAATGTGATCCTCCATCAAATTGATGTTCTGGAAGAAGATGCCCTTTGCAATGTTATTGTATTGTCAACGGTTTTGCAGGAGGTCAAGCATTGTAGTGCAGTGATCTACAAACGTTTCCATGAAGTTGTTCATCACAAGCCACGTGGTTTCTTTGTGTTTGTCAATGAACATCATAAGTAAGTATAATTCCAAGTAGACATCCATCTTGACAAATACTGCTTTTAAATAACTAAACAACTTCTAATACTTTTGTCTACTTTCCAGGGACACATACGTCGAGAGAAAACCAGGAGAGACCTCTAACGATCGCAATGATCGTGCCATTCGTTTCGCTACTGCATGGTATGATTCTCATATGTTGAACATTCAGAAATCACGAACAAAAAAGTCAAAACAAGTGCCAAGGGTTGTTTTAATAACAGATGATGTTGCCAATAAGGAGATGGCTGAAAAAGAGGGCATATTGGCGGCAACAGCAGAGGACTATATTAAATCGCTGGTCGATTATCCCATGCTAATCGATAAATATGCCCGCAAAGAAATTGAAAAAGATCGAGAGTCGCAACCTCTGTTCCCAATTCACCTCAGTACTAATGAGATCATTGAGGGAGTTCGAAATCAGAAGCTTTTGCAAGGTGCATTCCAGGCATCGAGAGAAAACTTTTTAGAGGGCGCTGTTTCAGTAGAGGGCTATGAGAATCCAGTAAGTCGACAGAAATTCTCCTGTTTGAGTTTAATTCTAACAAAGATATTCGTCGTGTTTAGATTCTTATTCAAGGTCGTGAGTCTTTGAATCGTGCGGTCGACGGTGACCTAGTGGCAATTGAATTACTACCGGAGTCTAAATGGTCCGCACCAAGTGAAATTGTACTAGAAGAATCTGAAACCGTAGATGTGGGAGAAGGTACCGAAGAACCGGCGGAGGATGCCTTAGCTGCTGCAGCCATCAAAGCGGCGGCTGGAAGCGAAAAACGTCCAACAGCAAAGGTAGTGGGCATTATCAGACGTAAACGTCGCCAATATTGTGGAATCTTGCAGCCGGCTCAGCTACCCGGTGGTACTAAACATATTTTCATACCGGCGGACCGTAAAATACCGCGAGTACGAATTGAAACTCGGCAGGCGGACAAACTACAAAATCAACGTGTAATCGTGGCAATCGATACATGGCCACGATCCTCCAGATATCCCCATGGACATTTTGTACGTTGTTTGGGTGCCTTAGGGGATGTGGAGACAGAAAATGAGGTGATTCTGTTAGAGCATGATGTACCTCATAGTAAGTTTTCGGAAGAAGTGCTCAGTTTCTTACCCAAGTTGCCCTGGATAATAACACCTGAGGTGAGTAATATTTAAGTGTCCAAATGTGTTAAAACTTCTGTTGTTAGAAAAATAATACGCATTTGAATTATTACCTTATCAGAAGTAGGGACTGTCTAAATAATTCCTATAAAACATACTCCTAAGTTTTTTCTGTATTATGGTTGATACCGCAGTTGTTTTTTTTCCTCAATGCAAAGACTATACAGAAGACAGCCGTCCCAAGTTGTTTTGTGACACATTAGTTCGGCTACACAATCTAGATGTCAGTAATTGGCATGGCAATATTTGAAAGGATTTCAAAGCAAATATTGTTTTTTTTTAAACAAATACCTACTTTTTTAAACAAATACTGTTTAAATACCCTCTTAAAAATGTTCAGCAAACTTGGGACGTCTTCTCATACAAATCTTCCGTTTTGGATGTGTGTAATGTAATATGTTACAAACAATCGTACAGAAATGGAGTATAAAAAAGGAAACCCTATTCTATATTTGGATCTCATGTGATATCATCTATACTCATCATTTCAAAACACTAACACTAATCTTCTAGTACTACTCTTACAAATGAACTTAAATTAAAAAATACAATAAGCACGCTTACATTTTAAAAAGTGGTTTGGATCTGATCGTATAATGCCTCTTCTGAATCAATTGCAAGAAAATCCCTAAAGTGTAGCAATGTTTTCATGACCGTTTTGATATACGCCTCATTTGTAATCCAAATGTCCATTCTGACCACTTTTAAAATTCACAAGTATCTTCAAGCCTTTTTACCGAAATTATTGTTGTTAAACACAAAACAAGCATGACGAATTTTTGTTCTATGAAGATCGGAATTAGTAAATGTCTGTCACATTCCAATGTCTGTGTATAAGTAGTCGGCATTGTGTGCGAAAATCATAAAATAAACCCGGTTTCGTATTCTCGTTAGGAACACCAATAACTTTTCTCAGTTTCCGTAATTCCAGCAACGTTCCGACCAATTTTTAAGCCATGTAAAATATCTTGAGAAAATGAATGATTCTTGCGGAAACATAAACCCGTTGGAGTCTAAACAATTATATAGGGTTTCCCTGATTTAGATTGACGTCCTTCTCGATTTATCTTTTCTTTCAAGGACTATGAAAAACGTGTCGATCTAAGAGACCTCTTTATTTGCTCAGTTGATCCTCCCGGTTGTACTGACATTGACGATGCTTTGCACTGCCGTGACTTACCAAATGGCAATTTGGAGGTGGGTGTTCACATCGCTGATGTTAGCCATTTCATCAGACCGGGTACTGCTCTGGACAATGAAGCCGCATCTCGAGGCACTACGGTATATTTAGTGGGCAAACGCATTGATATGGTACCCGAATTACTTAGTTCCAATCTGTGCTCATTGGTGGGTGGCGTTGAAAGATTTGCTTTCTCATGCATTTGGGAACTCGATCACAAGGCAAATGTGATTGCTAAGAGATTCCATAAGAGTGTAATCAAATCAAAATCCGCAATGACTTATGAGATGGCCCAAATTATCATAGATGATAAAACTCAAAATAATGAAATTGCCAAATCTTTGCGAAACTTAAACAAGCTAGCGAAGATTCTTAAAAAGCGCAGAATGGATAACGGGTAAGTAAACACCAAAGCTTAAACCTGTGATTTTAACAGAAGAATAAATTTCTTATTTGTATCAATACCAGAGCCTTAGTATTGGCATCTCCTGAAATACGTTTCCAAGTTGATAGTGAAACTCATGAACCTTTGGAGGTCGAAGCAAAACAATTGCGTGATACTAATTCAATGGTAGAAGAATTCATGTTATTGGCCAATATTACGGTGGCCGAACACATTGCTCATGAATTCCCCGAATGCGCCATGTTGAGAAGACATCCGCGACCACCGATAAGTAATTTTGAGCCGCTCATCAAAGCTGCCCATCATCAAAACTTTGAAATTGTGTGTGAAACCGGTTTAGAGTTCTCGAAATCATTAGACCAATGCGTTAAGGCGGACAATCCATATTTCAATACAATGATACGTATCCTAGCTACCCGGTGCATGATGCAGGCTTTGTACTTTATCAGTGGTACATTGCAAAAGGATCAATTTGAGCATTATGGTTTGGCTGCGTCCATATACACGCATTTCACGTCACCTATTAGAAGGTGAGTTTGCAAATACTTTTTTTAACAATAAAAACAAATAATTGTTTTTATTTTGTTATTGATAATTTTTTGTTATTAAATGTTGTTTATTGCTTTTCAGATACTCCGATATTATTGTCCATCGTTTATTGGCTGCTTCCATAGGGGCTGACAGTACTTACACCCAATTGCTGGATAAAAATGCTAATGCAGAACTGTGTCACAATCTGAACTATCGTCATAAAATGGCACAATATGCTGGTCGTGCATCGGTGGCTCTTAATACGCATCTATTTTTCAAGGGCAAAGTTCAGGAAGAAGAAGGGTAAATTATTTATTTCCATAAAACAATGTTTCGCTACTGATATCGAGCCCTAACTGCGAAAAAGACGTAAACGCCAAAAAGAAAATTTTACAGGATACAATTGAATTTGCTATATCATTGTAAATATACATGTTTTATTTCTAATATTTTGGGATTAAGAGCCTTGGACAATTTTCATTTCATTAAAAGCGAGTTTGGAAAAAAATGGCGCTTACGACTTTTTCGCGTTAATGGCTCAATATAACAAATCATTCGAGACAAATTACTTTGAAAGAATTTACTCCTATACGATTCAATATTCAACACACCTCTAAAGTGTAATATGCGTTTTTGTTCTTCTTTTACAGCTATGTTTTGTTCGTACGAAAAAATGCTTTACAAATTCTTATACCGAAATTCGGTTTGGAGGGAACTGTGTTCTTGAACGCATTGAAGGATGACCAGAAGAAATCGTCAAATGGTGTTGTTTTCGTATTTAACGAAGAGGTTGGTGGCTAGTGTTCTATATTTATTTTTTGAAATACATATACGTCAATTTCAATCTTCATAGGACTACACACAACGCTGTGGTGATGTTGTTTTCCATGCCTTTGATCCTGTGACCGTACGTTTGAGCATAGATTCCAGCAATGTTCAACATGAAAAATTGGTATTCCAATTAGTAAAACCTTATATCAAAGGTTTTAGTGTTGAACTCGATGACAAAGCTACCACAGGCGAATCGAACGATGTTGAAATGGCGTCAACGGCTCCACCACAAAAGAAATGCAAAAAGTCGAAACAAAATAAAAACAAATAACCGAAATCAATGTTATAAACACTACGCATTTTCTATTTCTTCTTATTGTATGTATAGACTAAGGTTAGACAAAGACATTATGTGTTCTGCAATGTTAATTGTCATTAATTCACCGAATTATAAATTTCAATACCACATGTAATACTTTGTTTCAAACTATTTATTGTTAATATGCATATATCCATGAACACCTTTGGACTATCAGAAGGGGAGAGAAAAAGCCAATGACACTGAGACATAAATGAAACGAATGAATATCGTGAATTTGGTGTCTGTTGTTAAAACAAGTGGGACAATTTACATATTTCACGCCGTATTTCAATGTTATTTCATTTGCCAGAAATTTTAAAAAGCTTTCAGTAAAATTTCTTCTTTTGAGTACGGTGGACGTGTATTGGTTCTATAATCAATAGAACTTAAAAATTTGAAAAATAACATATCAAAGTTTGTTCCTCAAATATACCAAGGATCAAGAATTATGGATACGGATACTGAATATGAGAATGAAAATTATAGTGGTACATACATTTTATATAAATTCGAATCCGTGTACATTCTCCAATAATGTGTATATATTTTCCAAATACGGCAATTATTTCCAATTTTTATTGTGTGACATTGTGAAATAATGTTTTTAATGTGGAATTAAATGTGTGCAAATCATAATTTTAAATATTGAAGTCAAGAACTTTGTATCAGTGATAAAATTTGTTAATTTATTTTGTTTTAATAACAAAAAAGATGACAACATGAAAGGATATTAATATTGACAATAAATTTTAAAACAGGATTTCGGAATTATTGAAGAATGAATCTGTTCGGATCAAACGGTCGTTTGAACAAAAAAATATAAAACAACTTCTATGGGCCAAATCATCACAGGCTCGATATTAGATTGTGTTCTGTTGTACATTTCACAGTAGGCACATCTACTATTTGGTTTACATTTATTTATTCGCACAATTATTACAGTTTGCAACAATTCCCTGATGATCTCCCAATATGCGTTTCCATAAAGAGGCCATTTTCCTATTCCGCAATTATTCCTATGTCATTAGTATATGAGGCAAATCCCTGCTGACTACATCTAATGTAACCATGGGATGTCTCGACAATTTGTTATATGAAAAAGTTTCCGATTATTATTTTGATTTTCACGGGTAAGGTAGGCCTTTATTATCTCAGATCAAACAACATATAATACAGATCTGACTGTTATAACTCTAATGTTTAATTAGATGTAGTATTTTTACTTGAGAGTTATATGTTTTGGAAACGGAGTGAAAAAGAAAAGTCTATAAAAACGGTGATATACCTGTCTCCAAAGCTAGTGATGGTAAACCAAACGTAGAGGCGTTAATAAAATATATTAAGTCATATTTTACTGTCTCCGAATGTCAAAGCGACAATGTTCGCATATATGATTAAAATTATAATAATTTTTATTCAAAATTAACAGTGAAGAATTAATTCTTAGCAACCATATGAGGAACGCTACTGCATTATACACACAATCATAAATACAATTTAAATTAATTTGAAAACTGAATTTAGTGTAGTGTATTCTTCGGAATTTTCCCTTCTTTGTGTACGTGTTTTCCACATACGCGAACCGATCGAAGACAGACTGAAAAATGTTCCCCTTATTCACAGTTTAAACTTGTTAATGACAAATAATAGCAAAGAATTGTTTTTTTGTATGGAACCAATTGAAACTAATTTTTTTAGAATTAATTTAATATCAATCGTTAGTAGACAATGCATTATTTTCAAGTTTTACGAATTCTGCATTTATTTTAATATTTTCATTTGTGTACCCTCCACATGGGATGAAGTATATACTTTCCCTCCATATGTGTGAGCACTTCTACTTTCGCAGAAATTTTGGAGAATTTGTTTGACTTGAAAATACTAGGTGACAGTAAAAAGAAATAGTTTGTTTTATATTCAGTGATAAGTTGAACGATTAAAAAAGAAGTTTAGAAATAAAGGTTGTAATGTTTATTTTCTATTTGATTACTTGATTCTTTTTTTTAAAGGGATACATATAACTTATTTTAAGTGAAGCTTATAATTTCAAAGCATTGCTTTTTTATATGCATTGCAATTTACAAACCCAATATCATAATTTATTTTCAAAAAAGTAAACCTGAATAAAAATTAATGATTGAATTTTTTTCACATAAAAACCGCCATTCTGTTGTAACGACTTAAAGTGTTGATATTTGTGATCAGTGTGAAATTCGAAAACGATCTAGTCACATCCGTATCTCTATATGCGGCAAAACGAAACGGCCATATGCCGTATGCTATTGTAAATGAGCGAAATTATCACACAAATACTTCTCCTTCAAATAAGTAAACTTTTTTATATAAAGGGTCCGCCATCTAACGTTTTTTTTTTCAATTAGTGCTTATTTCGTTTTCGTTATTTCCGTTATCGGGCCATTTTGAACGAATTTTTGTTTACAAAAATTGAAGAGGAGGATATTGGCAACATTTGGTTTCAACAGAACGGCGCTCAATATTTTGCGCCCTGTTTTTGAAGATCGCATTATCAGCCGCAGAGCTGATGTCGTTAGGCTACTGCATGGCCAGCCGAGGCAGCCATTTAAATGGAATTATTTTCCCAAAGGATTAATAATTAATAAATTTGAGAAAATATCCAGTAGTTTTTTTTTTATAGAATTTTCAAAAAAAAAAGTTATTTGGCGGACCCTGTACATATGTACCTATAGATGTTTATTGGCATGGCATCGCTCTCGTGATGCAACATACGCTGGAGTCAGTTATAATCCGCACGTTCGTTTTGTTTAAAACGAGTACGTGTACTGTGTCAGATCAGCCATCCATTGACCTTGTATATTGTACTTTTGATAAATTAGATATTTTGAAATTTGACAAAACAAAAATACAATGAGTTTGAAAAATGTTGTTATTATTTCGTTGATTTTAAAATTTCAAAATGAAAATTGTTTGTTACAAATTAAACGCCAAATAAATCAAAATTTAAAAAATACATAATTATTACCCTTAGATTGATATTGTTTGATAGGAAGCCTCCTTCCCAAAACATAGATACACGATACGACGAAAACGGCAAATTGTATAATACATTTTTATTTATAGTCAAATTGTCATTTAGAAACTAACTGCCTGTTTCCATAAAACGAATTTGTACGTTCGTTACAAATCGTCAGAATTGGAAACGTTATGAAATGGGTTTCAGACATTATTCAGTTCTGGTTTTCAGGTATACATATGTTAGATTTACGGAACATGATCCCAATAGAATACGCTATCATTACTGTAATAAAACCATTTCATTGCGCCTTCAATTTTGACAATTTGTAACGAATGAAGAAATTCGTTTTATGGAAACAGGCAATAAGGCTGAAAAATATATTTTTTCATTCGAAAGTAGTCGCAAACGCTTTCAGTAAGTTGACAACTATGGATAAATCAATGCAAGAATATTTCATGCAAATGTTGACCGCGGTCACGCTTCAGGTGTTGGATTCTGAAAGTCGTCTTTCCAACATTTGGAGTAGCGTTTCAGCTTTTCCTCAATAGTTTTTAATGAAAAATAATATTTTATAGTTTTTTTTCGAGATCCGAATTTTGACTGTGTGGCGTGCTCTGTTCTGCATCGATCCTCAATGAAAATACACATATATAATTGGAAATTAACATTTACGATACGTGTAATTGTCTTTTTTAGATCTTTAATCATATACTTTACACTGGAAAACAAAATAAATGTAACGTATAACTACATACTATACAATTCGGATATAGTGCTTTGGTTCTCAGAGCACAACATTTCGAAATTTGTTTGTATGGTTAGAAAGAAAAATAACACTATGTCTAATAATAGAATTCTGATGTAACATGGTACAAAAGTGGTCGATATTTTTTTTGTCAATGGATAGGTTTTTTAAATTTTTTTAAGAATGCATTACCCGTTTTTGTTTAAGTACATTTAAAAAAAATGATTACTTCATAATCTTTAGTCTTTGCCCTTTATTTTTTTTTATTCACAAAAATCGAAGATGACAAGAAGTGTATCAATAGCTTACCATATCTTACAATTAAAATGAAGAATAGATCATTAATATCGATGGAGGATTTTTGCTTTTATTTACAATCACATTTCTGGTTTTCCAGAAGGGTCCTTCAATGTCGACGCTTTTTGTACTCAAGGGATCATAGTACCTCAGAATTGCAAATTTGTTAGTCATTAGAAAACAATTTTTTTTTGTAGCTTAGTGTAGTTTTTTGAGATAAAGTGATATACTATTTTTCTGTCGCTGAGTACTAAAAGAACCTGTTTTTGGAATTTTCCAAACACCTCCACCGTGTAAAAAAAGCGTTTTTTTTTTGTACCTTGCACACTTATGAGTCTGTAACATACCTAATTGTGTTTAACTATATTTTTTGTTAAATGATTATCAAAATTGTGAAAATGTTGTTGTTGTTGTCCAGTGTTATTTCAAGTTTAATATTTTTCAGGTGATTTGCCGGACGACATCCACGACCCTATATATTTAGATTGCTATCGAAGATCCATAAATCAACCAAGAGACTTCTGGGATAAAGTTGGACACCTGATTGATTGGATGCGCCCATGGAATCGTGTTCTGGATAACTCAAATCCACCCTTCACCAAATGGTATGTGGGCGGTTATCTCAATGCATGCTTCAATGCTGTCGATCGTCATATACTACAAGGTAAAGGATCCAAGGTGGCTCTAATACATGACAGTCCTCTAACCAACACTGTAAGACATGTCACATATCGTGAATTATATGATGAGGTAAATGCAAATTTGTCAAACAGCGCCAGGAAGTTGGGCCTCAAGAAAATACACTCAAATTGAAAATGAAATTAGAACCAAATTTGGGGTACAATTGCATAATGAACATGAACCCCAGGAAATTACACCCCAAAATGCTAATAATGTAAACAGGAAGTAGACGCCAATACTTTGTAGTGTTGCCTAATTGCATTAATGTTTATTGAATGTATTAAAATATACTCGTATTTAAAAGTAATTTAAAAATAACTGGGTCTTATTTTCGCACTAACATTTGGGATATAATTTCATAATGAAAATAAGCTCCAGTAAAAATATTGTTAAGCCCCAAACAAACAAACAAGATCTTGTTATTGTTCCACGTATACTTTTTGGGGCCAAATTTTATTTTCAATTCTTGGTAACTAATTTCATTCCGCCGAGTTAAACATCCGATGATATTGACAAAAACATATCATATCTTTCAGATATCATCGCTGGCCGGTGGTATGGCGAAGTTGGGCGTGGGCCGTGGTGATAAAGTTGTTATATATATGCCTCTCATTCCCGAAGCAATTATGGCTATGCTGGCAACGGCCCGTTTGGGTGCCGTTCATTCGGTGGTCTTTGGCGGCTTTGCTGCAAACGAACTGTGCACACGCATAGAGCACGCCAAACCCAAACTTGTGATATCCGCAAATTGTGGCATTGAACCGGGAAAGGTTATACCGTATTTAGATATTTTACACAAAGCCATTGATATGTCAAAATGGAAGCCAATTTGCAATATTATTTTCCAGCGTGAGCAAATTATGAAGTCCGCTATTAACACAAAAACAGACATTCTATGGCAAGCCGTACAGACACTGGGCGAAGCGGTGGATTGTGTGCCCGTGGAAGCCAATGATCCCCTATATATTCTGTACACTTCGGGGACAACAGATAAGCCTAAAGGTGTTCAACGGCCAGTAGGTGGTCATTTGGTGACCCTTATGTACACAATGAAAACGATATACGGTCTTAATACGGATGATGTCTGGTGGAATGCCTCCGATTTGGGTTGGGTTGTTGGTCACTCGTACATTTGCTATGGCCCTCTGTTGTACGGAGCCACCAGTGTTATGTATGAAGGTAAACCCGACCGGACACCAGATCCTTCACAATACTATCGGTATGTATATCAATGGAAGAGTGCGTCTCTTTTGTTGTTGTTAATAGTTCTGTGTTCATATTTGTATTGCAGCATAATTGAACAACACAGAGTATCCTCGCTGTTTTCAGTGCCCACTGCTTTTCGGGTGCTACGCCGCGTAGATCCTGAATGTAAATTTGGACGGAAATATTCGTTAAAATCGCTGCGTTCCATTTTTATTGCTGGCGAACATTGTGATTTGGAAACGAAAAGTTGGATTGAGAAAATATTTAAGGTGCCCGTACTGAACAATTGGTGGCAAACGGAAAGTGGCTCAGCCATAACAACCACATGTTTGGGTTTTCGACAGAATTTGCATACACCACCATTTACGACAGGACTTCCATTCATAGGATATAATAGTAAGTTATTAGTTATATGTGATTTAATTTAATTGTTTGCACTATGCAACAACAAATATAAAAGAAAACATTCGCAAAAGTTTGGGTACAATAATTTTTAAAAAAATGTTTCTTTAAAATTGCGGTTTTCGTGGGATGTACCTTTAATATTTCGTCTTTAATGTTGGA
The DNA here is from genome assembly GCA_958296145.1 of Hydrotaea cyrtoneurina. Lineage (NCBI taxonomy): Eukaryota > Metazoa > Arthropoda > Insecta > Diptera > Muscidae > Hydrotaea > Hydrotaea cyrtoneurina. The sequence continues at coordinate 8,453,156 of OY282512.1, read as the reverse complement.
AGAAGACGACCGATAAAACAACACAATATAAAAAATTAAAGGTGATCATGACTGTTAAAGCTATAGGCACATACATTTTACAATGAGATCTTTCGGGTGCTACAACATCGTTATTAATATTAATAAACAAAGGTTTGTACTTAATATTTCATCAATACAAAAAATGTTATGCTTAAGAAAAAAAAGAACACTAATATGCTCGACACATTTATAGAAAAATAATGGTTAAAGAGAAGTGGGCAAAAAAATATTTGAATTTTAAGAAAAACATAATTCTAAAGTGGCAACCATTATTTTTATATAAAAAAAACACTAAAATGCACATTTATAGAAAAATAATAGATACGGCTCAAAAGTGTAACCCATAGAAATATTCACAAATCCTTTGAAACAAATTCAATTCATGGCTTCTTAAGTCGTCTGAGCCGTCTGTCTGTCCTGCTGGATGTACGATAACTTTCAAAAGAGTTAAACAATCGCTTTGAAATTTCACATGGGTTAATATTTTCCCAAAACTACTTATTGGATTGCATATGGGCTATAGGGCCACACTCCATCGAGTACCTCCCATACAAATCGTCTATTTCACCCACTTAGAAATCGTGTCATAATATCAATATGCCCAACTCGATCTTTCCCAAATTCTGTATTTAGTAAAGCTATAGCTAGACAAAAATTCGGACAAAAATGTGGATGTCTGGCAACTCCACATCTGGTACCTTCCATACAAATGTGCCATCCCGACCACTTTAGAAATCGTGTAATAATACCAATATGATCAACGCGATCTTGCCCAAATTCTGTATTTAGTAAAGCTATAGCTAGACAAAAATTCGGACAAAAATTTGGATGTCTGGCAACTCCACATCTGGTACCTTCCATACAAATGTGCCATCCCGACCACTTTAGAAATCGTGTAATAATACCAATATGATCAACGCGATCTTGCCCAAATTCTGTATTTAGTAAAGCTATAGCTAGACAAAAATGTGGATGTCTGGCAACTCCACATCTGGTACCTTCCATACAAATGTGCCATCCCGACCACTTTAGAAATCGTGTAATAATACCAATATGCCCAATGCGATTTTGCCCAAATTCTGTGTTTAGTACACTTTTGGCTAGTCAAAGTTTCGGAGAAAAAGTTGGAAGTCTGGCAACTCCCCTTCTGGTACCTCCCATACAAATGCAACATCCCGCCCCTTATAAACCGTGTAATAATATCAATATGCCCAACGCGATCTTGCCCAAATTCTGCATTTAGTAAATCTATAACTGGAGACGGTTTCGGACAAAAACTTGGAAGTCTGGCCACTCCCCTTCTGGTACCTCCCATACAAATGTACCATTCTTCCGACTTTAGAAATCACATAACAATAATAATTCGCTCAACGCAATCATGCAGAAATTCTGTATTTAGTAAAGCTTTAACAACATACAGTTTTTGAGAATTAAACTCTGCTCAATATTTTGTAAAACGTGTAATACAATATTTTTTATAAAATTCGGTATTTTGAGGTTGCTATTATGGAATATGAGACTTGTATGTCGGTTTACCCGACTGCAACTTTTTCACTGGTTTTATATAAAAAAATCATTACAAAACTGTTCAATATTTTGTATCGACCTTTTAGAATTTAGAATTTTTTAATGAGTTCAAGCTCGAGGTCGACTTCGAGGAATTTTTATTAAAAAAGTATTTTAATTAATAGTTTTCAACATTTAACCAAACATTTACCACAATTATTTTTTATACAAAATATTAAATAAAATAATTTTTTATTCAAAATTCCTGAACCTGACTCATTAAAAAATTCTAAATTCAACTTTTTCGATCACATAATAATTTTTAATTTGGTGTATTTTATTGTTTGATCGGACGTCTTCTTCCAAAATTATTGGACAAAATGGCTGTTGCATAGTGTAATGAACTCACTTTCAGTAGATTTTATAAAAAAATACGAACACTTTGAATTGAATTAGTGTTTCCAATTCCAAAAATCAGCCAGTTCGACCCAGTTTTGTCTTCGTTTTGTTGTATACATATTAAGGATTGATGGATCTGATTACTGTGTGTTTCCATACAATCATATGTATGTTTGCATAGACTCGCAAACATTGCTGCTAGCTCAAGCATATACTCGCCTAAGCAATGTCTGTTTCTCCGACGGTTGTTTGCTGTCCATCTAGAGCTTGTTCTCGAACTACAGGTGCGAAGTGTTCGCGCATCTAAATGCTACGACATTGTCCAGGTAATTTATTTTGGTGCAAGGTCGAACACTTTTAAAATCGGAGAAAATCGGTTTAGATTTTTAAACCGCAACAACTCCTGATTTCTGGACATTACCGGCAATAGAATCCATCGTTATCAAACTTGATAAAGAGCTTTATTATCAACTCATAGCCAGTTCCTACGAAATTAAATGACCGTACTGAGTTCAGATCCTGTTGGCATAATCCATAGTCAATGGTTTTTGTATACCTCCTATAGAAATGCACCAACCGCAATCCAATTCGCCAACTAAACAATGCAACAACAACAATTTTTTTTAATAAAAACCCACTATACAGTTCTGAGGAACAAATAAATATAAACAAATATATAAAATAAAATAAAAAATAATCATAAGAATTGTGTAGTGGTAATTCTCATTGGAAAACTCTTATGCAAATATAGAGATCATATGTTGACCCAAATTCAGATGATGTGCTAGATGTTGCCTATTAATTCCGATATCCATAAAATTGGAATGTGAATGAGCAATGAATTGTACCATATTATTCAGAATTAACACATTAATCACGATCACGATAAAATTGGTCAGAGTACATTACCTTAGATCAGAATTAACTCGGGTGAGATTCGACCACAAGTGTGGACTTTTTCATATGGTTAAAATAGAAAGCTCCTTCCGTATGTTTCTCAAGACTTTAGGATAGGGTATCCTATAATCGGCATCGCCTGCCCTTAATCCTTTTTTTCTTCTCTGGTAGAAAAAGTAATATTCATACAGAAAAATTAAGCAGGAAATGGTAGCTTAGTGATCAGAAAAAGAATCTTAATATATATTTACCCTCGACACTGATTCACTGATACACTGATTGCCTGATTCACTGATTCACTGACTCTGTCACGCAGTACGTAGGAATTTAAATAGGCATTCTATAATAATTCTATAAATAATAATAATAAAAAAAAGAATATTTTTTTTGTACAGAAATTGTGTTTTCCCCAAATTTTTTTTTTCCAAAATTTTTTTTCTTACAAATTTTTTTTTTTACAAAAATTTTTTTTTTCCAAATTTTTTTTTTCCAAATTTTTTTTTTCAAGAAATTTTTTTTTTCAAAAATTTTTTTTTTTTCAAGAAAATTTTTTTTTCAACAGAAAATTTTTTTTCCAGCAAACATTTTTTTTTTAACAAAAATTTTTTTTTCAACAAATTTTTTTTTTTTACAAACATTTTTTTTTTCCACAAAATTTTTTTTTTTCAACAAATTTTTTTTTTTTCAACAAAAATTTTTTTTTTAACAAAAATTTTTTTTTTCAACAAAAATTTTTTTTTTAACAAATATTTTTTTTTTCAACAAAATTTTTTTTTCAACAAAAATTTGTTTTTCAGCAAAAATTTTTTTTCCACAAATTTTTTTTTTTCCAATTTTATTTTTTTCCGAAATTTTTTTTTACAAAATAGTTTTCTCAAAATATTTTTTACAAAATTTTTAAAATTAAGTAACAAATACTTTCTTAAGCAAATTAACGGGCGCCATAGGCGCATTACAACTTACTAGTATGATAATAAAAAAATAATCTATCTATAGGCCTATTTTTTCAATTTCCGGGATTTGGGAATATTTTTCAAAACATGTTTTGTTTTATGTTTTTTTTTTAACCAAAATAATTGAGGTATAGAAAAAATGCATTTATGTTAACAATTTTAAATGATTAATACAATTTTATTTAAAAATACTAGACAATTAATAGCGAAAAAAATATCCTGTACAATTTAAATTTAATAAAATCGACTAGCTCAGGAATGTTTCAGGAAGACAAACATTACAGTTGCAACAATTGCAAAATATAGTACATGGTTTATTTTTTTTCGGGAATCCCGGATTAAAAACCCTAGTTATGCTCCTATCGGGTAGTCGAGGTTTTGTTTGTGCTTTGCTGAAATTAAAATTATTACGTTTAGATTCAAGCCAAATAATATATCTTCTGATTACTTTCAGTAAAAATAGTCCAATCCGATGGAAGTGAATGTGAACCCTTAATGTTGGGTCGAATTATAATCAAACTGCCACTGCCGCCTGGTAATATGACCACGCTCTACGAGAACGATGAGCTGTTCAAGAAACTATATTTCAGCAAATATCCCGTAAGTATGCGAAAATTGTAGGTCATTTCAAGATTGTAGATGCATTTTATTCGGGTGTTATGAGATTCAGTTCCAATTATAAACAAGTATGTGTATGCCAGATTCAGTATCGGAAGTAAATGTGTTAAGGGTTTTCCAACAAGAGGTGTTATTTTGAATCACCCCGAATTTCGGTAGCTGTCACTTTTGAAGCTTTTATTTGACAAGTAGAAACTACGCCATTACTAAAAATTTAACGATACACGCTTCAACAACGCATTGAAATTATTAAAATACACTAGACAAGTGGTGAAAATCTTGCAGTCACAGTTTTTGGGTCGTCGTGAAGCACCTTGTCGGACCGCAATACAGAAATTGGTGGAAAAATTCGAGCTGTTGCGACAAGTTAGTGACGTGAAGAATAAAACCCCTGCACGTCGTTCAAGAACAACTGAGAATGGTGCTGCTGTAGCCCAAAGTGTTGAAGAAAACCCAGATTTGTCCATTTCTCGTCGTTCTTTGGAATTAGGCATTTCGCAAACGTCATTACATCGTATTTTGCATAAAGACTTGGCTCTTAAGCCCTATAAAGTTCAGTTAACAGGAGAACTCAAGCCGGCCGACGTCGTGTCTTTGCTGATTGGGCACTTGAAATACATGAAAATGATCCGGAACTCCATCGAAAAATCATCTTGACTGATGAGGCCCATTTCCACCCCGATGGCTACGTCAACAAGCAAAATTGCCGCATCTGGGGCTCGGAAAACCTAAGAGTTATTGTTGAGAAGCCTCTCCATTCTCAACGTGTGACTGGTTTGGCGCGGTTTATGGTCCGGCGGTGTAATTGGACCTTACTTCTTCGAAAATGAGGTTGGATCAACAGTAACAGTGAATGGATTGCGCAATCGAGAGACGATTAATGATTGTTTATGGTCGGAGTTGGATGATATTGATCTGGACAACGTTTAATTTCAACAAAACGGAGCTACATGCCACACATGCAACGAAACAATTGCTCTTTTACGGTAAACGTTTTCGGACCGTTTTATCTCTTGAAGAGGGGGGTGACGTAAAAGATAAGGTCTACGCCAACAACCCAGCGTCGACCCAAGATCTTACAGATATAATTCGTGAGGCTAACGAGGACATAGGGCAGTCACTTTACTATTTGGTTATGGAAAATGTCATGAAAAGGATATGGTCCTGTAAGCGTGGTCGTGGTGGCCACTTGGCTGATGTTGTTTTTCATTATTAACGGCATACCTTCCTCTTTATTATGAAATAGACATCCGATCATTTATCTCCAAAAAATGCCATTTTGCTTTGAATACCAAAATAACACCTCATGTTGGAAAACCCTTTAGTAATAGAATCTTCGGTGTTACTGGCCCTCAAAAAATGCAAATGTTTCCATCAACCGCAAATAGAAACTGGGATACCTTTTTCAAAAAAAGAGTCTAGCTGCCCCAATCATTTGAACGTGGCTGCTAATTGACAATGTCAAAACGTGAGATGAATTGCCCCGGAGATTACTTGCATCTCTGCAGCCGGCTCCGAATGGCTAATGCTTTTCTAGGGAAGTTTTACATGGCTTAGACATTGTTCTCTTTCTCGTCGCCAACATTTACGAGGTGGAAACAGCCGCTGAAAAATGTTTGATGGTCTTAACGGGTTTCGAACTCGGGTTCTTCTGTCGCACACACTTCCTGCCACAACACGTCCATCCAATTCGTCTATTTAAGAAAAAACACGCTATCATCACCTTGATGATAACAGCAAGTAGTAAATATTCAAGGGTGCTCTTGCCTCTGCCTGCTATTTGGACCAAGTTTGGTAGTTGTGTTTATCGTCGTACCCATTCATCCACAAATGAGACTCGTGGCTGAAGACAATTTTTCGATAAACACATTTTTCTCAGCACTAATACAACTGAATGATTTGCAAGCGTTGTTGTCTCTTAAGTCTATTCATGATGAAACGGCAAGGCATACTGAACATTTATGTTTTCCACGGTACAAACTTAACAGTGAAAACCAAATAAAAAAAAATAACAACCGGATAGGCGCAAGGTTGTGAGAGTAGGAAAGCCAAATTCTGGTGAAAACCAGCATTGCCGCAACTCCTTACACATTTTACAACATATCTCTCAAACAACACATTGACTTCAATTCACTTGCTTCCTATTCTCTCTTCCCCCCCTATAGGGTTACTATGATACCATGGATGCCGGATATAAAGATGAAAACGGTTACATTTTTGTAACAGCCCGTGCGGATGATATCATCAACGTGGCAGGCCATCGCATTTCCACCTTGTCCTTGGAAGATGCCGTCCTGCGACATCCCGACGTAGTCGATGCCGCTGTGTTTGGCGTTCCCGAGCCGACAAAGGGACAAGTACCGCTGTGTCTGTATGTGCAACGGGATAATTGCTTAAAAACGCAGGCGAAACTCTCAGCCGAGATAATCCAGAAAATACGTGAAGTTGTGGGACCCATAGCATCGTTTCGTTTGGTTGCACCCGTTAAGGCACTGCCGCGTACTCGCTCGGGCAAAACAATGCGTAAGGCAATGGCTGACTTTGCCAAAAATGAGCTGGTCGTCCTGCCAGCCACAATCGATGATCCCAGTGTCTTTACGGATGTCCGAAGAGCTCTACAATGTTTGGGATATGCCATGAACACACCGGAGCCGGTAATTAAGAAATAAAAAAAAAATCAATATCTTGTGAATTTTAAAAATATTGTTCGTCATGCTTCTATTAATAGTTTTTAGTTTATTATAATGTAATCAAAATAAAAAAAAAATATTCACACCATACACCGACTCGTATAAATGAAACTTATAAAACATTTTCAAAATCAATGCGAAACAATCAATCAATTAAATCGATTTCAATTTTAATCGATTTAGTCGCGTCATGCATAAAATTGTATATGAAATGAACAGGCCCATACCCATGTCATGCCCTTCTTCCCCAATGGAAAGTTATGTAGTGGAACGATTCAAAGAAATACGAAATTATGACTTTTTTTTTTTAATAGTCCTATGAACAGACAAAATTAAATATGTAAAACAATGTAGTTGCCCTATGGGCAACTATGAGCGTACTAAATATATACATGTATACATATATATATATATCTTACGATGAGCTCTGTATGGGCCTACGTATGTAATTTTAAACAAAGTAGGGAACGAAGAAAATCGGAAAGCAATTTACGTATTCAAATTGTATGCAAATAACGAATGGTTCATTACATGCCTATGTGTGTGTGCATATAACGCAGCGTAATGTGCTATTGCACTCTCATACGACATACATACACACATACGTATATAATGTCAATAACCGATGAAACTGAAGTCGCGTGTTTGCGATGAAAACCCTCACATGAAGACCGACAGCCAATGTCAAAAAAAAATCTCCCATAAAGTGGTGTTGGCGATTTGCGACTTTCCGACATACAATTTTGATTAAATTGTGCCACGGATATTTAGATTAAACTAGAATTTAGATGTAAATTAAGTTTTCGTAAATTCTTGGTTGGCAAAATCATAATACACATCATCATTCGGACATTTAAATTACTTTGTTTGAGTTGTCAGCGTTGGCTAAAGTCTGTATTGAACTGAAAATATCTGGGATGCAATGTCGATCGTACAGATCTTAATCATACCTTTTCTCAGTTTAATGGCATAGGTTGGTCCAACTACAAATTTCTTTTTATAAATTTAAAAAAGAAGGAACAAACAATTATTGGCATCTTCAATGTAGCAAACATTCCCATTATTTGTGGAACACGATTTCATTCACGTAGGCAGCTGCTGGCTTTGCAAAGCGCAACCTGTCAACCCCATTTTCCAAGACCATGATCAGGCACTGTCACAGCTCTACCTAACGAATGGCGAATGGCTTGCTCGTTGTTCGCCTTAAGGGTCTGAATGGAAAAGGTAGTTGATTGTTCGCCAAACCCACAAAAAAGTCTAACGGCTCCAATAGCAGTTGGGTTTAATAAGAAACTAACATTAGATTTTAGCTTGAAAATTTTTAAAAACGTTAAATATGTTGTTATTATTTGAGGGGTTAAAACGAACAAAGATACAAGATACAAATTAAAAAAAATAGTTCAATCCGAAGAAAAACAAGACTAGACCAGTAAAGCTTAAAATTATTTTTTTTGGGCATATACAAGTTTTCAATCCCAAAGTAAAAAAATATGATAAAGCAGCGCTTTATAAACTTTCGAAAAAAAAGTTTAGGCAAAGACCATACAGAGGGCAGACGTCCCAAGTCGTTTGCTAAACATTTCCAAAAGGGTATTTAAACAGTATTTGTTTTAAAAAAGCAGGAATTTGTTTAAAAAAAAACATTATTTGCTTTGAAAATGTCCTTTTTTGCACCAAAGAACAACGAATAAACGATACCATCCGCTGTAAAAAACAACCAGAGTCGGCACCAAAAATAAAGACAAATTGATTGTTTTTTCTTCAAAAGATTACAATGTTTGGGGGGGTTTATTCTCTAAAAAGCAAAGATTATTTTACACGTTAAGTTTACAAAAAAATATTATAATAAGCTTACATGTTTTTGTGTTCTCCAAGCAAAAAAAGGGGCAAAATGGAGGCTTGAAGAGGCTTTTATAGATTACAAAAAGACGCTAACATTACAAATACATTAAAAATTTCATATACATATATAAACTACAATAATAGTTATTGTTCAGCAGCATGGGTTCAAACTTCATCGAACCTCTATGTGTTGCCAATTTTAAGCTGACCATCACCGACAGAAAACCTTTCAAACATTTCCATGCCAATTACTGACATCTAGAGTGTGTAGTCGAACTAGTGTGTCAAAAAACAACTTGGGACGTCTGCCCTCTGTATAATCTTCGGTTTATGTTCGTATGCAATATTCGTACCCAGCTCCTAGATGACCAACAAGTTTACCAAACTTGATGTAGATGCGATCGACTGTGGCGTCGCGCGTTCTAGCTAAAGGCAAGGATCGTCCAAGTCCATGTCTTCAACCTCCGGGTTCAAAAAGTACTTTATCAAGATCTCCATTAACTGAACTGGAGTTTCCGGCAGCATTTTCAAAGAAATGTGAATCAATGACGTTACGACTTCAATCTCCGCACCATACTGTCACTGTCGGAGAATGCATGGGTTTTCCGTTTCGCAGTTGCTTCTGTTTGCTTATTAACATAGCCGCCGATATGAAGATGGTCCTCAGAAAATATGATTTTTCTAGTAAAGGCAAAGACCATACAGAGGGCAGACGTCCCAAGTCGTTTGCTGATCATTTCCAAGAGGGTATTTAAACAGTACTTGTTTTAAAACATGTATTTAAAAGTTTAAAGTTTCTTTAAAGTAGGTATTTGTTTAAAAAAAAAACATGCTTTGAAAACCTTTCAAATATTGGTATGCCAATTACTGACATCTAGAGTGTGTAGCCGAACTAATGTGTCGAAAAACAACTTGGGACGTCTGGCCTCTGTATGGCCATTGGTAAAGGCTCGAAGGCCATAACTGTGGAGCAATAATGATACTGACTTTGGGTTCATTGCCTAACATCCGTATGGAAAAAATATTACTGGTTCATTTTTGTTTTTTAACAAAAATAATTATTCCTTTAATGACCCAAAACCGCTGCTACGGAAGCAAAAGTGCTTTATTCTTCCAAAATAAAGAAAGCTCTTAGACAAATGTAATTTATTTCTTCTCAAACTTCAACAATGTATTTGTCTTTTTCAAAAATGTCATTGCAAATTTAGATTTTCATGTTTGTGACTTTATTTTATGTTGGATTATTTTTTATGTTTAGCAAAACGTTCGCAATTCATAGAATCAAAACCAAAACGTTGCGAAATGACATCTACGAAATTATTTCGTACGAAACCTGTGACAGGACAGTATAAATAATAAAAAAGATATCTAAATACATTTATTTTTTTGTGGAGTATATACAAAATATTTTTCTAAAGTATAGACATGTAAAAATTTTAAAAAAAAATTCAGTGATTTCCTTTATGAGAGTAATGTACTATGTTGGAGTATTATGAATAGAACTAGTGCCCCCCAAATCACCAAAGAACCAACAAAGTTCTTAAAATGTTATTTCAGTAATGTTTTATAGGTTTGTATACTCAGACATACATATACATATGAACATACGTATGCTTGTTTCCAAAATATGGTCGAGCCATTCCTTAGTTAACATCTACAAAAATTACAGTGTAATAGACCAAGAAATATATGAAATCAGATTAGATTAGCCATGATGAGTGGACATTACATTTAGACAAAATTCAATTAACAAGACAACAGTATGTCGCAAATATGTGCATTAGAGTGGGCTGCCAAAAAAGTAGCTCGCATTGCAAAACCAAAAGTAAAAGTGTAGGGTTTTATTAGGTGGTTATTATCTTTCGTTAATAACCAGCCAATATTTTCGATGCGAATTCAATTCAGAAACGATAAATCCAAATACAGAGGCAAATTCGCATCTGTTAATTGAAAATAGTAAGTCTGGTATTTATTTATACGTTTCCATACTGTTTTAGCTTACAGACGTGTGTAGCTCAAATACTACAGAAACATCTTGATAATGGTAATACAATCAGGGCGAAAATTGCTTGACTCCGACTCCAGCATTTTGAAATAGCTCGACTCCGAGTTCAGCAAAAATTTCGAACATTGTGTATCCATCCTATATTCCACAAGATACGTAGTTTCGATTGCATGGGAAATATTAAAAATTCTAAAAAATATTAACAGATTAACTTGTGTTTAATTAATTTTATGAAAAATTAAAGTAAATCATAATGTGGTCGGCAATAGCCCCGGTAGGAGAGTTGGTAGCTTGACTGCCTATCAGCGTGGTGGTCTGTCGCTGCAAAAATCTAGCCATATGGTCTGTGTCACCCGGTTTACCCTTGAACCGAACATTAGAATATACATTTTGTATTGTAATTAATAATAAATAAATAAATAAATAAAAAATGTGGACAGCCGTGGTGTGGTAGTTAGTGTCTGCGACTGTCACACAGCAAATACAAAATCAGATCCTGATATGAGCATGAAAAACGTGTTTCAGCGGCTGCTGAAGAAGTAATGTCTAAGCCATGTAATACTTCTCTAGAAGAAGCATTAGCCGTTGGAGCTAATTATATCAAACATAGCTCACTGATTCGAGAGAAGTTCCCCGCCTGTTCCTTCAAGGAATTTTAGGGGAATAAGTAAGAAAGTAAATACTCGGTGTCGAGCAAATCTTTCGACTCCAGTCTCCGACCAAATTTGCCAGGCCTCGACTCCATAGCCCCGTTTAAAATATACCAAAATTCTTCGAAATCATTTTAAAGAATTTGTAAAAAGAATACGTATGTACTAGGGGATAACAGTACAACTTCTGACAGTGTCCAACGTTATCATTTCTTCTTTAATCTGAAATACCTTCATTAAATTGTGAATAAAATCGAAAACCTTTCAACGATATTTGCTAGAAATAAAATATTGACGTTATACCAAAGAGCATGCAGAGGGCAGACTGAACATTTCCAAGAGGGTATTTAAACAGTATTTCTTTTAAAAAAGTAGGTATTTGTTTAAAAAAAAACATTATTTGCTTTGAAAACCTTTCAAATATTGCCATGCCAATTACTGACATCTAGTGTGTCTAATGTGTCAAAAAACAACTTGGGACGTCTGCCCTCTGTATAGTCTTTGGTTATACTAAAGACAAGAAAATAGACTTTTTTAGAAAAAGAAAATTGAGTCCAAATTCAAATATTTTTCCATAATCGATCCAAACAATATTTGCTAGAAATAAAATATTGATGTCATAATAAAGATAAGAAAATAGACTTTTTTAGAAAAAGAAAATTGAGTACAATAGGCCGACAATAGTTCGACAAAGTCGAAAACTCAAATTATATTTTTTTAAATTTCGAAAAATGTGAAAACTTTAAAAATGAAAAAGAAAAACATCGTATGTCAAAATGTATAAACAAAAAACTAACAATAAAAAATATGCTCACAAAGTTCAATATTCAATTCTGAATGTGTTTTGGTACAATTTAAGAAACTACACTGGATGTCTTCAAATGTGATGGTCGTTTAATAGCGAAATACCAATTGTTTATCTAATGTCTTAAACTGCATATGCTGGTAGCTATTGCAAATTTATGACACTGCTATAAAAAAGACATCATAAAGTAAGTTATTAATGAAAAGATAAAACAATGAACATAGTAAGTAGTAACCACCGTATCCGATACAATTATTGATATTTTAAACAAACATACAGTTAATCCTCACTGCATACCGGCTGTATGTATGTATGTATGCGTGTATATTATGTAAACTTTGGTAATGTTGTCACATCCTCAAATGGTCTGGGGGTGTTAGTTCAGCAGAGCTCGTGGACACATGTGTGCCACACGTAGCACTCATTCAACATTTCAAATAAGACCACATCATCATAAAATATCCCGGCGACGTCATCGATATCCTCATACAATTTATGTACACACATACAAGATATTTGGCGGGTGGGTGTTTTGGGCACCGCCTTCTCCTTCAAGCAACAAGTTGTTGTGTCCACAACATACACAAACATACACTAACATCCAGAAAGACATCGTTTTTTGTCGTTGTATGGAGACGAATGCTGCTGCGGTAGTTATGGCCAATAAGGTTGTTGCATTTCGCGCTTAAGGATTCCGACTGTCTCGTAATGAATAAAAGCGGATGTCCTCTCGTCAACAGCATCATTACAGTTTAGAGCCTTCCAGCGTGTACAGCACATACGCCAAACGGAAACTAACGGTATTTGTTTGAAATTAAAAAAAAACAATACAACAAGACGTATTAACAATTAATACTGAAACAATAAACTTTTAAAAGTACTCGTCCAACTTTATACTACCAACAACCAGTTGTAAGTATGAGATTTTTTGTAAAAAAAAAAAATATGAAAATAGTGATTTGTTTTCTGAAATCAAAGAATCGTACTATACAGTTTTGAATAAAATAAAATAAAATTTCGAACAATAAACAAATAAACAATAGAGTTTCGTATAAAATACATAGCATAATAGTTGTGAAAAGTTGTATACGGCACAAATAATATGTGGTGAAATTCATCATCATTTTAAAGGGCTGAATTCAAACTATCGGAATTTCCGACCATCTGCATTTCAGATTATGTCTATGTCAGACTATACAAATTTCAAAATTGGCACGTTAAAATAAAAAATTAAAAAAAAAATTTCAATTTTAGAAATAAAAAATTATTTGCAGTTTTTTGTGCTAATTTTCTAAATTGGAAGAACATCACTCGGTAATATTTAAACTTACCTTTCGAAAAAGGAAATTTAGAAAGAATTTCGTTATTATGTAGAAAAAGAAACGGGCTCCATTTTCTTTTAACCAATTTCTTTCTAAATTATTTTTAATGCACAAAAGACCCAGTGCTGTCACACAACCATTCCACTGATCCAGCACCGTCGTCAATATCTCTCAATATACTCTTGATGTTCTGGGCATTAAGATACAGGGTGATGCTCAACTTAGTTTGACAGATCTCGAATTCCAGCCCTATACTTTTGAAACCACAAAATGGATAACCCTATATTATAAAAATTATTTCAATATTAGGCTTCAGGAAAAAACAAGTAGGCCTTTCAATGCGAGTTCTGTACCGAATATTTGGACAAATACTCAGAACCAGGATATGATTTAATATTTTCTTCCGCATTTCGTTTTCTTAAATTGGAAATTCAAAATTTCTTGAAATATCTTTTTATTTTAAAATTGAAATTATATGCAGGAATTTCCTTGGTTGTTTCGTCTTTCAAACTTATGAAGATAAAAGAAATTCATACGAAATATCTTTTTATTTTAAAATTGAAATTATATGCAGGAATTTCCTTTGTTGTTTCGTCTTTCAAACTTATGAAGATAAAAGAAATTCATACGAATCATCAAAATTAAACTGATTTTTTTAGTTTTCGCCTTGCGTTTCACATATGATTTTCTATCAAGTAAATATAATAAAATTCATATTGAATGAAGACCAAAACAAATTTTTGTAATATGAAAATTCTTGAAATATCTTTTCATTATAAAATCGAAAAACCACGAAAAAACGTTTCAAAAATATTTTTCAAATTCAACGGGGGTTTTTTTCTATGTTAAGCCTATTTGTTTTTTCGAAGGAAATTCATGTTTTCGAAATTTGATTCGTAAATTTATTATAGTTTAAAGGGGATTGAAAGATTAATTTCGGATGTAACTGTTATTCGTACATTCGAATAGGTACATTCCGGGTTTACACTTCATCGCGAAATAATTTGCGACTTGAGTTTTCATATTTAGTTTTTTATTAAAATATATAATTGTCAACAATTTCCTAATCGAAACAGAAAAATATTCAAGGGACCCATCTAGCCCAAGGATTCTATCGAAATGTCCACATTCCAATTACATCGGCCTTTGTAACTTTTGATCTGGAACAATTTTTTGAATTGTGTAAGCAATTGATTTTAGGCAAGGAGTCATCGACGTCCCATGTTGTTTTTTGATACATTAGTTCGGCTACACACTCTAGATGTCAGGAATTGGCATGGCAATATTTGAAAGGTTTTCAAAGCAAATAATGTGTTTTTTTTTTTTAACAAATATCGACTCTCTTTTTAAAACAAATACTGTTTAAATACCCTCTTGAACATGTTCAGCAAACGACTTGGGACGTCTGCCCTCTGTATGGTCTTTGGGTTTAACATTAAAAGTTTGGACAATTGGAAATATTTCCCAAGTTTACCAATGATGATACATTTTAAGAGCAGTTCTACCCAATTTTTATAAAGTGGGGTTTCTTGTCTTTAATATGACTTTAACATTTTATAGATTTTTCAATACAAAATAAGATTATTTAAAATTACGATTTATTCGATTCATAAAATTCGATTGTGAAACAGCATATCTGTGGTTACAAGCCATAACAGCCTAAGGCCCATTATCTCAATGTACGATTAAAGTGCCGGTTAATTAACCGGCACATTAATTTATCGACGCGATATACTGCCGGTTAAAAATTTTCATTTTCTCATGTATTCGTTAAATTAACTGGCTGACAAATGGTAGTACGGCAACTCTACCGTGTAAATGTTTATAAATGATAAAAATAAATGGCATAGATGTGTTTTCTTAGCTGTGCAGTATATTATTAAATTTTTATTCAATTCAATTTTAAATATTGTTGTGAAAAAAAAAACAAAAAGAATGACAGAAAAGGAGTGGAGTCATCACATCAGCTGTTCATGGTTTTCGTTATGATAAACGACTAACCGTCAGACAAGTGCCGGTTATCATTTATCGATCCGATAAACGCTAAGTAGATATTGAGAAAAGTAAATTGTGCTAACCGGTAGAATATCGTTACGATAAATTTTAATCGGACATTGAGATAATGGGCCTAAGTCTGTTTATTTTTAAATTTTGGTGAGCAGTTTAAAGATTCCCATCCCCACTACAAATCAGAAGTCGATCTTTTGTTTTAAATTTCTTACAGTTTGTTTTGAAACAACGTAATTCTTTACAAACAAAAAAAAAACGTGATGATTGGCCTAAGTGGAGTTTTGTCGTCACCATCACTTTCACGTGACCTGTGTGCCATGGCCCGCTATTCTGCTGAAACCAATAGTATTTTTTATAGAAAGAAAAACATGTGCCACCACTCCCAAATCCGCACCAAAATATCACTCTCTACGGATGCTCTTCATCGAAAACGATAATTTTTCGTGCAAAATTGCTGGTCCGTGGTCATTTTTTAGTTGACAAGCGGGGACCAAAATTGTTTTCCAGTATACTCTCTCATAAGCGGATAAGGGACTGAGAATTTTGTCCACTTGTGAGAGGTATTCGCTTATGAGAGAAGTACACAAGAGGACTGTAGCGGATTGGTACTGAAATAAGTGTCCGCTTATGAGAGATGTCCGCAAGGAGAGAGTACACTACAGTGTTTTATAGATTTTTTGCAATTGGTGTGACTTTGTGATATTTATTTTTGGTAAACCAAATATTTGTTTAGGCACTGACAGATCAAATTCCAAGTCAAATGGTTTTACATTCGGGGCCCACTATATTACCCAGTGATGTACATTAACTAATTAAGAGCACTGTAAGAAATATACTTTGTTTTTCCTCTGTTTTATAACAACTTGTCGTGCGAATTCAAATTAAATGAATATCAGCACTAACGGTTTTAAGTTATCGTTATTTAACATAGTGTACATCGTGGCGTATACTTATTATTTTCATACATACACATTTATGGGGATTTTTCCAACAAGTTGTTAGCTGTGCTCACATGCTCATAGCCCTAATCTAGGGCACCTGCATAGATGTATCAGTCCAATGGTGCCGTGGATGCAGAGTGACAGATTGAACCATGTTAATTGAAATAATTACGATATGTTTCACACTTTGCCATTCATAAGCCGCCATGAAACAACCACATCACGTTGCCGTTTAGTTTTTGCAACACATATTAAATGTTCGTACTGTGCACTGACCCTGCTTTCTTGCAGCATTAGGCGGAAGCAATGATCAAAACGTGGTGAAATTTGAATTCGTCGAAAAGCACACAGAAAAAAGCTGTTTAGGTAGTCGGCGAAAATGGTGTAGGCAATTTGTCTGCCTTAGCATTAGATGACTTTAAATACGTACTTCGTGCCTATTTAATGGTAAATTTGATTAATGCACTCAATATGTCTTCATTTAACACATTCCCGCCCGCATCACACATCCATGCAAAGCAACTCGACAATGCAGGTTGTTGGAATTTCATATCAACAGGTTTTATTCCGTATTCCTTTGGATGGATGGATGGCACAATGTCATCAGGATGTTAGATTGACACACAGGCACACTCACAAAAGTATGAAGATGCCGTGTGTACTTGTTGCTTTCCGTCAATCAATGTTAATATCCGTTAAGTCTTTTTTATCACCGACTTGGCTTGTTTAGCACATAATAGATACAAAATGTTGACAATATGTTGCAATGAGGATATTAGTCCGACATTACACTCCCGCCCAACCCCCATCCCTCTTCTCACGAAAGAGATACTATGGATATACAACATAGCACGCATAAGCATCTTAATAAGTAGTCAAGGGGGGTGGCGGGGGGCGGATGATTGTGATTTATGTGGATCAGAGTAAATTGTTTAAAATGCCAAAGGTGTGATGATGACGTTAAAAAACACATATATCCCTTGTAGTAATTCTCATTGAAGATTACCTTTAACATAATGTTTTTCGACATATCATACATTTTGTGAACGGTTTTATTCAAAATTCTTTTGAAATATCTACATAAATAGCAATGATTTGCAACATTCGCATATGTATTGTGTATTTTTTTTTTGTAAAGTTTTGGCAACTTAAAGACAAATACACTCAGAAAAAAATAGCCAGGTTTTTTGACATGCTCAAATTTTTAAGAATCAATGAAAACCCACAATTCTTTCATAAAATAGCCAGTTGTATTTTTATTTGAAATGTTTAAAATTATGTTAATTTAGTAACAACTGAAACATAATTTCCGTTATGTTCCAATTCTATGGAAAATCGCCCCGCGATAGGTTCATGGTGTCGCAGGCAGTGGGGGCATGTGACACCGTTCTGCTAAAACCACATGTCAACCAAGATCAAGTCTTCCATTGTGGGCGAAAAGTATTCCTGATCGTTTGAGCTAAGGTACCGCCCATCTTTCAAGAACTACGGTCTTGAACAGCCTCTGGCTGCTTGTAGCCGATTTCATACGAACCTTTGGTCCTACGCCGATTACTCCAATGGCCGATTTCCCATAAACATTTTCCCCGGTTGCCTAAGTTTTCAGATTTTGGGACATTATGCCAAATGTCCCACCAGAAAGACTCAATTTACCGATTTACTTTCATGATAAACCCTTATCCATGAACTAAAGACGATCGATGCACTACATCCTAGTTTTGTATGGAATGGCTCGGATTTGGGGCCACTATGCCAAGCTGTACTTTCAATATTATTACCATACGATTTCATTCCCCTTCATAAGACGGTTTTCCATTGGTCCAATTAAGTTTACAAAAGCACTCGACAAACTAGTATGCTGCACCATTTGTTCCTTTCATTTATTTAGTTGTCTACATACATTTGTATAAACATTTGAACTCCCAAAAAAGGTGTCAACATGCGATAGACAAAAATTAAAATCCTTACAAAAAAAAAAAACCTGCAATTGTTTCTTGCTTATCAATTGCGCGGCATATGATTAATAGATATTTAATTGAATGCTAATAGAAATCAGACGCCAAGATGTCAAATCAAATTTCAAGTACAATACTTTATAAATTATTGTAATTATTCAAGGTTAATTGAGAATTTTAAACAATGACGGGGAAGCAAGTGTTTCAGGTGCTTTAGACGTTTGCTCAAGGTAGTAAAATGAGAACGAAGTTTAAAACTGACTCTGACACTCCCTCACTAATACTAAAACAGTTTTTCTTCATGTATCAATTTCAATGACAAATATAATAAAATTGTAATACTTTTCCCTTAGACCCTATGATGTTGGCATTTTACTTGCGAAGAATCCTCCTTTCATCGACTTTCGTATACATTCTCTATGACGAATACATTTTGAAAACACACGATTTTCAGGTTATTTTCACTCATTTTAATCTCTTTAGAACGAACTTCCCTATAACGAAGTGTTCTCTATAACGATTTATAATGTAGAAAGTAGAAATTTTCATTAGCATTCAATTTTTTCTCTGAATTCATAAAAAACACAACAATTACTGTTAGAAACATTAAATGTTCAATGCAAATGATAGTTACAAAAAAAAAGTCACAGAAACATGTGTCTATGGAGAAACATGTGTCTATGTAGTCTCGCAACAATGTACCCCATCATATTTGTTCTTCCCTCAATTGTTTCAAGACTTTGTTGATGAAGCAAAGTGCCAAAATCAAAAACAAATGAAAACCGCATCTTATTTAAAAACCCAAAGAAAATTATTTGTTTATGTTTGTTTGAGTATTCAAAGAAAAATTAAATTTTTGAGATAAATGTTTATTTCATAATAAAGAGGAAGGTATGCCGTTAATAATGAAAAACAACAACACCAGCCAAATGGCCACCACGACCATATCCTTTCCATTAAATTGTCCATAACTAAATGTGGCTGTCCTATGTCCTCGATAGCCTCACGAATTCTATTTTTGAGGTCTTGAAAAGACACTGGGCTGTTGGCGTAGACCTTATCTTTCACGTGGCTCCAAAGTAAGAAGTCGCAAGGTTTTAAATCACAAGATCTCGTTGGTCAATTGTGATCACCTCTTCGAGAGATAACACGGTCCGAAAACTTTTTAATTTGCGAACTGTGACTGCAAGATTTACTCTGTGATAGTCATATACCCTACCAATCACACCACGATTCTGTTTTATGATTATAACCATTTGGAAGTATTCAAACTTTCTAAATTTTACATTGTTTCACCACTGTGAGAAATGCAGCATCTTATTCTATCCAATTAACAAAATCTTATTTACCATGCACTTTGTGTCAGTGATAAGTTGGATATCAAAAAGAAGAAGAAAACGAAACACGTACAACTCTTGTGTTCATTTGTTCGAATTCCCTTTTGGGAAAAGTGAATGAAAAATGGAAAATGCATTTTGATACCCTGTCAGCAATTTGCATTGGCACACGCAACGCAGTTGTAAAACAAAGCGAAAGCAACCCCAAAATAGAAAAGAAACCATGATATCTAAAGGTTGAAGGTGTCTGCGATGAGAAATGGATACTCTGAGTTGAGGTCGAAGGTGTTAAGTGTAGAAAAAGGATGAGATGCATTAAAAGATTTACCACCGTTTCCATAATGTATAAGTTATCCTTGTATGGAATTCCGAATGTACATTATTTGTATTTTTTAATATTGTAAAATTCTAAATCACATGATATGAAACTATTGATTATTAAATTTAAATCATTGTAGAAAAATGTTGAACCAAATCGTAGCCGTCATCGTCTGTGCCCTCGTCTTCTGTTGCGCTTTGACGACCTGTTATGTCCCCACAGGCGCTCAACTGTGCCAGAATGGCATTATTGAAGAAATGCCACCACACATTAGGCGGATTTGCATGGCCTTGGATAATTCCAATCAATTGACCACAGCTCTCAAAACCTACATTAACAATGAAGCAGCCAGTAAGTTATCGCAATTATCCACTTTCAACTTGTATTCACCACATGTTGTCTATATTTTTTATTCCCCTAAGCTTTGATCACCAAATCGGATGACTACACCAACAACTTTGGCAAACGTACCGATGTCGATCATGTTTTCTTGCGTTTCGGCAAAAGACGTTAAATGTCTACAAACGACATCAAGGCTACCCGAGAGATCTCATTTGGCGACATCGTGAACTATTGAATTATAATCGGACCATACAAACCCCCATACCATCCAAAAAAAAAAGAAATACAACTAAATGGAATTTGTTAAAATGTTTTTTTTTCTATTTCAATTGTGTTGTAATCTATGTATAATACAAAAACATTGTATAGCTTTGTAAGACATACTACGCGAGCGGAAAACAACAAAAAAACAAAAATAAGAAACTAAAGTTGATCTCTTTGTAATATTACAGTTACACCGTTTCCACAGTAACAACAACTACATAGATTATAATGACACCTCATCATCGGAAATTGTATTGTATAAATGTGTTGTTTCTATATTGCACCTATCTACATAAACAAAAATCATTAAAGGATGTATGTACATAAACACACCAACAAAAAAAATATAGATTTTTTTTCATTAACTCTAATTAAAACTTTCTTACATACGAGTACACATATTTAGCGATGTATTCGTATGTACTAACAACACCAACTCTATACAACATATACAAACTAGCATTATGTATAATGGGGCAGAGCGGTACATACATTTTAAATATTATTTATTTATTTTTTATTAAAAAGCTCTTGTGTTTTAGTGACTAAGACATTTAAATCAAACAAAAGTGTATTGTAGTGTTCTACTATGAAAGCTAATTGAACTCAAAATAAAAGCATTTTAAATAAAAAAGATACAGATTTATTCCTCTCAGTATATTGTGCAGTGTATTCTCCTACTGAAATATCTTTAGAGCTCAGCACTGGACTAACAGTCAGGCGATGACCGCTATACACTGTGTTAGCGAGACGACATCAAGGTATTGGACGTCGGCCCAGGAGCTGCAAAGTCGTCTTTGGTGTAAATATTCCAGATCAGTTGAGGTGAAGTATGAATGCTTCTTTCGACACTTCGGAAATAAGGCTCGCCCAAAGAGCATCACCCTGCCCCTTCATGCCCCGAACATCAAGAGTGTCTGCTTCTTTGATGTCTTCACAACCCAAAGAGAACAACAAACAGCACTGGGTCTTACTTGCATTGAAATCAACTCTGTTCATTTGACCCCACTCATAAATCATAGCGATTGAGTGAGTCATTCATCGCTCCTGTATGAATGAATACTAATGACAGAGGTTCATGTCCAAAAGTGTACACTGGTTTTCACATTCTGACCCAACAGGTCATTGATAAAAATAAGAAATACAAAGGGAGATAGGACGGAACCTTGTGGCACGCCTGCGTTCAATAAATGCTCGAAGCAACTCGTATAGAGCGATCTCTAAAAAAATCTCGATATGAATCGAGAAAAGTTATTTCAAAGTTATTATAAGGCTCGCCCAGCGAGCATCACTCTGTACCTTCATGCCCACAATATCAAGAGTGTCTGCTTCGTTGATGTCTTCACAACCCAACGAGAATGACGACAATGCTCAATGAGTTGAACGATCTTGTAAGAACAAACAGCACTGGGTCTTACTTGCATTCAAATCAACTCTGTTCATTTGACCTCACTCATAAATCATAGCGATTGAGTTAGTCATTCATCGCTCGTCAGAGGTTCAAGTTTTGATATTTGTGTACCCTGAAAGACGGTATCAAACGCCTTGGAAATATCTAGACTAACTACTGTTACAACAAACAAACTTTATTTATAGCTCCCGTCATAAATGTTAAAATATGAATAGAATTACTTTCCTCTGCGTGTCATCCATCGCTGACTGATAGTCGGTCTATGTTGGTCGCATACGACGCACAAGATGTATTAGTAAAGTATCAATCACTTCAGACTGATCATGTTTGGGATCTCTAATGCTGATCACAACCTACATGCAACATGTGGTAGACAGAGATTCTAATACTACTACAACTTCACTTAGATGTCACTTCAACTTTTGCATACTTTAGTGACACGTAAGTGCAAAGTGGCCCTTAACTTAACAAATTGGCAGCTATACAATTCGCGTACCTGCCATAAATGGGCACATACATATGTACAAAAGTTAACCTCGTTTACCTCTGCGCCTATATGACATTCACAGAATTCTTACAATACGTTTTTCCATCGAATTTGTTCTCGTTCGATGTCTTAGGGGGTTTACACATGCACTTCTTAGATTGCATTGTATTAACCTATAGGTTGAGCGCAGGAGTGCCACAAGGTTCTGTCATCTCTCCCTCTCTATTTCTTATTTTCATTGACGACCTGTTGGGTCTGACTGAAAAATGTTCAATTGAGTTTAATTGTTGACGATACTTGGATTTCGATAGATATTATAGAAGTTCCTCAACCTTTTAGTAAATTTCTTATGAATAAGGGGGAAAGTGTTTTATATTAACACACACACCAATTAAAAGTACTTTGTGAAATCCCTTACATTTTGTTTGAATTCAACACGAAATAAAATTAGAATGAAAATATATTCTAAGGTTAATACTACAATAAACACTTTATTTAATTTCATACAAATGAGATATTACTCACCTTTTGTGGAACAGTCTTAGTCTGTTCCAATCAGATTTCTGATAGGTATTTTAATTAGCTGAAAAGTTTAAATGTTTATTCAAATAACAAAAACACATTTTGCAGCGAGGAGTTATTTTAGAAAATGACTTTATTTATTTCATGAGATCTTTAGTTTTTTCCAATATCATTTCGATTAACAAAAGATGTAATAAATTAAATAATAAGGAAACAATACAAAATGTAAAAAGTAAACGTTAAAAAACTTAAAAACAAACAAAAAAATATGTAAAACAAAAATAATTTGATTTAATTATATTGCTTATAAGCAATGCAATATCTTTGAGATTTTAGTCATTTTAATTTCTTTTTTTTTTTTGGAAAATTTCACTTAATTTTTGAAACAAAAAGTTTAATTTTGTTTTTTTTTATTTAACTTAATGTATTTAGGTTTCTTTTCAGTTCTCTTCTTCTTTAATTGGCACTTTCTAGATTTTTATATTAGTTTTTTTTGTGTTCAGTATACCTTTACCCCCCTGTTTCTTATTCTTTGTCTTTGGAGGATTATCATATATGTGTACTGTAATACATATTAAAGATTATTATAAAAATTTCCTCACGTGTGAGTTGACTGGGAATTTTTAGTTATTGTTTTATTTATTTTAAAATTTACAATATTTCAAACAGACCACCACACAGTACTCATAATAAGAATTTGTCTTCCATTAATTCGAAGGGTAAAGGTATTCCATTTATTCATTTCCGCTTTTGTATTAACTTATTGGTTTTCTTTTTTCGTTTATATGTATTTTCATATGGAACTTTTCGATTTTGTTTTGTAAACATGTTTGGATTTTTTCTTCTTTTTTTTTTGCAAATAACTAATCAAAAAAAAAAATACAAAATCATAGTGTATAAACAAATAAATATTTTTAAAAAAAATATATTACCAAAGGAAATAAATATAATGTATTTAATTTATCGCATTTTGTTATATCCTTGTTTTCATAAATTACAACACTCTACAGAATTTTATTGATATGATTTCATGATTTTATAACAAATTATTGATTGGTAGAAACATTCGAGTTGCAACGAGTTGTTGTACGTCGGGCAACCTATTCCTTTTCCATAAAAAATTTATCAAAATTAAACAATCATTTGAATTCAGTTTAGGACAGGTATTTAGTATTAAAAAACAAAGGATATACTGTTTCAAAAAAAAATCATAATATTTCTGTAATTTGTTTAAACTGAAGTAGTGAACAATTTTATTTTATTTATTTATTATTAATTACAATACAAAGTAAATTTATATTCTAATTTTGGGTCCAAGGGTAAACCGGGTGACAAAGACCATATGTTTAGATTTTTGCAGCGACAGACCAAAGCCTCTGGTGGGAATCGAACCCACAACCCCCACGCTGATAGGCAAGCACGCTACCAACTCGCCTACCGGGGCGCCTGAAGTAGTGAACAATATTATCTAAAAAATGTTCCTTTAATTGAAGCGACTACACAGGCACCACGGCCGGATTTGCAAACTTATTTAAATTGTACATTACAAACTTATACAAAATGGTTGACGAATTTTCGGGATGTCGAGCCACATAGTTCGACACATGAAAAATCCAAATTAGAAGATTTAATTTTTCATAAGGAAAGTATCTTCCAGAGTGACAGAAACATCCAGAAATATATCTATGTTGGGGAATAGAGTCATCGAGAGTCGACCGTAATAATATCATATCACATCATATTACAACAATAAATATTTAAGTTCAAGCTTAAATGGCAAAGGGCTACCACGAAATTTTGGGAAATGAAATCGTTGTGTAGAAATTGTATGTTACGATGCTCTTGCTGCAAATGGGTGTATAAAATGTTTATGTGGGCATTAGATTAATATCTTGCAAATTTGCGAAAAAAAAACAACATATTTCTTTGGAATATAAAATAATACAAAGGAACTTTATAAATCGAAAACCATTTTGTAATTAATTTTTTTAATGGATTCAATTTATGTAAAAAACGCGGATACTTTCCTGTTAATTAAATTTGTAATATAGAGCACCTTTCTTTACTATATACACTGAGAATCAAATGATTGTATTTTCTTGTAACATATCTAAATCAGAAATCATTGTAAATGTATCGAATGTAGGTAGAGCTGTAATAGTTATCATCTTTTTGTAATCATGTAACTTTTCTTAATAATTTGTTTGGCTGAAATAGAATAATCAGATCAGTATTATTATATATGTATGTATGTATCATAAATAATTTTCCGTATCATCATCATATCACAATTATTTGTATATTGCTGTTGTTTTGGGTTTTCCATTATCACTTACCACTTAAAAATGCTCAAACTTCGTTTTGTTTTAATCCTTAATGTTACTGGGTTTTTTTGATTAGTTTCTTTGTCTTTGGTTTAAGTGAGTCTTTTGTTTTTAGACTTTGATTTGATATTCAATTCATTTGTTTGGGCATATGCTATAAAATAATATGGCGTTTAGAGAATTTTTAGTTTTTCTTTTTGGTTATTCAGCAAAATATTTGTTTTTGGGACAGATATCGTTTTAACAAACATAAATTAAACGAACTGTAATAATTGAAAATAAAAATAAATCTTTTAATGTACAAAATGGTCTTTTTTGGAATTTTGGTATTTAAGAGATGGAATTAAATTATATTTTAAATAAAAAAATGCTAATATCGTAATATATTATATTATGTTTCTTTTATAAAAGGGAATGTTTTACTTTTAAAGAAACTTTTTCAAATGTTATTCTATGTAATCAACAAAAAAAAGTATTAAATTATAATTTAAATAAAAATATTTTTTATAGTTTTTACCTTTATCTCATGTTTGTGTTTAGTTTCTGTGTATCCTTCTAAACACAAACCGTTTGCATTATCATTTCACTTGCATTCTTTCATTTTCAGTTAATAACTAATATGTAGTTTCGTTGTTATGTTCATAAAATAAAATTAAAATGTAATAAAATATAACTAAGCAATTTAAATCAAAAAATTAAAAAAAAAACTATGTTAATTATATTACTTATTGACTTTCTTGATAGACATCAGAGAGCTATTAAATAGCACTGCGTTTGTATAGTTGTAAATCGTGTTTTTCTCTTGCAATTTTTTTTTTTGTTTGTTTGCATATTTTCGTTTTCGATTATTCATTGAATAAAATTTATATTAAATTTTAAAAACATATAACAATCCTACACAAATGTAATATTCTTTTCGATTTTATCGCAAATATCGTAATGCGTCAGAATATTTGGTTTTGGTTTGGTTTTGGGCGAGGATTTTATAAAACAATATATATAATTTTAAAAAAAAATTACCAACAATTTTTCCAAATTACCAATATTTTGGTTATATGACTGGATATGAATATGTTCATTACAATTGAAGATCTCCGATTAAATCTTAATAAATTCTAATAGAATCCTTAATTTTATATATTTCTGTTTCATGTTTGACTTTTCCTTATGATTGTGACCTCAGTTATTTAGATTTCTGCTTTTATACAAATTATCCCAACTAACGGAAAAATTGCACAAAGCCATATTGTAGGACCTCAACAAAATCACATTTTCATTTCGAAAAACGTACATTCATGCGCCCATTCATGCTCACATTTCCCATAAAATAAATTAACATAAAGTGAATATAAATATTAAATGTTTATGTATATAGAGTATGGGAATAGTGGACGAAAATAAAATTTTCGAAAATTTGTTATAGAACAGATAAAGTCAGAGTCGACTGTAGAGTCGAGCGAACGCAAATGTAGATTATTTGGGAACGTTTGTTTAGCTCCAATATTCATCGATCATTTGTTTATTTAAAAACGAAAAATATGAAGAAAAAAAAACATTATTTACAACAGGTAATGTATTTCCTGAGGGCTTTAAGTAACGCTTCTCCAGGATTTCCATCAATGAGGTCCCAACAGAAATAATAGAAACCACAGGGATGTAGATTGGCAGAAAATCGGAGAGTCAGACTGGCTGGAAGTCAGGGAGGTAGATTGACAGACAGACAGGGTGGTTGTGTATAAAAAAGTCATCAAATTTTCGATTTCGTCATTGATTCATTACTGTGGACATGCTTGGACAAAGCTATCAATGACTGTAGCAACAATACTTGTGGACGTTATAATTCTTTTTGAAGCCGGATTATTAGAAATAAATCAAATGGGAAAATAATTCTAATTATATTTGTGTTTAAAATTTGTCATCTCCATCACCGCAGATTTTCTATTCTTACATTGAGAGATTTAATGCGTTAATTCGTGCAAAAAGGCACATTCTTACGATTTTTTGACGACACAGTTAAGATCAAGATACTGAAACTAATTGTACGTTAAAGAATAACATTCGAAGAATATTGTGTAAAATGTCCATGAAGAAATATTAAAAAATACGGTAACGGTGGGAGGGTTTTCTTAAGTAAAATTTTTCACTTTTTTGGAAAAGGAGAATAACGCGTTTTTGCAAAAAAAAGAAAAAAAAAAATAGGTTTTTTTCAAAACGCGTGAGCTAAGAAAAAAAATTATTTTCATCGAAAAATTGTCTTAAGCGACAGGAGTATGTAAATAAACACAATTGCCGAATATGGTCCGCAGAGCTGCCAATATAGAATTGGATGAATGGATCTTGATTGACATTGGATGGTGTCACATGCCACACTCAACGCGATAACAATAACAATTAGCAACCAATCTCTCATTTTGAGGACGGCGAAATTGTGACAAAATCGATGCCGTGGACAACATTTGTATGAGACAGACATTAATTTATCCTTCGAAATAAAACCTTCATTCACTTCTACAAATTTTATGTGTTCTGGTAAATTTTTAAATACCAAACGTATAAAACATCAGACTATATATTGTCGGTGATGTGAAGAAAAGTCATTTGTGGTTTTATGTAATTTTAAGAAGGGTGTTCTATGTAGTCATTTCACCATATTTTTATATGACAAAATGAACTTCATAATCCCACTAAAAATATATATATTTTGGACTCCATCAGTAATGCACAACTGAATGCATCAATAAACAAAATACCTGTATGTTATTACTTTTGAACGCGTAACTCAGTTATTTCATTAACCAGTTTTACATGATTTCATCGAAATATGTTAAAAAAAAGCTGTTCGAAGTTAAAAAAAAATTAAAAAAATACCATTATTTAGTACATATTTTTTAATATAGAAAAAAGATTTTTTTTTGTCCGTTTAAAAAATTAATATCGGCAGCTGAATTACGCTTTCAAAGGAAATCTATACTATGTCGTTTCCAAATTATAATTCATGATGTTATCACTGTCATTCGCAACTGTAATATATATATACTTAATAACATTATTATTATTATTTGTTTACGGTCAGTGTTTAATAGTTATAAGGCTAATTTAAGACTTATTATCCATTCAGTTTTATTGCTGTTAGTCGAGTTCAAGATCATTTATTATTTCTATTTCTTTGCAAAAATAGAAATGTTTAAAAAAGGTTTCAAGCTTGTGTTTGCTTTGATTGCAGACAAGGTATACTATATCTTAAGAAATGTTATTCATGCATTTTTTATATCCCTATTATTTTATAATCCGAAGTTTGTTTTATCATTATATTGAATTGAAGTGATATAAAAAGAATGAAGAGAACTTTATGAAACTTTAAATCATAAAAATTAAATTTAATGTCTGTTTTTATAAATCGTGACAAACGAATCGATATAATTTGTAAAGTGGGTTGCATATGTGTTTCACAAGAGATATATATTGGAAAATTACGCATGGAACGCATGTTCTAAATAATAACCCACGTTACCGGAGGGCATGCCCTTTTGACGAATCGACAATTCGTTTTAAAAGCGCAATAAATGAATTTGTATTCATTTTAAAGAGTAAATACGTAGGTATGTATTACGTATTATTCATTCTCATACCACATTTCAAATTTTGTATGATTAGGCACATATTCTAAATCTCCGAATATTTTATATAAAATAAAACAAGACATTACTTGTCTAATTGATGTTGTTGATTTTACATGCTAATGCTATCTAAAGGTTCATTTATCCTTATAGGCTGGATACCAGTCATATTTTGTATTAGTGTCATATTGTATAATTACGACACAGAGATCATAAGAATCTTATGTTGTTATAAATATTCAGATGGCCAATTATCCATTAACAATAAAAGCCTAAATTCAACAGAGAATAACTCCATAGATTATGTATAGTAGGATATTTTCCTTTCCCTGTGACTTTTTATAAAAATGTATATATTTTTGCTACCTTTAAAAATGTAGTTTTCTATAGATAACGTTAGTATTAGTCGAATGTCATTTTATAGTTGTTTGATGGTAAGCGTTCCAGTTCTTACATATTTTCAAAAATCATAATGAATACAAATTAAATAATTAGAATATATAAAAACTAAAAAGACTTGTATAATTGCATGGCAATCATTTTCAATTCTTTTTTTTTAACATGGAATTAACCCTTAGAGTACGGAGTTTTTCTTTAATAACATTGAAAATAATTTCTTTCTCTTTGTTTCCCTTTAGGTAGTCGAGTTTTATATAAAATACTATATAAACACTTATTAGTGGCATTCAAATATTAGTTTAAATTTAATTAATTAATTTTAATCTATTTTTGTGTGGGGAACTTTAGTGACCCCATATCGTAATTTATGTTATAATCCAGACTCGGTACTCTAAGGATTAAATATTTTTTTTTTTTAATAATTAGGTTTTTATGTCCTTTTTTTTGTCATTTTTAATACACGTTAAATAAACATAAGAAAATTATAATAAAATTTTTACTTGTAAATGTATGACATGTATGACAAATGTGTGTCACGTATTCCATTATGACGAGTTTTCATAACTTCAGTCTTTTGTTTCTTCTTTAAATGAGATCTAGGGAGAAAACTTTAGTTTTTTGTATGTTTCGTGTAAAATATCACATATCAGTTTCAATTGTACTATAATTTTTCTTCGTTTCTTTTGATAATTATTGTTTTCGATCACTATCACAGGTCTTATCAGTTGGGACTTTGGGGTTTCCACTTTCGTTTTTCTTTTCTTTCTTTCAACGTATCATTCATTTCATTCATTTTGTTTCGTTTCTTGTATATCAATAAAATTCTTCTTTTTTTTTGGTTTTTTAACTTTAGGTTTATCATTGTGAATTTTATTTAAATTTTACGAGTAAATGTAATAAGCAAAATTTTGTTTGAATTGTTGGTAGCAATTTGTTGGTTTGTTTGTTTGTTTTTATTTTAAGATTATTCTTAACATGCACCCTTTTTGCATGTTCTCTGAAATATAGAAATATGTAATTATGCTTACAATTTACCTTGGACTTTTATGATTATACGTACATTTGTTTTGCTTTTTTTTTTTGTTTCATTTAAGAAATATTCTATTTTAACTTAATACTATATAAGTGTATGGAGTTTTTTTCGGTCAATACTTAAAAGAAGGAACATCGAATTTAAGTCGAAAACTATAAACGCTCAATGTTAACGTCAACGAAAAATGTCTAAGATTTATTGCAAGTGTACCACATGTTTTCCCTCATTCATCACGATCCGGCGCTTGTTCTTTTGCATTGAAATATTGGGAAGAATCCTACTTTAAAGAACCTATGTATAATTAAGAGATCATTGATTTAATGAAAACGTTGCGTCATTAGATCAATTATATAATTGTCCCAGAGTTCCGGTTGTCTGATTGGCATATTAAGAATCACACACTTTCAGATAAGTTGCATTAACAAGCTAATTATATATAATCTAGGCAGTTATTAGATCAATTTGTCATTTGTTTTTCCCGAAATTCCGTTTTTATGATTGAACAATTAACAAATATAACATTAACAGTCTTGACGTTTGTCATTTGTCACATAAGTCACTTGTTCTGCGCAATGATTTGCAAAGATGTGCAAAGACATTTGAATATGTGAAAAAATCCTAATGAAATGTCGATACCTAATTGTGAACAATGTTAAGTCTTAACAACTAAACAATATGAGTACTGCATTCATAAAATATGCTAACTAGTAACAAAGACATTCTCGAAGACAGCAAATGTGCTCGCGGCCCGTCGCTGGTATGCTATTAACAGAAAAATTAATTTTTAGCACAACCCCTCTATACTGCATTGGGTGTAGAAAGTGCGAGGGTAACACATGACAAAGGGAATCAAAACCTAACGTCCCCCTTTGTGTACACACGAAATCCAAAAGGAATTTTTAGGGTAAAGTGCAGAAAAAATATACGAACAGCAATCGAGGGATTTTGGTTTCAATTTGCCGTCAATAGATTAGATTTCGGATCAGAATTTATATAGTCAGCGACAGCGACTAACGACGCAGCTCAATCATTTAAGACGTCTCCCATATTACTAAATTTTTTTGGAAATATTCTCCTCTGTTTCAACATTTCTATACAAACTCCCTCACGTCTAACATTTCATATGTAAATGATAGTCCATCTTTTAAGTATTGTGTGAAAAAAAACTATGCAATAAGGACAGCTTATCGCAATTTCTTACTCCGATTATAAATAAAACGTATATATGTAAATATATATATGTAATGCAATATCGGGGATAGGAAATAAACGCAAGACATAAGTCTTAAATTTACAAAAAAAAAAAATATAAGGGTTTTCTTTCAGGTTGTGAAACAATAATCTATAATTTTTTTATTTGTGTCAAAATAACGTACATAAATATGTATTAGTGGTATTAGTATTGCATTGCGAAATAGAATAGTGAGAAACTATATGGATAAGGATAGGAAGCAGTAGAGAACAATTGAAAGAAGGGACAGAATAAAATTGTCAGATAGTAAAAAAAATACAAATTCTTACAGAATAGAGGCGAAAAACAAGTAGTTTATCGACTTATTGCAGGAGTCACTGCTTTGTCCATTAGTTCTATGGGGGTATTTTTGTTTTGTGGATTATTTTAAAACAAGGATATTTGTCACGGTTTTTTTCTTGTGTGTTAGAATATAATAATTTAGACACTTTATGCTTAAATATTAAAAAGAGGAGGAGAAATCACTTAAATAGAAAGTGTCACAAAATATATCAGTTTTGTGGTATGTGTACTACTAATTAATATTATTTCTTTGATTTTTCCATTGAAAGAAAAATGAACTACTTTCATTTACCATATTCTTTATGAATGTTGTTCAGGGGCATGCAACAGATGATGGATGCACTTTCTCTTTTTTCCGGTTTTGGTTGATTTTGGCATTACTCAATGATTATAATAGGGTTGCAGCAAACGTTATGTATCATCGGCACGCACAGCGTAATGAGAAGAGGGGCGTAGTAGTATTTTAATCAATATTGTTGTGTTAGCTTTTACTTAATAGTATCCTGCATTCGAGTAGCTCTGCTGGTACGACTGAGTGTCTGATTAAATGAAGAGACAAAATGTTTGCGACCAGACAACATAGGCGTATGTTAATATTTACAATCGTCAACTTGTTTCAATAATTTCTAAATACATATATATTCAATGTGTATACTATAACTAACAAATTTCAGCACTTATAATGTGGTAGTACTTTTCCACAAGACCGTTTGCGTTGAATCTGTTCGATAACCAAGTCACAGCATGCGGTGTAAGATAACTCAATAATATTTTTTTTTTATCAATTGACGATGATTATATGTCCTATCTCGATATAACAGATAAAAATATTTTGTTGATATTCTTCAGGTTTGGGTTTTTTTTACTTATTTAAAATATGTGCATTTTTGCATTTTCGGTATATTTCTGCACGTAACGCAATATTATATATAACTATATCCTTATAATTTATATTAAAGTATTTGATTACTTTTGGGAGAGGAATAAACGTGGTTTCCGGTATTATTCAGTATCAAAAACCGGACATACTGGGTTTTAGTGATCTTTAGAAAAGCAAAACAAAAACTGTTTTTTTACATATTGACAGATAGGTAGGTGTGAGACTGCCACGCAAACAATTTCAGTGTCGGTGTCCACCTCGTAAATTCCGTCTCTTCCTATCCGAGTAAGATAGTAGTGTCTAAGCCATGAAAATATTCTGTAAAGTATCATCCATTCCGAGACGGATTCAAATCTTGTAATTTAAAAACTTGTGGCCAATTATAAAAAACTAAAATTTTGGAATTTATTTTTTAAACTTAACCAATTTTCGAATGTTAAATTAGAAATTTGTGTGGCAAATATTCGTTAAAGTCACATTGTTCGAAAACAAAAAGTGTCAAATAATTAAACTTTAAATCATGTCTTTGCGCAAACACGGGAACAAATATATTGGTCAAATATTTGCCAAAAGTGACCAAGCTTGGCACGTCGATGTGCCAGAATAATTTTTGCTAATTACTTATTTCAAAGTATAGATGATTAGTGTTTGCCGGAGACGACAGTGTACAAGTGCTGTTTAACGGTATTTCATTTAGTAATACTTGACTTGTAATGTAAAGCCCTACAGCCAATTAACCCTTTCCGTGGCAAATCATTTTTCTTGACGTGCTAAAAATCATATAAAGTGTCGACTATATTCGACAAATCCACGGAAAGGGTTAAGAATAAATTATAAAAACGTATTCATTGAACAGGTTGAAACTACATTATTTGTATAGAAGAATTCCAATAACCTATGTCTGCAATGATTTGCGACTCAACAACAATGGTGGTTTTGTCCATAACATGAAATGCCTCGGTGTAGGATGATCTATTGGCCTTTGAATTGCACATTTATAATCATCCCTATCGCGAATAAATGGTGAACTGACAAATATAGGTGAATCTCCCCCAAATAGCGTTTTGATAACTTAGTACAAACTCAGTTGTTTCGAAGTGGAGAACTGTTGAAAATAAATTAAATGAAGATCTCAAAATACAACACAAATATTTATGCGGTGTTTTTTTTAAATCAAGATTAAAAAAGAAGAGAAAATTAGTGTTTAGAATTAGTGTAATTCTATCCCTACATCAATATAAAGAGAATGAATTAAGTAATAAACAAAAAATGACGAACCATTATGGGTATTCAGGAGTCACAGTATGTGTAAATTTAATTCAAGTGTTTTTTGATGTTTCTTCACTGGGCTTTTAAAAATGGCATTTCAACATTTACATATCTTCTAGAGTTGCGAACCAATTGTCTGCCACCAGTAAAAAATGGGATTTCTGCCAATTCTAAAACGAATACTGAATATTAGAAAGAAGTGGGCAGCGACGGCTCAGTCAACATTAAGTGGGAAACTCTCGGAATTCTTAATACTTTTGAAATATCTTGTGAGTGGATGTTTATGAGAACCGAGCAGAAGTAGTACGCAGTACCCGTTGTTTTACGATGTATTGATGGAAATTCAGACAAGGGCATTGGCTTTCATGCATAAATCGATATATTGATGACACTCATCCCGAATCCTGCCGTGTTGCTATCGTTTCGAATATGAAACAGAGTTAGGAGTGCAATGGAATATGACCCCACCAGTTCCACCTCGGTTCTCTACTGCCTTTTCAAAATCTCTATCCAAAACTATGCCACTACTTATTTTGAAAACCTCCGAATGTGGTTTAATTTAAAATGCACTAACGAAAGAAACTTAAGTACAGCAGTTCTAAAAAACTATAATTCGACATAAATTCAAGTTTTTCGTGAACTATATCTAGGTTTGACGTCCGTCTATCCCTAAACTATCAACTTCATACAAAAAGTTTGGCATCTAACGGGTGTCATCTTACGTTTATCAATAATATAAAATGACTTCGAACATATCGCCACAGCAAGAGTTTATATGATAACTTGGAGAAGTAAAAGGTTTCAAGTACAGTTTGTAACAATATAGATAAAAAAAAACGAGATAGCAAAATGCAAATGGAGTTTTTGAATAAAGATGGTGACTGGCACTAAAAATTTACTTAATATTTCGTGGAAAATCAATATTTAAATTCCAATGGCACGGATCGATACGGATCTGTTTACACACAAACTACTATAGCAGTATATCATTAATTTGCTGTGATTCTGTGAAATCAACGAAATGTACTTAAGTCATTAACAAAATCCCTCACTTTCTTCATGTGAGGTTAAAAATAAATTAAATGAAGACTTCACAATAAAACAGAGATATCAAATAAATGTTTTGCATTGGTGTAATTTTTATGAATATGAAGAGAATGAAAGGAAGTATACACAAAAATGTATTAGACGAAGCCAACGTGATGCATTCAATTCAATTTTTGTATTCACAACTTTCGCAATGGGGTATTATATACAACAAATGGTGTACGATACGATCTTAATTGCCGTGTCGGAACGACTAATGCCTTTTCCATATAAATTTTACTTGGCTTAACGATTATTCTAAATCGAGACACTTGCGAGGTGGAAAAACTGTCGCTGAAAAATTTTTTGATGTGGAAGTGTACGAACAAAACCAAGTAATTGGATGTCAATACAAGTTTGCAGGACAATCACAAGTTAAAACAAATTGTTAGACTGAGTTTTTAATCCTCAATATGTATTATCTTTTAGTTTTGCCGAACACGATCTTGTGGAAAGTACAGTAGTATATGTATAATTAGTTAAGTCTTAGTACTTACCATAACCTGCGTATGCTCGTTCATCGTATGTTTGTTGGGCATGCTGAGAATAATCTGCCTGAGATGTGTTATAGTCAACAGCTGGTGCTCCATACTGCTGTGTATAATCTTGGCCATAGGTCTGATAGCGCGTATCTTGTTGGCCGTATGTCGAACTAACAAGGAAACACAAAAACAAAAACAGTTTGAGCAGGAATACAACAATTATGGGATGATTCAAGTTAACGATGTTTACGTAATATACAAAGATTCAAAAGTTTTTATGTACATACCTATATCCTTGATATTGACTTTGATCATATTCACCACCCGTGTAAGCACTATTGGTCTGATGTGTAGTTGCATGTGTCGGTGCTGTATGAGCATATGTTGACGTTTGTCCATAACCATTATAGGTAGCCTGTGTCTGTTGTGGTGCAGCATACGACTGTGCATAAGGGTCCATAGATTGTGTGGAAACATGTGGCGGATAACCATGATGGCTGTTACAAAAAGAAACAATCACTCGAAATAAGTAAAACGATTATACTTAATTATGTTAACATCTTTACCTCTGAGGTGCTTGCGGAGCGGGTTGGTGTGGTACACCATAACTAGCTGCTTGCTGTTGCATATGTAGTGGTTGATGATATTTTGGAGCCGGTGCTCTCTGTGAGTAAGGACCCGTTTCATAACGTCCGCGCTTGGGCCCGGGGGGGCCACCAGGTGCTCCTCTCTTCAACGATATAGGTGCAACTTGTGTGTTGGCTACATGCGGTGACTGATGCATTGGAGGACGTGTCATACCAGTACCTTGATATGAGCCACGTCCTCGAGGCGGTCCTCCGCGTCGCACCATTCCATGTTCTTGCATGGGGGGACCACCATGCATTGACATCATGCCACCGGCATTACCATTGTGTGGATTATATGCGCCACGACCACCTCCTCTGGGACCACCTCGACCACGACCTCTGTAGTTAGGTGAAGTGCCCATTATGGGAGGCTTACTCACAAGAGGAGCAGATGCCGCAACAACT
Organism: Hydrotaea cyrtoneurina; assembly: GCA_958296145.1. NCBI lineage: Eukaryota > Metazoa > Arthropoda > Insecta > Diptera > Muscidae > Hydrotaea > Hydrotaea cyrtoneurina. Next base: position 8,416,202 of record OY282512.1, on the reverse strand, counting down.
GTGCCATTGGGATCTGTGTCTTGAGCAACTGCTCCAGTATCTGATGGACTGGCTGAGTTGTCTTCCTTAATGGCAACCACTTGATTGTTAGCAGATGCTTGTACGGGTGAGATTGTTTTATTGTTATCCACACCAGTATGTTGCTTTGGCTCTATAGCAAAAAAAAACAAATACATATGTTATCATACCACTATGCGAACCACGTTCTGGGTTATACTTACGTTGACTGTACATGGGCATACGACCTGTACCTCTCATAGGGGGACCACCACGAGGCGCTCCTTGAAAACCACCCCTACTAACATAACCACCCGGACCACCCATGCCAGGACCACCACGCATGGGTGGTGCACCCCGCGGTGCAAATCCTCCTCGTCCCGGATAGCCCATTGGTGCTCCGCCCATTCCACCCCCACGTGGCCCATAACCACCACGGCCAGGGAATCCGCCAGGTCCTCCCATACCAGAATATTGACCCCTACCCATACCCCGGCCTCGTTCATAAGAACCACGCATTCCACCTCGGCCACGCCCACGTGTGGGAGGTGCCACACCACCAGTCACCGGTGCCGTATCAACGGTTGTTGGAGGAGCTTCCATATTTTATTGGTTTTTTTCTTCTTCAACCAAACAACTGCAGTTTCGTTCCGGTAATTGATTATAATCACTTATTTTCAATTAACTGTATGCGTCTTTTATTAAATATATACTCTATGCACTTTTTCACTAAAATTGCGTTATTCTGTGCAGCAAATATGTAATATATTTATAATTTTCCCCCACTAAATTTTTGAGACGCTGCGAGATGAAAATATGAAAATTAGAATAGTTAGTATACCGCCGACAGAGAGCGAAGTCGATCTAAATGGACGACGGCGGCAGATCGATTTGTTTTGCTTTCACGGCGTCAGTATTTTTGTTTTTTTTTAGCGGCGGCTACATTTAGATGATTTTAACCAGTTTCACACGAGTTGCAAAATACGGCTGGAAATCATTTCAAAAAGTGTTATTATGTCTGAGGGCATCGTTCAGATAAATCGTCTTTTGCGAATTTCGTTTAATGTCAATTCCTACTTTTAACAGTCACGATATTTACAGCCTGTATTTCTGCATACTTTTTCCGATTGAAAAATAACGACACAATCACTGTATGACAACAACAGTTGCTGTTGTAGAACTTGCACATAAAACAGGAATACATTTTTAATGTTTTTGCCTAAATTGTGAAAGATGCCATGAAAATTATTTGGTTAAACACTAAAATAAGAACTTCGGATTTCACGACTATTATTTGGACCTAAAGTGAGCAGTAAGAACTGCGGCGGCGGCAGCACGGCTCGTTTCTCGATCGGCTTCACCGTTTGACAGCGGCCTCTGTTTTTTAAATCGACTTCGCACTCTGATGCGCCATGATTGTTTTTCTCTATTCCCTTTTCAGCCACCTTCTGGTTTATCCGATTCATTCCTTCCACTTCGTCACTTCGCATAAGTATTAACAACTCGGTATTCAGTATTTAGAGTGGTAATCTAAACAACCCTGCCGGATATGAAATGTTTTCGGTGTTACCATATTATCACAACAAGGAATAAACTAAACCCTTTGCAAATATATATGTAATTTCATAAAGCGATGGGACTGGGCTAACAAAAGTCCTCAGTTTTAGTTGTAAGAGGCGACAAGTATTTCTTCCAACACTCCATGAACGAAAAAATTAAGAATTTCACTCAAATCAGTTAATGTAAAAACCTATTAGGGTTTTCACTTTTGGTTGCAATGGAGTTTGTAGATCATTCAAAACTTACAAACCTAGCAAAGTTTGGAAGAATCATAGGCTTTGTGGCATCTGCAAGACTTGAAAACTTGTTCACTCTTTGTAGCATAATCGTATTATATTTTGCAAGGGTTGTAGAATATGCTACCAAGAGTATACACAACATGAAATAAATAAGTTCTATCAATTGCCGTCTACTTTACAGCGGCATCAAAGTCTGTCCCACATTTGACATCGATTTATCGATATCATATTCTTGGGATGTATCGATTTTTGCACATCACTAATTTGTAAATTTCTATGTGAATTAATTGATGTTGTGTTCAAGCTCTGTAAACTTGCGCTTATAAAAGCCAAAAAATCCATGAATAATGCCTGGAAAAGTTGGTGTTAAAATCAAAGCAGGCAGAAACCTGCCTGTGATGGATAAGTCTTCAGACACTACAGATGCTTACGTAGAAATTAAGTTGGGAAATGTCACCCACAAAACAGACGTGTGCAGAAAATCATTAAATCCACAATGGAACAGCGATTGGTAAGTTGGTCAGCCCTTATCGCATTGAATCTTAATCTTACCAGAGATAACTTAACATAGTTAAGTTGACAATCATATTACTGAGATATATAAGTGATCAACATTGATTTGAACGACTATTGACGAATGACTCTTTTTGGTATTTGAAGGTTTCGCTTCGAAGTGGATGATGCTGAATTGCAAGATGAACCTCTACAAATTCGGCTCATGGACTATGACACCTACTCGGCTAATGACGCAATTGGAAAGGTTAATATCGGCTTAAATCCACTGTGTTTGGAAACATCGGGTCAGACTACACATGGCAAAGGCACAGTGCTTTCCGGCTGGATACCCGTGTTCGATACAATGCACGGCATACGAGGTGAAGTCAATATAATTGTGAAAGTCGACCTGTTTTCCGATGCAAATAAGTTCAGACAAAGTTCCTGTGGTATTCCCTTCTTCCATTGTAAGTATTTCGAGGAAATTTATAGTTAATGCCTACATGTCAAACAACAGTCTGGAACAAACTGTTGCTAAAAGGTTGTTCCTCAAAGTGTACTCTTTAGAATAGTTGAAACCTCAAACACGATTATTTGAATATAATCTTTGTCCATTGTTCCATTACAGCTCCATGTATACCGACCGGATATCGTGCTCAAGTCATTCATGGCTTTGTGGAAGAGTTAGTGGTAAACGATGATCCTGAGTATCAATGGATTGACAAGATTCGAACGCCTCGAGCTTCCAATGAGGCCCGCCAGGTTGTCTTTCTGAAGTTATCGGGTCAGGTATGTGCTTAAACTGTATTATAGACGAAATTTGAAGTTGGATCGCAAGTAGATTCGAATTCGTAGTGATAACACATGAAACCTACACCAACGGTACCATAATCCAGTACTCTGGAACATTAAATACTTTAACATTCTGTACTGACACAGTACGATACATTAATAACGATACGTTAATAGTAAAAACAATGTTCAGAACCTCTGTAAATTATTTTCAATGTGGTTTATTCTTTCCTGAAAACGTATAAATATAAATCACATTATACGTAAAATCGCAAATATATTTGGGTATCGTTTATTTTAACTCAATTTCAATTCGATGTTTTTTTTTATTAGAGCACTTATACCCCTGAATAAAGAAAAATTGACAATATAAATAAAACGATATCCAAATATATATTGAGATGGTGAAATTTACATATTAGTGTATTTTACAATCAGAAATAATGTGCTATTCGTAAATACAAATAATATATTCTTAACGATGTGTCGATTGACCAAACGTACAATTTCTTTCATTGATATTTATGTATGTTTTATAATGAGCCTTGTACTTTATAACATCCAAATAATCTTAAATACATAATTATAAGTACGGTGTATATCTACTATACCATCGTAAAGTTTCACATATTTTAAAGTCAGTGACAGTGCAAGAAATCAGTACTTCTTTACCGCACATTATTGCTACCGTTGACCATTTCTGAGGGTGCAAACAATTCCCTTTACAATTGCTACAATAACTCTACTATTTACTATTTTGTACATGAACAGGTCCAACGTAAAATGGGTCTGAAGGCCATTAACATGGGTGCTAACGCTGTTGTGGCATATACACAATGTTTTGATTTGGAAGGAGATGTAGGTGTGGTGGCTCGAGGAGTTGGCACGGCTGTAACATTAATAAAGGATACCACAAATCAACCAACATCAGCTGACAATGCCCTGATTGAAGAGTGAGTATTAACCAAGAAAATATAATTGATCACGAGGTATGCTGTAGTTGATATATTTTATACTGTAAGGACATTTGTTTTGCTCTCTTCAAATGATTGTGTGCCTTGTTGCAGTATAAGGCCAATAATTCTGCATATCCTAATATATGTGCCCTCCACGGGCATATATCATAATATACACCATACATGGTCCGTGAGTGACAAACACAATGTCGCCAGGTTCTTATGGCCGAAGTTTGATAGAGCTACAATGAAAATTGAACCAGATTACATAGCCGCTCATCTCTCAACAGAAGACGTGAAGATGTCTGGGAGAATACTTTCAACCTGTAGTGTATAATATTAGTTTGCAGGCGCTCGTTACGCCACCATCTATAAAGACTTTCCTAGAACCAAAGGTGTCAGTAATTGGTATGGTACTATTCGAAAAGGTTTTAAATATAATACAGTCTTTTTCGTACAAAATAGTGTTTTTTTTTTTTCGTAAAAAGACTTTTTTTTTATTATACTGTGACATCGTAGAAAATAGTGAAACACACATACTCCCTCTCTTAGGAATATTCCGTAAACGACTTGGGACGTCTGCCATCTATATGATATTTGCCTAGTAATTGACATTTTTTTGCACAAAATTGTAAAAAGGATAGCTGCACATAAATCTGGGATTCAACAAATAAGTAGTTTTGTTATGGTGGGGAACTTAAAGTAATATGCAGCGCTAACGCATGACAGTAAACCCAGATTTATGCAAAATTATGGCATTACTGCAACTACAGTACACCCTGGTCTTGAAATTTTAAATTTATTTAACGGTTTTTAGTTAGTCTGACCATAATGAAATAAATCACCTGTGAAATTAAACATATTCTAAACAATTTATTTCACTTTGTCTTTTTTGATCAAATCGTAATAACCACTAATAATATATATTTACACAATTCGCGCCAATTACTTACATGCTCGCAATCGTTCATTCTGTTGTGTCTGACCATTTCTTGTGTTATACCCCTTCACTATTTGGCCCCGATGGTTTTCTGATGAAAGGCGCACTCAGAAGTATTTAGAATTTCTAAGAGGTGGTAATTTTAATACCCGTTCACAGTCGTATTCAACCATGTCATTGAACAAACTGAACATTGAAGGTTTTGCACTCGTTGAAGAGGAGCCCTCCGATTCTGATCCTGAATTTGGTTCAAACATAATGTTAAATCTTATAAGGCAAGAGGAAGGACGCGGTGATAGACCTATCAAAAAGTTCACACACAAAATGCGTAATTTTACCAATTCATCTCGCAGTATACTAAATGATAAGTATACCACATTAATGCGTAAAATAGACGAGAACTCATCTTCAAGCGGTTCTCGTTCATTGAGCGGTGTTATATATTTCCCCGGGAGAAATCTCAAACTACGTTCAGAGTCGAATTCTATGCTGGATGTACGTAAATCTCACAAATGGATAAGTAATAGTGATGTTGAACAGGAACGTGTTAAACTTAAGACACTCCAACGTACTATACATCCGATTGTACGCTCTGTTAGCGATGATTCGACCATGAAGCAACCATCATGCACGCGCAATGTGAACCAGCATAAAAATAAGAACTCATTTTACATAGAGTCCGAATCGGCCATAAATTGTCCATCTCATCTAAGCGAATGTACAAAAGAAGGATGTACCTGTAAAGCTGAACAATGCTTGACTAGAACCGATACCATGGATAATCTTACAAAAGATGATGAAGAGTTTACGGATAACTCAACTGATTTGGGAGGCGTTATTGATGGAGCGAGCAAAAATGAGGTTTAATATCAGTTGCCGCCTTTGTGTTGAATTGTATTTGAGTCTTACGTGCGCCTTTTATTTCAGAACCATTATGGTCTTTCGTTAGATCCTTTAACATCTTGTGAAAATATTGCTGTCACAGCGAGATATTGCTTATCGCAACCGGATTTAATTAGTCTGAAAGAAAACTTTAGCTCGAGCTCCCCTATGCACTCACAATCTCTTAGCAATGTAAATGCTTCATTAACTGCCTTGCCATGTGCCAGCAAAAAGATTCGTTCATACCTTCGGCCAGCATCCATTATCTTAGCCCCCACCAATGACTTGTCTAGTCACCCCATTCTACAAATATGTCCCTCTACACCAACTCCCTCAGAAGATTCGAGTTTAGCTTCTCCCTGCATTAATTATAGAAGGGCAGGCCATGCTGCAAATCCCGAAAACACAAATAATTTATTTTCCTTTAGTGGTAATTTATGCAACAATTGTAATTTTGATGCGAAGCTAGGCTCCACCACCACAAATCGGTGTAATACTAATAGTAACGTCAACAATTCATTGCTTGTCCCATTCATTTCTAACCATGCTGGAATCACCATTACTACCAAAAATCATCGTCAGCACAGGTCTTTAAGTGAAATCACTGGGAGCAGCGGCAGTCCACGTCCCAAAGGATCAATATCGCCTGCAACTGCTATGATGACCGATGAAGACTCCTCAACCACCACAAAGACTATAGCTCCTACCACATTAACAAATCGCATTAAGCTCTCTCCAAGTCCAACGCGGTCTGGTGTTGTAGCTACACCGGCAAGCATACAGTCCCAGTCTGACAGTTTGTCATCGGCTACCACCATATCTACAGCGACGACCATAATACCCAAGGAGTTGGCTGAGATGTGCAGACGATCCTCAGATTCGGATTTAAGTGTTACACCCAAAGGTATGTATGCCAGTTCATAATATGTGCACATGTATAAACTGATCGTACTTATGTGGTATGAAAGCTACAGTCATACTGGAAACAATACAATTCGATTTACGCGTTTTATATGCAATCCGTACACATTTGTTATAACTACCCAGTCTCACAACTACCCACCACCTACATAGTACATTATTCGAATATCTTCAGAAGCAGGATTTAAGTACGATTGGTGCGAGCACTATCTAGGCCGGCATTACTTCTCTTTATTTATATTTTTTAATATACGTGTGTGTCGAAAGGGAATACACAATGAATCAAAAACAACAAGAAACTTTTAAATTCATCCCGAATTCATAATTCTTATTATAACTGTATGTGTGTGTGTATTCTAATCTTCTGTCATGCTCTCGTTAACCTGATCTAACAAAGTTGTACAACGTAAAAGTAAGTAGAGTTTTGTACATAGAATCAATGTGATGATGTATCCTTCCTTCTACTCTATATTTTTTTTTGTTGTTTTTGAAAATTCTTTCGACTCTTGGTGTAAAACATACATAACTCTCTTGTGTAACAGAAAACATAAATGAGTGTTGTAAATCTTTTTTTTTTTTTGTAAAACAATCTCCTAAATAATGTTCTTGCTGTCCTATTTCTTCATCTGTTGTGTGTAAATTTTAATTACTCCGGTCTAGCAATTAAAAGATGAGACAAACAAAAAAGTTTTTTTTATCATAAAGCTTGGCAGGTAGAAATTAGTATAGGTATAAAAACCATGAGAAACCATTTTGAAGTGTACTAGAAAGGACTTGACGATATGGTCCATTTTCTTGTATTCGTACTAGTACATATTTTTATGATAGTTTACATTTTCAGTCTATATGCAATTTTTATAGTACGACAGGTCATACACAATTGACAAATGCTTTTTGTGTTTTGAATATATACCCAATTGTTCCATGTCATCTGATGTATTTTTGATGAAGAAATCATTAATATGTTTAACAACATTTTCGAATCTGAAAAAACATTAACTTGAAAATGATTTTAGACAAAAGCTCTTCGAAAAATTTTAAAAATCATGTGGTCCCATATTTTTTCATTTTGCCGATACAAATTGAACATCTTTAGTAACCAAACTAATTGGTACGATACAAATTAAACATATAAATTGTAATAAGATTAGTTTAGTTTATTGTTCAGCATAATGATTTTACAAATGACATGACGAACTAAAGAGTTTAGGAAATTTAATTTGCTTTTCTACTTTGTAGTTTAAATTGAAAATATCACATTGAATGCAACTATGTTGCGTAGTATATATTTACAGAGGAAGGAAACATTTAACAAAACCTATTTAAATTAATTTTTAATAAAATAGTCGAAAAAAAGGGTCAAAATTATACTGATATTATATCATTGATATGTGAGTATTGGGAATTTTGACATCGACTATTAAAGTTTGTTGAGAATTTGTTAATTCTAACGTACACAAGGTCAACGCCAGCACGTGTGTGTAAGCCTAGAGTGGAGTAATGCCATGGTAACTTCAGTATCAGCTTGAGCAGTCTATTTTGCGCTATTTGTAGTTTTTTGAAGTGACAGCACGCCATTGTTGACCATACTGGTGCACAGTAGAACAGTATAGGAAGAAAAATTGTTTTAAAAATTAACATTTTGTTTGCAAGGTTTAGGCTCGAGTTTCTGTTTATAAGTGGATACATCATTCTGGTGGTTTTGTTGAGCTTGTCTATCAGATAAGGTACGTGATCTTTAAAAGTTAATCTGGAATCCAAGATTACTCCCAAATATTTAACATTTTTCTCCCATTCAATATCGTGATTCACTTGCGGAACGTAACAGGATTTCCTTTTCCTCGTGAAATATATGGCTTGCGTTTTTTATGGGTTTGCCAAAATGTTCCATCTTCTGAAGTATTGATATAAATCTGATGGTGCAGCTGAAAGTTTATTTACAATGTCCGAAGAGTATAGGATCGAGCAATTGATATCGCCAATTGACAGTTTTAAAACATGCGAAAACTTGCTCACCGAACTCTCCTCTCAATTGGTTAATGGCATCACTTGCAATTTGGCACCGTCCCGTTGAAACCAGATTCATCCAACTTTGGACACACAAAAAGTCCGTATTATAAGATGCATTAAACAATGCATTCTTCAGAGTTCGTAGTCAGTTCTTGAGATGCCTCAGAAAGCCTTTCTATTATTTTTATTTATTTTTATTTTATTTAATTACAATACAAAGTAAATTTATATTCTAATTTTGGGTCCAAGGATAAACCGAGTGACAAAGACTATTTGGCTTGATTTTTTGCAGCGACAGACCAAAGCCTCTGGTGGGAATCGAACCCACAACCCCCACGCTGATAGGCAAGCACGCTACCAACTCGCCTACCGGGGCGCTTTATAAGCCTTTCTATAAATGAGTACATTTAGCCAAATGAGTCACATAGTTTCAGATATTTGACTTTGAGACATACCACGAATCACAAGTGAACTGGCTAAAATTTAACACTGTAAACTAAATAGTTTAGAAAGTTACACTATGCAACAACTCTTCGTACATACAATTCTGATCCGAAACTATTTTTTATATTGATAGGTTAAAAAAATCTATATTTTGGGACCTAATTGTTATGACTCAGAAAGGATTTGTCCAAAATAATGTTTAATAAATTGACCTCTAGATTACTTTTAATGTTTGCCTATTGGGACTTTTAATCTGAATGAGTTATAAACACGGAATGGTTCATTTGTATGGGAGGTACCAGAGGGGGCCTTCACTATATTGTGAATAAAAGCGAAAATCCTTGATCAATTTTAATGATCTGTACCTCATTTTACATTACCATTTTGCCATTATCAAAATTTTTTAATCCGTTAGTAAATGACAGAGTTATTATAGTTTTCATGAATACAAGTTTTAGTCATTCAACTCTGAAATGTTTGCTTGGTCGTTTTTTGTTAATTCAGCTCATCAATTTGTTATTGAAGTGAGCAGCAATGATTTTTCAATAACTCAGTCATCAGTCGTTTTAATCTTTAGTGGACATGATTTTTAAATAAATTCACATATTGCCCGGTTCCCTCATGAAATACGGTGAAAAACGTCGTTAAAGTTGAAAAATTAACTAATTCTAAATAAATTGTTGGAAAGTCTGAGTCTTTTTTCCTTTTTTTGTAGAATTACGTTATGGCATATATGAGATAAAGTGACGCTGTTGGTACCGATTATCTTCAGTGTTTCGTCCATTACTTTCACAATTACTGAGATCCCAAACAGACAATTACTTTTTGGATTTGTGAAAGTTATGTCCAATTATGTTTTTTTTTAAGTTGAAAAAATTGCGTGGTTGTCATATTTGTCTTTAATATGTTAAGCTTAAAGTAAAAACAAAACTTTTCGAGCAAAAGAAAAATTCGTATGTCAGTATTAAATATTTTTACCTTTATCTGATTTTTGTTTTTAAAAAAATGTCGGTCATTTCTGCACGCATAGTTCATCACCATTCTGTAGTGGTTATTCATTACATAATGTTATCTGATGCCTAATGTTATCTGATTCTGTTAATTATAAAGATCGCCAACGAATATAGCTTTCTGGAGTACTTTACTAACGGCTTGGGGAATGCATTTTCATATAAATTACAATACATTTCTGAACGGAAGTCCGAAACCCTAATTCGTATATGAGTATAAGATTTTATGAGTTATAAGATTGGTCAATGGTCTCATAATAAAAAATGGATGGTAATAATAGACAAACGTTTGAAAATGTATGTAAACCTAGAACTTCGTCTGAACACGTTTGTACCGAGCTCTCCATATATATTATATGTTTTCGAAAAACTTATTTCCAAACTTACTTGTTTTGTTTTTAGAGTTTTTTATATCACTCTTGTGTTGGAGTATACTACCCGCATGGGAATCTTTTTTGGTTTTTGTCTATACGAACATTGTACATACATATGATATTCGATAGAACGATATTGAAATAGCATGAGGTAACAGTGGTCCGGAGCATCGTATGCTTCATCTAATCCTCTACTACTCTACTTCTGTTTTATGGCCTGTAGATTTTTTTTATAAAGCATTCATCCATCATCTGTTACACTTATATTTATCCTAAGCCCAGTAAAAATGGGTCGCTAACTGCATTTTTTTATGTATCCGTGTGAATTCAAAGCCAATAAAATGAAACTGAATTTTTAAATCGTCACGGTTCTATTTAGGAAACTCATTTTGTGTGGCCAGCGATCGTTTGCTGGCCGCGACGGCGATGATGCGTTTGGGACAAACGGTTATGGGGAAAAATGCTACTGCCGATGGTCTGGACATGTTAGAGTATCCCTTTTTAACGATGACAAAATATCCTGCCGGATTAATACTAAATATTGGAGCAACGGTGGCCGCAAGATCCGTGAAACTATTGGAACGAGTGCCCAATCCGGATGAACCCGAAATCAGAGATTCATGGTGGACAGAATTGCGTATGGAAATCAGATCACATGCTAGATCATTGGGTTGCAATGTAGTTCTCGGATATGCGGAAGCAACCACGATATCGTACGTGTTTGAGGACATGAAACAACTGAGAATATATTCACTGACTTTCTTTTTTTTTGTGTTACAGAGATGATGTTTGCGTTCTCTCGGCAACGGGCACAGCCGCCATAATCAACATGGGCTACAATCGTTCTATATCCCAAAGTGATATTTTCAATATACCTAAAACCGCAGGTGGCAGCATCATGTCCGCTTCGTTAGAGGAGAGAAATGTCGGCAGCAATGAAACCTCTGCTAAAGATTCAGGCGGTATTTCAAATGGTTCAGTGGGCAAAAAGTATGGACTTCCGTCGGCGATGATGGCGCCAAAAAATGCGTGTACTGTATGTCATGTGCCCTACAGCACAAGCTCCATACCGTTTAGTGTGAAATTGAAGAAATGTGCAATATGTTGTAAAGGACGTGTCCCGGATGTTCTCCTAGCTACCTTAGAGGTACCTGATTATGTACAAGTTACAGGTTAGTTGATCACTTTATGCTATTTAGAGAATACGATTTTGAGGCGTCTGCCCTCTCTTATAGGTCGTGGGTGTTTTCTTCAAGCTCAAGTTGTTAGAGCTAAAAAAGATTTACGTTCAGAGTTGAATGCTAAAGAAATTTCCGACGGTTTACCATTTTTGGAATATGAGTTACATCGGGTGCTCATCAACAAACTAAAGGCAAAAGGAATGAATTCAATATTTGGCCTGAGAGTTCAAGTATCTATTGGGGAACGAATGATAGCTTTGGTGGCCACCGGTACCGCTTTATTTATAACCGCACTGCCTGTGCCGCAAGTACCCAAGATAGTTGCGGGCAACTCATGGACGGATAAGCAAAAGCTGAATGAGCTACAAAAGAAATTACAGGAGACATTTGAACGATATCAGGAAATCTATCAGTTAAAGCCTATGGATCAAGAAATGCTAGATAAAAGTTCCGATACGGATGACTCTGATGAAGAGGGTGTAGATGTCGATTTGAATTGTGGTAATAAAGATACATGTGTTCTGGAAGTAGACGATATAGAAGATTTAGAGATTATTTCGCTCTTAATGGAGCCACAACCGCCTGAAGGTTTTCATGTTGTAAGCACACAAAAAGTACCCGGAATGATGGATATCGAGGCGGTAAAGAATTTACAAATGTTTACCCAAGTGTGGCGTGCCAAAGCCGACACTGGACAGAGCGTAAGTGGATTTCCCAAACATTTTCAAAGGTGCGTAGAAGTTTAAGACACTATCATCCAATATTAATGGGTTTTATCCTTGGATTACAAAGATTATTGCAGACCATATATTTCAAGCTGCGTACCATGATTCCCTGTGCCATTTGTGATTTAAAATTTAAACTGGACTTTCCAGAAAGTGTAAGCGAATACATATGTTTTGTTCTATTGATCATGTGTTATGTTGTTTCCACTTTTATTTACGTTTTAGGACCAAATTCAGATATTAGTAACAGGCATGGCCTTAGGTTTGGGTGATCCAAGTAAATCAAGATATAAACGTAAAACTGTGGTTAATGGTCAACATGATAGCTCCGTTACTTTAATGGATTCAAATCAACAACACAATGATGGCCAAAGAAAATTAATGCAAGATGAGGATTACATATTTCCCTTGGACGAGGATCAAATGGTGGAAACACCAACTCCAGCTACGAACATGCCTTTATTTGGTGCTCAACTTTTTAAAAATCGAAAATCTTCGCCAATCCAACTGACAACTGCTCCCGGTTCGATTAGACAAAGAGCTGTAAGTGATAATGTCAGATAATCATTTCAAATATACACAATTGATATTGTTTTGTTTTTTAGAATCGTGTAAGTGATCGTAATGGTGTAGATATTACTCCTTTGAGTTTTGTACCCGGAGCTAAAATTGAAAAGTATTTGGGAAATTTAAATTTTTTCTTTATACGAGAAAGTACGTCGATCCGTGAAAACGGTGGTATTAGTGGCTTTGTGCACGGTTTTATAACAGAGGTAAGTAGATATTTGATTTCCGTTATTTGTATGTGTTAGCCATACTATTATTAAAAGTATAACTCGCAGTTTTGTGATATGAATAAAGATATACCCGAAATATACAATTACAAAATCGAGCTCAAATGTGTCCATTTACAATTATTTCAGTTATTAGCTGTTATAAGAGCTCACATCGCTGCTTTGGGTGGCAATGCCATGGTATCATTTTACATTACCGAATTAATTCTCTTCGATAATCAACATAAAAATCAGGTAATTGTGAGAAAATATAAGTTCTCCTGGAAAGTTAATTCACAAAATATCCATGTTTTAGGGCCAATGTTTGATAAGTATTGGCGGTGATGCTGTATATGTTTCATATCAACACGATGACTGATAATGTTGTATAACTCCCGTAGCGCACGTCAATCATCACAACACACGACCTACAGGTTGTTACGATTAAACAAAAAGTATGCAATATTTACTTAGCTAATTTATTAAAGAAATGTCCTGTTTTATTACCAATTCTTCTGTGTAATTTTGTTATCAATAACAGAATCCGCTCTCTAACTACTTTCATATTATGGCTCTCTACTTTTATTATTTTCTATTTTTTTGTTTCTTAATTTATTTATATTATAAAATGCAACTTTGTTTACAACTTATTTAAGTTGCGATCAAAAAACAATAAGTGAACTGTGACTATACATAGAATGTACATGGAAATTTTGGATTAAAATCAAAAACATGAATGCTTTTTTTTTGTAAAAAAAAAAATTAAAAATAAAAAAAATTAAATTGAAACCTTATTTCGGATATGTGATTTTAGATGGCGGACATAGAAGCGCTAAATATGTGCATCACAAAAGTTCCATTTAAGCCATTTTTAGTATTGAAACTAAATTCCTTGTTTATGTTCAGTGGGTGTTTTTTTTTCTGAACTCTTGATGTTACACATTTTTCGTCGTTTAGTGTAAACTGACTCAAAATAAGGTACGTTGAATGATGTCATACAATTGTGAATGACGTATACGTGCAAGAAGTACAGATGATATCATAATATGATTGGCAACACTACAAAAAATGAAGGAATCTCCGATCAGAGGAAGGTGAAATGGAATTGAATTTCTCAGCCACCACGCCGCCGGCGCCGAATGGGAAAAAAGACCAGCCGCCGCCATCATCGTTATTGTTTCGGCTCGGTTATATATATATAAGAAGAAGCACAGATGAGTAATGTTTTTCTTTCTGTTATGATCCGAGTACATTGGCAATAATTTGGATTATTTGCGACTTGGAACTGCCCAATTAGAAAAAAGTAACCATCATGGATTGGCTTTTTGGTAAGAAAATCTCACCCGATGAGATGTTGAGAAAAAATCAAAGAGCTCTGAACAAAGCTATGAGAGATTTGGACAGAGAACGTATGAAGATGGAACAACAGGAGAAAAAGATTATAGCCGACATTAAGAAGATGGCCAAGGAGGGACAGATGGATGCCGTTAAGATAATGGCCAAAGATTTGGTGCGCACAAGACGTTACACAAAGAAATTCATGTTGATGAAGGCCAACATCCAAGCGGTGTCACTGAAGATACAAACATTGAAATCTCAGAATACTATGGCTGAAGCCATGAAGGGTAAGTGAATTGATTGAACTTTTACAGAAGGATGGATATTGTGACTACTGATATTGGCATTTACTTGATTTAGGCGTAACTAAAGCCATGCAGAACATGAACCGTCAATTGAACCTGCCCCAAATTCAAAAGATTTTGCACGATTTCGAAAAACAATCGGAAATAATGGACATGAAGGAGGAGATGATCAATGATGCTATAGACGATGCCATGGAAGATGAAGGCGACGAGGAGGAGACCGATGCTGTTGTTTCCCAAGTATTAGATGAGCTGGGCTTGCAACTGGGCGAACAACTTGGTGATCTGCCAACGGCCTCAGGATCTCTATCTATTGCAGGAGGTAATAAAACAACGCCAGCAGCTGTAGCCGCCGGAGGCGCAGGGGGAGTCCCCATTTCCGGGGGAGGAAATGGGGGAGCCACCGGAGGCAGTGGACCATCGACACCAATGTGCGATACAGATGCTGACTTACAGGCTCGTTTGGACAAACTAAGACGGGACTGAATATATACATTTTTTTTACCGTTGATATGTAAATTTTTAAAAATAGATTTTTTATTTTATCTTTGTTTTGATATCGCTCACCGTACGTAATCAATAAATATATACAGCTAAATTTAAGGGACCTCCCTCCACCACCTGAAATCTCTGAAGTTGTACTTTTGAGTTGCCACTAATTACACTAAATTAAAACATTGTTTTCTTTTTTCAAATATAGTATTGAGCTTATTTTAATTTATTACCTTAAAACCACAAATACTTCATTTAATAGATTTCTTCTGTTTCGACAATTGAACTAACATTTAACATTAAAATGACAAGATAAATTCTAAGCAAATCAGCAATAATTTCAGATGTTTCTTACATCCTGCAGCAACAGAGTCGAGCCACACATATATAACGTATTAAAATCCATGTTGGACAAACTCCTGCTCTACTTTGGAGAATACTTCGTCGGAAGAGGGACTGGCATCAATTTGTTTTACCTTTCCTATTTCCTCGAAATGTTTTATAATAGGTAGTGAGTCATTGTTATAGGTTTGTATACGTTTCTTCAAGCTTTCCATGTTATCATCCGAACGTCCAGAGCCACTTTGACCACGACTCAAACAACGATTGACACACACATCTTCGGAGCAATTGAAAAACAAGACGAACTGAAAATCGACCTTTTCGGACATTTGCCGGTTCCATCCATCCAAATTGTCTTGGTTGCGTGGAAAACCGTCGATGAGGAATTTACTTTTGCCCGACTTTTTCATAGCTGCTTCCAATAGAGAACACGTCACCTCTACCGGTACAATTTTGCCATTGCGAATGTAATCCTCAATAAGTGCACCCACCTCGGAACCTTCACGAGCTCTTTCTTCTCTCAACAGATCGCCGGCAGACAGATGCACGAACTGGAAACGTTCTACAATTTTCGAGCACTGAGTACCCTTGCCGGCCCCTGGTCCACCCAAAACGAAGACAATTTTTGGCTTTTCATCACACATTTTTAATTGAATTATCTTTGCAGTTGTACTTAAAAGGTTGGTTGTAGCAATGTATGTGGAATGTTTGGTGGCTTGAGTTAGGAGGTTACACGACCTTGTGAGGACTTTGAACATTAAAAGACACGAGGATGGTTATGCAGAATTTTTTTTATGTATACAACGGAAGGCCTATTTTAATGCTACCACAAATTGAATAATTGGCTAGTTTGCTGCTTCTTCTTAACGATACACTTTGTATTAGGTACATTAAACTGACTGCGGGATAAAACACTCACCATCAATGATGCCAGATAAAATCATTTTTTATATATAGAAAAAGAATTAAGCCAATGAATTACCCAATGTTTTAATCCCATTTCATTTAAAAGGGCTATTTTTAATCTTTCTACCAATTCAAGATTTCAATTAATCAATTTCCACAAAGCTGATTGGCCCTTCTAGCCATCCTATCGTGCGAGCTATTTTAATAGTGTGGCAACTGCAAATATTGTGCCAACCAGGGTTACCGTTATTCCCTAAAGTGGCACATTTGCCACTTTTTTATTTTGATACTAAATATGACACTTTTTCATATTTAGTGCACGTTTATACTTTTGTGCCACTTTTAGAATAATCTAATTCTAATTTTTGGGTCCAAGGGTAAACCGGGTGACACAGACCATATGTTTTTTTTAGATTTTTGGAGCGACAGACCAAAGCCTCTGGTGGGAATCGAACCCACAACCCCCACGCTGATAGGCAAGCACGCTACCAACTCGCCTACCGGGGCGCTTATTTTTTAGAATAATCTTCATGTTTATATTATTTTGACAACACTGATGATTTGAAATCACAAAGAAAACGCGTCATACGTTATGATTACATTGTGGAACATTTTCGGGCTCATTGTGGGAAATTCCAAGTCAGGGTGGCGTTCACAGCCCAATTTGTTTTTTATGACTTTTTAAATGTTTCCTTATCTTGACGTTTTTTTTGCCCATAAAATATTAACCAAAAAAGTGTGCCACTTTTTTTAAGAATTACCCTTTTTGTGATTCTTTCTGAAAATACTCGGCGGTAACACTGGTGCCAACACGTGAATTTGTTGATATTTTGGTGCTATTTTTCTATTTTTGCCGCACAATACAATACAATTATAAATATGAGCTTTCTAAAGCCAAAAGACGTTATAGATGAAGGAGATACGGTCATCCTTTATATTAGTGTGAATTCTATGCACGTGATAGAGGCAACACCCACCATTGTCAATAAGAAGGGCGAGACAATAGAACATATATTCCAAACATCTTTTGGAGCTTTAAAAGTACGCAACATAATTGGCGTAAAGTATGGAAGCCGTGTTGAATTATCTAAAGGATATGCCTACGTACTGCTGCCGAATCCTGAGCTATGGACACAAACATTGCCCCATCGAACACAGATTATTTACACACCCGACATCAGTATGATTCTCCATCAACTCGAGGTAAGAGTGGGCTCTGTTGTTATTGAGTCTGGTACTGGATCCGGTTCATTGTCGCATTACTTTCTACGGGCTGTTAAGCCTCATGGTCACCTGCATACGTTTGACTTTCATGAGGCTCGAGCAAATCAGGCTCGTGATGAATTCCAACATCATGGCTTGGGTGATTTTGTAACCGTCTATCACAGAGATGTGTGTGAAAATGGATTTGGCGAGGAATTGAATGGTAAAGCAGATGCGGTGTTCTTAGATTTACCAGCTCCTCAACTGGCAGTACCGCACGCATATAAAGCGCTGAAAGAAAGTGGTACGTTACATACACACTTCATATACTATCTTAATTCTTTTGGATCTACAAATTATATTCCATAGGCGGACGTTTCTGTTCCTTTTCACCCTGCATTGAACAATCTCAACGCGTTTGTGTGGCGTTACAAGAACTGGGCTTTACAGAGATTCAATCATTTGAAATTTTACAACAGGAAGATGTAGTTAAAACAAAAACATTTCCAATTATGAATTTAGAGTTTCTTAAAACAAAGGTAATATCGCCATTAACAAAAAAATATGTACATATTTGTATTTAAAAAGAATTTCTGCTTCAGAAACCCTCAACCAATGTTGCCGATGAAGATAACTCTGATAAGGAATTGGCCACATTTTTAAAACAAACTAAAGAAACTGTGAAAGTCCTAACATCTTCAGCTCCACCCACCCAACCAGGCCATACAGGATTTTTAACATTTGCCACTCTTCAACCGGCTTTTGCTAGATAATTTGTATTCCCAGTATGTTTATAAACTTTATATAAAATATTAAGGGCCAGATAAAAATTCATTGTTGTTTCTTAAGTTTTTATACCGTTGAGTTACGTTTTTTATTCAGACACATTTAAATACTGATCTGGATATATCCTTATTCGTATTTGATGGGTATTCACATGAAACTAGAGTTCCGCAGGAATACAAGATTGATCATCTTTTTAAGAGTTGTGTAAATTTGTACCACATAGTTTAAGAAGGTATGCTTATTAGTCTGTAATCAACTGGGGTCCATTGGGAAAATGGATTTTGAGTATTTCCATAATTTCAGGAAAGTTTGTCAAACATCTGATGGATTTGGTTTGCAACTTAATACCAAGACAATAGAAGTAAATATTTAAATGAATATCAATTCCGATATTCAAATTCCTCAAGTTTAATATGAATAGCCATTTTTCTGAGCTGGGGATATAAATGAGCTGTTAAAATGCAAAAAGATTTCACTCGCATAAACAGTGGTGCCACCGCCGTCAACAATTTATAAATTGGCTTCAAACTTTAATCGTCAACTGTTTCATTTGTCTATTGTCAGATGTGCGTTGATTACATCGCATGTGAGATTTAATAAAACAAGACAGTACGTGTTTGGCGCGAAAATAATAACCTCAATTATGGCGTCAGTTCTCCAAGGATTCCGGTACGTAATGTTTTTAGCAGTTTGGGGGTGTAATTTAAATGATTGCTATCGTGTGTTCTACAGTCAGATACCCAGCCTGACTTCCATAGGCATCTGCCTACGTTAGTCCTATATCTTATAAAGGAGATACTCTTTCCTTTT
The DNA here is from genome assembly GCA_958296145.1 of Hydrotaea cyrtoneurina. Taxonomy (NCBI): domain Eukaryota; kingdom Metazoa; phylum Arthropoda; class Insecta; order Diptera; family Muscidae; genus Hydrotaea; species Hydrotaea cyrtoneurina. Next base: position 8,396,721 of record OY282512.1, on the reverse strand, counting down.
TATCGCATCAGCACATTATGCTGGACGATTAAGGGGACCGTGAGTGTTGGTCACTAGAATGCCAGTCCCACGAACTTTGTCCACAGAATGCGCAGTGTCTAATTTCGTCAAAAGTTTATTTCCAGCATTGACTTGGGAAATATTTCCTAACGTTTTTCGAGCGTAAAGTTATTCATTTCGCTACCGATTTTCTGTTAAGTTTTGGAGCGGAAAAGAGCTGCCACTGTAAAAATAACACACATATGGCATATGGAAATAGCTAGATGGATCACCCAGATGTATAGAAGGAGATGCTCTGAAACAGTAAATGTATATTGACGAAAAAAGCGAAAAAAATGTACATAGCTGTTAATATCATGGATACCATCAAAAAACTGAATTTTTCCAAATTTTCCAAACGTGGAGATGGGACATTTGAAAAATGTTGGGTTTTTCTTAAGAAGTCTACGGCTACAGAAACTATATAGGCTAGCATATATCTGTAGTGCATTCGTGCTTAGAAAGCTAAGGATAACGAACAGTATAGATAAACATGAAAATCAGACGTATATCGTTCTAAACTGGTTTAAGGTACGTACGTATTTCCTTCAACATTCTATGAAGTAAGAGATGGGAAACTTCTCACAATGAATTGTATACACACTGTTTAAAACCTACTCCGAACTGGTAATTTTTGGGAGAAGTTTTACGTGGCTAAGTTTAGATTAGATCACTCTTTCACACGTAAATTTGCGGAATTTACGAGGTCAAGACGACCGCTGAAAAATTGCTGCATCTGTGTTGTCACCTCAGTACTACGAGACCTTCAGTAAAAAAAAACACACAAAACTTTATCTATTTCAAATAAAATTGTTGAAGAAATGAATTTAGCTGAACAATATGGAGTAGGTACTTCAACTATTTCATATATCAAAAATCCTCGATAATCCGGATTGGGACCTGCAATCAATTTCTCGTGTTATCGAATTGTAACTGTATGTATTTGCCAAAGTAATTAATACGACAGGTTTCGCCAATTTAACACTTTACTTTGTCCAAACGAGTTGCCCAAGTCATGGGTATAAGTCCTGAAAATCTAATTTAAGATTTCCTAATTCTTTTGATATGACCGTTTAGATATGACAAATTACATACATAAGGTGGATGAATGAAATTAATTAAATATAGTCTAGTGTTGGAATATAAATGTGGTCAGGCATATTTATTAGACTATATAGATAATTTTTCATTTGTATTGCATGTAACAGCTGGCTAAAAGTCTTTTGTTAAATGTAATGCGTGGTGGTTGCCATGGTATACGGTCTTCCGGAATTATCTGTGAGGAAATATAAACATAAGAATGAAATGAATAGAATACAAATTAATATCAAAATGTTGAGCTGATCAAATTGAAACATACTATATCCCGATATTCTGGACGTCCGCTGCATGTAGGACATCTATTACGTTTGTTCGATGTATTCCCATATTCATTTACACTCTCCAGGGGTGACCAATTAATGGAAGCGGTCTTGGGCCGTACGGCAAATAATTTCTCCCGTCCCAGAAAACTAAAGAAAGTGTAACGTGTTCGTTTTCAAATATTCCATATTTATAGTTCGCAAAACTTACTTTGGTCTGGGTTCCCTCCAAAAATCTGGCATTCGTTTGCTTCTCATTATATCGGATAAACGTTGCAGTAAACGTACATTTTCCGCTTCCACATGTAGAGTGCGTTCTTTTTCCGATTGTATTTTTTTGGCCTTTTGCACCACGTGTGGATATTGTATGGGCGGCGAACGGTCTATGGCCGCTTTGGCCGATTTCACTTTTTCTCTATGCTGTTCATATCGTCTTAGTTCCCAGGGATGGCTTAGAAGTTTATCTCTTCTCGATATCATGGCCAGTACTCAAATAGTGCGTAAGACACAGGCAGTGCAAATTAAACTTCATGTCTCCCCAAGAATAAAATGGATTTATGAGGAAATCGTTGCTTTGGTTATTATACGTTTGCTATGGTGTTGTTTGCCTTATATAATGTTATATAAATGTCATCGTGTGTTTTATATATCACCTCCATGGTGATATTGATATCGTAAATACATGTAGCATTAGTCGAATTAACCTACGAGCACACTAAACTTTTTTCTTTCGCTGTGTATTTTTCAACTTCCTTTAGTTAGAAAACCATTAAAATAAGTGTGTGAGGTAGTATTGTACTATTTACATACCCTGCAGAGTTTGTTCTTACCATTGAATTTGTTTCTGCCACCGAAATTTCAATAAAACGCAGCGTAGCAAAAATAGCCTGTGTGTCCGCAGTTAACGGTATAATCTGTTGAAGGTGTTACCTTGTGGAATGTAAATACTTTGAAATTACAAAATTTACTTTTAAAGAAAATTTTTCGATATGTATACATATATAGATTTAAATAGGTAAGATTTTGTAAATGGATTGCAGTATTATTTACGACTTGGCGAGGGTTTCCAGTATCAACAACATAGCTCGATGTGGAGACAATTGTATATAAATTTAATATTTAATAAGTTTTATATATGTATGTATATAGTTTCCTTTTACTCCTGAAAGGAGCATTTGACGGCGTTTAATAACATAACTAGCAATTTGTTTTTAATAATTTCTTATTTAAATTATGCCACAAGTTAAATTTAACCATTTTTTTTAAAATATCTTTTTACTCCTCCTGTGAACTGTTTATTTTTTTTACAAAAAATCTACTCTACTGAAGCAAGAACAAAATCGTATTCTGCTCCCCTTCGCTTAGTTTCTCCAAACTATTGACTTCATCTTTTGAAGCCAAAAAATTATCATTAGTTTGGATAACGTCGTATATGTATATGTATGTATTCATTCGTTAGTTTCGCACAGTAGCGATTTGCGTTTAAAAGAAAAAAAGGGTCTTCCACAATAACAATTACGGTTAACCTCACGTTTTATGATTCTGTTGTATCCACTGTATACATTCAGTTACATACATGCCGACATATACTAATACAATATACATAATAAAATACAAATGCTGTGGTATGGATGCGGTTGGCGGAATTTGTGGCACTAAACCAGAGAAAAACTAAATTAGAAGGACTTCGGAGTATCTCCTTAGACGCTGGAATGGGAAATATGATTAATGCTGTGATAAAAGTCTCACATGTATAATAACTAGAAAGATTGGGTGGTGAGTCCACAACGATTGACTGACGCCTTAAAATTCCACCGGGTTTTGAGGAAAAACACCTTTTATTTCATAATGAAATAATTACAAAATTCCCAATGTATTATTCGACCATGTCCTGGCAATCACATTTTGTTAAAATTTGCGATTGCATTTATATTTGGCGATTCAGTCTTCGGTCAGGCCCAGTAACCAAATGCTAATAAGCTACTCCCATTGTTTGATCCATACAACATGGGACTGGTGACCCACCGAATAAATAAACAATCGACCCACTCACTACTCCAAATTATGGAAAATATCCATGAAGAACAGATCAATACATATCATATTTTCATACTCCGATAAGAGACCATCAATTTGAAACTATGTCTGCGTATAAAATACCTGCAAAACGTTTACGTCTTTGTAGAATGACTCTGAGGAAGTGACCTCTCCGAGCCATTTACTTTTACAAGAGGTCTCAGACAGGGTGATAGCTTATCGTGTAACTTCTTAAACATCCTGATGGAGAAAATATTGAAAAATTAAGATGTTAATAGAACCGGCACTCTGTGAGAAAAGTCCTTCGCAGAATCTATGGTTCGATCTGTGTTAACGAGGAACAAACATGGGCATAGTTAAGTGCATCGAAATAATCAGGATCTTGGGTATTCTTCTTCAAAAAGAAGTCATCTGTTCATCAAAACGAGTCTTCGTGGAAATACACTCTAAATACCAACGACTTTAGGTGTAGGGTCTATTATGAATTTAAATACAGTCTAAATTATATTCTCCTTTCATGTTTAAACCAACCTTTGGACAGTTCTTCCCTACCTCGCCCTTTAAGGTTTTTGAAACAACATTGCAAGTTTATAGACAACATTATGCTAATGTAAAACACTCTCTCCCGCTAATAGACCATGTTATACTTCTAAGAATGACACTGGCAAAAAAAGAACAGACCAACAAAAGTACAAAAACAAAAAAGTGGGATTCTTCTTTTGTTTCTAGGAATTGTCTCTATCACGTATTAAATGTGCTGTGAATATTTGTATATCTTGAGAAGAATAAAAGAAAATAAAAAGACACAATGGGCTTAGTAGAGATGGTTGCACAATGGAACGTTGGTCTGTACATACACGTCCGTAGATACAACGAGGGTCGTACGCAAAAGTGGTTAAATTCAATATGTTCATTATTATACTTATTCAACTCTATTGTCGGCCTTTAGAAAAGTCGGAATATAAGTTGCATATTGCTCTTCCAAAGATATTTTAATGTTAGGAATTTTAGCCGGAATACGTGGCTATCCAGGGACTCTCATCTATTCATTGTCAAATGGCCTTGAATTCTCTTGCAATAAAGTCATATTCGCTCGAGTTGTGCGGCATGTGGAACCGTCTTCTTGAAACCACATATTCTCCAAGTCGTATCTTAATATATATTTACCCTCGACACTGATTCACTGATACACTGATTCCCTGATTCACTGATTCACTGACTCTGTCACGCAGTACGTAGGAATTTAAATAGGCATTCTATAATAATTCTATAAATAATAATAATAAAAAAAAAAAAAAAATTTATACAGAAATTGTGTTTTCCCCAAAATTTTTTTTTTCCAAAATTTTCTTTTCTTACAAATTTTTTTTTTTCCAAAAATTTTTTTTTTCCAAATTTTTTTTTTTCAAGAAATTTTTTTTTTCCAAATTTTTTTTTCAAGAAATTTTTTTTTTCAAAAATTTTTTTTTTTCCACAAAAATTTTTTTTTTCAACAATCATTTTTTTTTCAACAAAAATTTTTTTTTCAACAAAATTTTTTTTTTCCACAAAAATTTTTTTTTTCAACAAAATTTTTTTTTCCACAAATTTTTTTTTTTTTCGAAATTTTTTTTTACAGAATAGTATTCTCAAAATATTTTTTACAAAATTTTTAAAATTAAGTAACAAATACTTTCTCAAGCAAATTAACGGGCGCCATAGGCGCATTACAACTTACTAGTTCTTCAATAGCAGGCAAAAAAAAATCCGTTATCATACGACCATAACGCTCCGAGTTGACGGTGACAGTTGTTCCCTTGCCGTTTTCGAAGAAGTAAGGTCCAATCACACCTTCGGACCAAAGAGCGCACCAAACAGTGACTTTTTGGTGGATGTAAAGGGCTCTCTACAATTACTTGAGGATTCTCAGAACCCCAAATACGACAATTTTGTTTATTTACATACGATACTCCTTCGCAACCAAATATAAGTCCAGCAAACCATAATTTCTCAATACCACCATTAACATCTGTCGGGAGAAATGAAATAAAAACATTTCGCCAATCTAAAAGCAAGCGAATAAAAATATTCGGGGTCAAGTGAAATTTAAGTGGACTTAGTCACATACAAAAATCGAGAAGGAAATCCGTGTTTCCGAAATTCTATGTTATGATTTGAGATAAGTGATAGCACCAATCCGTTTCCTGTTAAATTTTTTGTCGGATCGAATCTGATAGTCCAGGGTCCTTTATAATAGTTATGTTTTTAGATGTTGTCTGTGAAATAGTTTGAGTCTCTTTTGAGCTTTAATTCTCTAGTGGTTTTAGAACTATTTGATTGTAGAAGTGATTGATTCTCAATCTAATCGCTATAGAACAGTTTAAGCGTCATGCTGTTCGCTATAGAACGATTTGATTCTTAAGCTGGTCTCTTTAGAGCTTGTATATTAAGAAGCTGCTATATTTTGGACATATCGAGTCTCAAACTCAAATTTTGTAATTTTGCCAAATGTTTTCCTGTTTTTTGTTTACGAAACTTATCATACGTCATTGTACGAATGACTGTACAGCGTATAATACTGCTGACATCCTGTGAGAATTTAGGTAGCAAAACATTTAAAAGTTACATGGGCCAATTGTACAACTTTGCCATATGTTTCCAAACATACATATGCATGTTTGCATATATTGGCTATTTCACGGACCAAATCTGAAAGCGTTATAATTTTTGAGTCTTGTTAATACAACTGAAGGATTATTTTGAGGTATTAACACATATTGAAATAAAATGTACTATTGCATTTAGTGGTTTAATCTTATTAATCTCTTTCCCGCTCAGTGTCAAAAAATGAATTGCTTTGCGCTAGAACAACGCTTGGAAATAATGTAAACTTATTTTCCAAGTGAATGCTGTGTAGCCCAAACAGTGTGTTTAAGAAAGTATGTCTGACATTCTAGTGGACAGCACTCACGGTCAACGTCGTTGTACGGTGCTCACTACTGCCAAGCCAGCCGAGGCAGCCAAACGAATGAAATCAGTTAAGAAATTTTAGTCTTTAGAATGATGTATTTTTCGGGCTATGCGGCTGATAATGCGTCCTGTTGCATCCAAATTTTGCCAATATCCTCCTCTTAAATTTTTGTAAACAAAAATTCGATCAACATGGCCCGATAGCGATAATAACGAAAAAGAAATAAGCACTAGTTGAACAAAAAAAGGTTAGATGGCGGACCCTTTATAAAAATCGGAGGTACATGAGCACTTAAAATCACCCAATACATTTTGTGTAATATGTATCTTTAATATGCTAGCCCAAACGTTATAGAGGGAAATTGTTGTTATATTAACATATTAGTTAATCACAAGTTCTACAATGATTGTAAATTGGTAAACCACATCATAACAATTGTCATTTAGTACAACTGTTTTGTACTAATGTCCATTCGTCTCAGGAATCCATTTATCATGTGACCAATTTCAGAATTTTAAGTTAAATGTGATATGTCTCTCTGATTACTGGTCAAATAAATTACAATAAAAATTGAATTCCATCATTATAGACAACAAGCAACAAATCGCCAACATGCAACAGCAACAACAACAGGAACAGGAACAACAACACCAACGACAGCCCGCGACAAGAAGAGAGACAGTGTGTGTATGTAATGTACAGTGACATCAGCATTTACAAATAAACAAATCCGAAGGCATACAGTCGGACGGACAGTCTGAGATACACCGGAGGGAAACCGACAGTCAACCTGGACAGATGGACAAAGAGAGTGAAGTAAAGTGGATACTCACATAAAGTACCACTTAACATCAATCAGGCAAATGAACACCAGAACTACAGGACAGTTGACATGTGAGTAAACAGTCGCTTCGTCTTGGCCGTTGTCGGTCGGATAGGTACAAAAGGAAATCTGCCGCCGTTTTATTTTGTGCGCATCATCATCAAGCTCAGATCAGTGGCAGACAATAACGCGCCAAGAAAATGCGCAAAATATGTTACGTATACAAATAGGGATTTCAATGCGTACCATCAAACTCCACAGAAATCCCACATTTTATGGAATAAAGTGACATAATATTTGTTACCCACAGATCTAGATACAAGTATGTCTAAAATCCACCTATCAACAACAACTGCAAATTAGTCAATGTACATTAAGTCAATAGTCACATTTCTATTGGAATCCCTAATAATCACAACGAATTGTTTGTTGAAACTATGCGTGATGTCACTTCAGTCCTTAACAATTATATGGACGATTTGCCCAAGTCCAAAAAAATAATTATCAAATGTAAAAATACGCAAAAAAGTTTTGCGAAGGCAGATCGGCCAATACATAATAACATTTGATAAATGTTTGTAGCGTCTTCATACAACGAAAAACGAGTGAAAACACTTTTTTCAAAATAAGTGTCATTGCTAATTTTGAAATGAGAAAGAACGGTATCGTCGGACCAAATATACTCTGTTTCCAGGATAAGTCTGAACGTATAATTATTCAAATAATGTGAAACGATGGTCAGGATGGTAAACAGTTGGTGTGGCTCGCTCCACACGTTTCTGTTGTTGCTGATGTTGTGCTATGATTTAAATGAGAATTTATTTAAATTTATCATAGACAAATCATCAATGATTTGTTGCAATTTGCAACGTAACAAATGCATAAATGATTTGTTTTCCTACGTGTGCCTTCCTTTAGTGTATATGTATGTCTGTTGGAGTCGAGGGAGTGCGAGGTAGGTGGAGAGTGTAGTGCCAATATAATGTGGCCGGGTTGCTGGATGCCACTCGAAAAAAGAATCAACAGCAGGAGCGGCAGCGGATTACTTAGCGAAAACTTTTGCGTGAAGTGATTAACACGCCACTTGTTGCAGTTGTTGGTAAGCGCAACGATATTGTTGCCGCGCAGCATTATCACCAATTGTATCGATACTTCGCGGCCATGATGTGACCCTGAGGTTTTCATACCAAAACCAAGAGTATTTCATTTCATGGGCTTTGCCAGCCGGCTATGCATCTTTCCTTTAACACTTCAGCTACAAAAAATATTTAGCAAAATGCTGAATAAAACAAATCCTCCCCACACCACCTCCTCCGTTTTGTGGTCATATCATTGCGACGGTTGTTGCTCCATGAAGTTTAGCTGGCACTGATCTCATTCGAGTTGTGCGAAAATTTGCTTTTCGATATCAAAACAAAAAAAAAAGAAACACCAAAAATTAAACAGAAAAGGAAAATAAAAAAGAACAATACATTAAATTATATTTAAGCTGATTAACAGTTCAATTTATGGTTTGTAGGCGTTGTTATTTTATTCTAAAGAGGGGCGTTCTCTTTCTTCTTTTGTATGCAATGTTTTCTCCACAAAGGTATGCCTAAGAACAGCATGATTTAATGCCATTGTCCAGGAATCCAAACAAGCAGACACAATGGAAGGAAGGTTAAGAGTTGCACCGCAATCCACAAAAAAAGCAACGTTGTTGTGATACATTTGTTCTAGATTCTGGTCACAATTAATTACAATTGGTCAACGGAGGGAAGCGGCACTAACCACATCCAGAAATTCTCATAAAATGCCATAAACAATTTAGGAATTGTCCTCGAAATATTTTCATTTCCATTATTACCGGCAAGCGCAAAAAACTGTGCGCCAGCCAAAAAAAAAAAAAACACGTGGTATGTATGCAATCACGGGTATTCGTGTTGTCAGCGTCCGAATTGACAAGGCCTTACGGAAAACTTCCCGACACTTTGCAGGGAAATGTTTTATTTCCCTGTGACCAAATAACATGTGTGTAAGCCTGATCCGTCTTTTTCTCTTGAACCCCATTTTGTCATGGGGCCGTGTACTCGTATCTGCTGAGGCTGTCTTACCTAAAGACGGTTGGTATAACATCATGTTATTGAATGAGTTGTATATTAGGAATGATGCTATTCAACGACTTGCTTCACATGTCCATCATGCTAAATGCATGCCTTCCTTCGAACTCAACGAAATCGGTTTTATTTTCTGTTCTTAAGGCTTCTGGACTTGAGAGCTTTTGTACATGTCGAGTGTTTATTTTTCAATAAGTCCTGCGTTGGTCTACAATGTTTATTTATTTATTTATTTATTCATTATTAGTCTATGGTACATAAACCTTACAGACTAGCTTACAATAATCTTAAAAATATATTAAATTCAACAAATCGATAAATTTACTTAAAGAAAATGAAAAATCTATATCATATTTCATATGTAAATTATTAAATTCCCTCATGGACCTCATAATGGGTTCAAAATTTGAATAATTGCTTCTATGGCACGTAACATTAAAAAATTCATTATGCCTAAGTAACCTAGTAGGAACTTTGAAATCAATGCGACTGAGAAGAAAAGGACAATCAATAAGACCACAAATAAGTTTATATAGAAACAACAACGAGCTTTTACTTCGTCGATTTTCAAGCGATTCCAAATGTATTAACCTACATCTGGCTATATACGACGGAAAGGGAGAATCAAAGGGCACCGAAAATAATGCAAATTTAATACATTTTTTCTGTAATCTCTCAATACGATTACAATGAACATGATAATAGGGATTCCAAACAATTGAACCATATTCAAGTTTGGATCTAACAAATGATGTATATAGCAATTTGCGAGTATACGGAATTTGAAAATCTTTACTATTTCTCCTTATAAATGCAAGTACAGTATAAGCTTTGGGCATTATATAATCAATATGAAAGTTAAATTGTAATTTTGAGTCAAACATAATACCTAAATCAAAAATATAATTGACTTTAGTGACAAAGTGACCATGAATTGAGTAATTAGAAATAACCATATTAGTACGCCTTCCATATGAAAGATGAAAACATTTGGCCACATTCAGAGGTAAATGATTTAAATCACACCAAGAAGTCAATCGATCAATATCTTCTTGAATCAGTTTAATATCCCGAGGATTTAAAACATTCGCATATAATTTTATGTCATCAGCATAAATTAGAAAGTTAGACGACTTGAGGCAAGAACATAAGTCATTGATAAAGATATTGAAAAGTAGAGGACCTAAAACACTACCCTGTGGTACGCCCGAGGTGGCTAGATACAGTTCAGAGTAAGAACCATCAATTGACACAAAACAAAATCTATTACTCAAATAAGATTTAAACCACTTCAATATGTTTATTGTACATATTGTAATAGTTTTTTCTGAATAGGACAACAAATAGAACTGGTTAGCCACACACTGTATGCGTCGATGTATAATAAAATACTTTTAACACTGAGGTTTTACCTGGAAGTCTGTGAGACGATTTGAGATTCAGCCAGTTTGAACCGATCAGTAAATTAACCTTTTTGGGAGAAATTCTTTGGTGGTTAATCCGAGCATAAGTTAGAACTCTTCCTTTGAGATAAAACATGTATGAATCTTCATGATTCATAAATATGTAAGACGCAAACGAGATTTTTGAGTAGTCTCCAAATACACATTGCCAGACTACAATTGCCTAGATTGCTATGGGGCCTTCTTTGAACTCCTCCTTGCCGCCACTGTGTGTAGTATGCACTCTTCCGTATCCTTTTTCTAGTCAGACTTCTTTATTTACCTCGCCGTGAAACGACCAAATCCAACAATGAATCTTCTTTCAAGATGTGAGCTTGAATATGTGTGTGGGTCTGATTTTGGGGGGTTTGTACATTATAGTCCGTGGGAATTTTGTGCACGATTTGTGCAATGAAAATAATAATGATGCCTATTAATGTGCTCGACTGAATGCAACCACATTATATTGCATCGCATTGCAAGATGAGCATTATTGTCTAGAAGTTCGTACGTCTGTCTACCTTCCTATGTATGTATGTATGTATGTATATGTTTATACCGCCAGTCACCATACACTATGTATTGTAAGCCGGCAACAGCATTTGGGTATCTCAGTCTGAGATTCAACAGGAACAACAGCATAAACAATGGAAAGATGACAAACTAAACCAAATGTAATGGTTAACAATTGACGCCAAATAAATCAGAGCAAATATGAAATCAAAATGTTTTGGGGGTTTTTGCTTGCTGCTTATCTGAATGTTGTTGTTGCCTTTGATGCCGTTGCATTTTTTTTTTTTTATGAATATGTTGTACATGAAAGTTGTTACAACAACATTGATACATATTATCACAATAAACCGTCTCAACATTTTGTTGACAATAAAATCGTCCGTTGTTGTTGGCGATGCAGTGTATCATTGTGGTCGCATTGTTGTCGATTATCGTCGCATGAATATGAATTGAAATTTATGTAACTGCAACTCAGCTACGTACGGACAAGTAAGACAAACGATGTAACGCAAATCGATGTGTTCGACTGTAATTCTGCTATACATTCTACAATTCTATCGAAGACCATACAGAGGTCAGACGTCCCAAGTCGCTTTTTGACGCATTATTTCGGCCTCAAATTAGAATGGTAACATTTGAAACAAATTTGTACAATTTTCACCATATTAAATATTAGTCAACTAAATTTCGTTGCTTCATCCAGAAAGAGAAATGATGACATCGTTTTGGACAAAATTTCATATGTAATTCTGAATTTCATACCAATTCTTGCCGCAGTTAATTTAATTGCTCGACGGACTATCTGGTCGGTCGTAAAAATTACATAAAAACAACAAATTCCCGATGCATGCACAACATCCGATACTGTGTGTGTATCCTGTAGATTAGTTGCCTATAGACATGGTCTAGTTCTAATCATTGTAAGTCATCGCATATGATGAGAATATTCGAATTTCATATTCTTCTTCTTCTTTGTTTTTTTGGCTGATGCAAAAACTCTGAGATTATTGTTACCCACATTCGATCTTGCAACAATGACTATATTCATTGTGCTCTACATTTTTTATTTACTGGTACTGAGCTACAAAGAGAGCATGACTCTTACAATGACCACAAATGAAATCTGAGGGACCTTGATGGAGGTTTGTGTGCTGATGCAAGACAGACAAACCGCACTGTTTAAGTAAAATGTGGCATAAGTCCATTTGTTTGATTTTTTTTTCATCTGGAGACTTTTATGAAAATGATCTTTTTTGAAAATTAAACTCAGCATTTTTTTAGGGTCTGGTCTGGTCTGAGTGTATAATATGTTTGGCTCATTCCTTCAATTGCAACGGATGCCTGGTCACACAGACAAAGCATATACATACATACTCAGCCAGTACTCGGTGGCTCGTTGGGTTATTTTGAATGAATTACATATGCATTTGTGTTTTTTTTTAATTTCAATGTCTTACAATCGATTGTTTTAATTTTGGAGAAGGATTGTTGAAAGTATGGGCTTTTTGTGTGGAGTAAACTTTACTGGGAAGAACAAAATAACTTCTTTGTTTTGTAATACATATATACTCGTATGGTCAGTCGATGAATTTATAAACGGTCCTTAAATTGTTGATCAGACGTAAGAGACGGATACCTATCAGTTATCTAACAGCATAAGAATTGAAAATACCGACTAAGCCTGAGCTAAATACAAAATTTCCGAAAAGTATGAGCTGCTTTCGAAAAAAAAAAAAAATTTGTGGAAAAAAAATTTTTGCTGAAAAAAAAATTTTAGTTGAAAAAAAAAATTTTTTTTGAAAAAAAAATTTTTGTTGAAAAAAAAATTTTTGCTGAAAAAAAAAATTTTGTTAAAAAAAAAATTTCGTGGAAAAAAAAAATTTTGTGGAAAAAATAAATTGGAAAAAAAAAATTTTTGTAAAAAAAAAAATTTGTAAGAAAAAAAATTTTGGGAAAAAAAAATTTTGCTAAAAAAAATTTGGGGAAAACACAATTTCTGTACAAAAAAAATATTATTTTTTTTATTATTATTATTTATAGAATTATTATAGAATGCCTATTTAAATTCCTACGTACTGCGTGACAGAGTCAGTGAATCAGTGTCGAGGGTAAATATATATTAAGATTACACGGGGAGTATTCGCCGGGTAGCGCCTAGTTCTATAATATAATAATTTGTGGAAACATTTTTTGTTTCACATTTCGTACGTTTCCTTAACCCTTCTGTTCGTGAGAAGGTCCCAGGGGAACTTCGTCTTTTCCACTTGATCCTTCTACCGAAATCTCGGCCTTCTCTGGCTGAACCTTCCATAGTTGTTTGCTCCGTTGTTTCTCCTCTACGTGTTAATTCGCGAACGTTTGGACAACTAATGAGAACAATTTTTTCACACATGTTCCTGATTGTCCATGACACGCCGACAAGAACACAACAACATAGACAATGATGTCGATCCTCTTCGACCTCACATTCACGACTACCACAAAACGATGATAGTCATATAATTACGCTTTCTGAGAGTAATACTCTCTAAAACTCAAAAAAAGATATGTTCTAACATATTATTTGGCCAAAAATATGTTAGGACACAATCATATCGTTTTTTTCTCAATATGCTAGAATTGTGTCCCAAACATATAATGATTAATATGTTTACACGCAATCATATATATGATTGGGTACGTACCCAAACATATTATATATGATTCTAGGTTCTAGGTGTTTTGATTAATATTTTGAATCGGCCTGAATTACGTTCATGTCGGTATATAGCTCATGGATTTTATCTAGATTATTTTTTTTAAAAACACCTATCAGCGACTCATCTGTTTTTACAAGTACCACCTTTTAGTATCATAAGGGAACAGATGTTGAAATCGATGTGGTCCACATTCTACTCAAAACTTTGCAATTTTCAGAAAACTCAAACAAATAGTCCGTAATTCCTTGTAGTATCAGTGAGTTGCGCACAATATGATTTAAATATTGAAGTCCTACTAGAGAAAGCCGTTTTCCGGGGATTTTTTGGATATACATATATACCTTACTGGTAAATTTGTGAAAACCGTTAAACCGAATCTGAAAATGACACAATTCTTTTCCGGGTTAAGCTTGATGGGGCTACTGGATCGAAAATAGGTCGTACATAATTGTCCACCGGCAGACATTTACATACATCGATGTCATTTGAGTTTCTAATTCGTAGAACTCTGCATATGTTTATTGTTTTCACTAATTGCCTGGTCACTAATTACATATCACAGTTACCACTAGAACTGGACACTGTAAATAATAATTTAAATATGTGCATATGTCCAATTACCCCGACGTTGTTGTTCTACAAATCGAAACAAAAATCGTCACATGTCATCAATCTTTAAAAGAGTCATAAATCGTTTAAAAATTATCCTGAATGGTGGCGTGGCTTAATCGCTGCACAGTTGAATGTATAGGTCTTATTAGCTGCAGCACAGAAATCTGCTTTGCAAACTGGATTATTCAGTTGGTGTCGATGCAGCAGAAGGGAGAGAGAGAGAGGGGGAGAGATAGGGGAGAGTGTAAGACAAGACATACAAACCGCACATACGATGATACGAGTATCATCGTGTTGCATTTCACAACTTACACCGCTTGTGAAATCATGCGGTGTAATTGATTTTGCCGCACTGGCCACATGCAACAACCGACAGAGCCACTAGCAACTAGCAACAACAACAAGTTGCGACTATGGTCGGCCGCATTTAGATTCAAATTACAAACTGCGACGCATTTAAAGATGTTTAGAGGAGACTTTTGACTATATTTGTTGTTGCCCTCTTACTAATGTTGTAGTTGATGTTGTTGTTATTTGGCAGTATCAAATTAGTTGTGAATTACGGCCTGACATTTAGATGAAGTACCAGCAATTACCACAAGAAACAAGACAACGCAGGCACAGTAAAATCAAAGCTTAACTTTTGGACCATTTGTGCACGAGCATTAAGAAAGTTTTAAGGTTTTGTTGTTTTTATTTTGTTTTTTGTTTGTCGTCGTCTCTTCCTCTACTGTTGGGTCGGCAACGTCTTGCATAATTTCAATTTCAATTCCATTCATAAACAAAAAGTTAATTTTTTCTATTTTGTGGCAGACCAACGATTGGGACTGACAGCGATGCTACGAACTCGGGCCACAGTGGTTTAAGTCGTAAAATCAAGTTTTTCAGGAGATCAAAAATCTTAATATATATTTACCCTCGACACTGATTCACTGATACACTGATTCACTGACTCTGTCACGCAGTACGTAGGAATTTAAATAGGCATTCTATAATTTTCTATAAATAATAATAATAAAAAAAATAATATTTTTTTTTTGTACAGAAATTGTGTTTTCCCCAATTTTTTTTTTACCAAAATTTTTTTTTACCAAAATTTTTTTTACCAAAATTTTTTTTTTTTACAAAAATTTTTTTTTTTACAAAATTTTTTTTTCAACAAAAAATTATTTTTCAACAAAAATTTTTTTTTTCAAACAAAATTTTTTGTTTCAACAAAATTTTTTTTTTCCACAAAATTTTTTTTTCAACAACATTTTTTTTCCATATTTCAACGGGCGCCATAGGCGCATTACAACTTACTAGTACATTATATTCAGCATTTATTGATTTCTATTTTTTTTTAAATGAACACCTAGAACACGACTTTACAAAAACAAAACCTTTACAAACCATCAGATAGTGAAAATCTTGCACTCACAGTTCGCAAAACTAAAGCATTTTTGGGTCGTCGTGGAGCACCTTGTCGGACCGCAGTACAGAAATTGGTGGAAAATTCGAGCTGTTGGGACATGTTGATGTGATGTGAAGAATACCAGCCGTGCACGTCGCTCAAGAACAACTGAGAATATTGCTGCTGTAGCCCAAAGTGTTGAAGGAAAACCAGGTTTGTCCATTCCTCGTCGTTCCTTTGAATTGGGCTTTCCACAAACGTCATACAGCGTATTTTGGATAAATACTTGGGTCTTGAGGCTTATAAAGTGTAGTTTAAAGAACTCAAGCCGGCCGATTATCAACAACGTCGTGTCTTTGCTGATTGAGTTCGGCGATTTGGTTATGGCAAATTTCATGAAATGGATATGGTCCTGTTATTATGAAACAAACATCCGATCATTTATATCAAAAAATGTAATTTTTCTTTGAATACCAAAATAACACCTCTTGTTGCAAAACCATGTATAAAATTTAAAGTTTTTTAAACCAATTATGTGAATTGTTTGCTTGATGGCAGAGCCTATAGAATGCTGCTTTCTGTCGTCGCGACCTTTGCCAGAAAGCAAACGTTTTGTCATCTTCGCCGATTCTGGAAAACGGAACAGTTACATCTCGTTCTATCTTTCCAGCAGTGTCGTCCGCATATGTGAGGAGGATGTGACTTTTGGTGTTTACTGTGCCAGATCACCAAAGCGATCGCTTGCTATTTACTCAGGAACTAATGTAACTCCGATTCATTCTAAAAACTCGTACCAGTTTGGCCACCTCCCTTTAGAGTGTATTGGAATTTGAATTTATATTTTGTAATTTAAAGTCTGATGCCCAATTATGGATAACTCGTTTTACCTTTTTTTAAATGGGGGGTTTTTTTTTTTTTGGATATTTGAAACACTGTGCAGTTTTGTCGGAAAAATTAGAGTTGTTTGTAGTTAGTTATTGGATATTTTGCATTCGAATTTGCATTGCAGAGTTTTGTTCTTTAGGAAGTGCCGAGCTTAGTTTAGCAGAACTAATACTAGAAAATTGAATGTCTCAATTAGTTCTCACGCTTGTTGTCGTCGTCGTCTTCGTCGTCTGTATTTTCCTCTTGGCCAGGAGGAGAAGAAAAAAAGTGCGGAAAGCAGCCATTAGGTGGTATGACTGTATGTTAAGTGGGTATGTTCCCGAAGACAATGGACAGCCATTTTACACCACAATAATTCAATATCATTGATACACATAAATCTGTGTATGCTAAACGTCTGAATAATTATATATGAATTCAATGATTTGGTATATTGGGTACGCGACGAAAACATGTGCAATAGAACTCAGGTTTAAATTCGGATAGGATGATCTGAATGGGATAATGGTTGTGACCGGGCACCTGATTATTAGGTTTATGTATTATTTTCTCAGGCAATCTATCGGCTTCCGTCTGTCATTCGCTGCACAGAAAGAATAACTGTATCACATCTGTGTAAAAGTGCCGTCAATTGTTTTGAATTGAATTCATATAAAATGTAAGTGTGAAAATGCGGAAATAGACAATACGAGATCATTTAAATTCTCTACTCGGCCATATAATCCAACATAGAGCAAATTGTATGGATAATGGACGTAATTGTGAAAACCCTAAACACATTAAAACCGGTAATATACATTGACGCAGTTGTCGCTTCCCTTAGCTAAGACTGATGTGCCAACTGAAATATTGTAGTAGAAAACTCTTGGTGGAGAGTACACAAATGACGCTGTTACTTGTTTTACATTGGCATGTTGGTGGTCGAAAAGTTTCCCCAGTCTACCGTCTTAATAGTTGAACCAATGCTTTCATAATCTGATATCAGAGAACAACTGCAACAACAAGAACACCATTTGTGCCCTAATCAATGTTGTTGCAATAATGTTTCTTTAATTTAATTTAAATATGTACACACATACTCTGCTGCAACATGTTGCTCTTGTTGGTGGTGGTGATGATGTTTTATTTGCCAGAGTATTTGAGTACCCCCCAGTGGCGAATCGAAGGAGTTTGAATGGCAGGCATTCAATATTCATCAGGAAAGAATTGTAGAAAAAGCAGCCACAGGCACTAAATTCAGAGCTCAATTATAGCGTAGAAAATGCTCCTGACATTGGCAGATATGAGCGATCTGTAATTTATCCTGTCGCAAGTCTCGGAAGTCTTGTGATCTGGGATGGCGAGTTCAAGGGACTTCGCAAATGGGGACGACCAGATGCTGGTGAGAGAAGTTAGCTCACAAAGATTTAATGATGGTTTTTTAATTGACGAACATGTGTATGGGCAAGTAAATGGAATATTTATTTGGATTAATTCATTCTTTATTCACAATCTGTGCTAGCACAATCTTAATATATATTTACCCTCGACACTGATTCACTGATTCCCTGATTCACTGATTCACTGACTCTGTCACGCAGTACGTAGGAATTTAAATAGGCATTCTATAATAATTCTATAAATAATATTTTTTTTGTACAGAAATTGTGTTTTCCCCAAATTTTTTTTTTTCCAAAATTTTTTTTTCTTACAAATTTTTTTTTTCCAAATTTTTTTTTTTCAAGAAATTTTTTTTTTTTCAAGAAATTTTTTTTTTCCAAATTTTTTTTTTCAAAATTTTTTTTTTTTTTCACAAAATTTTTTTTTTCAAGAAAATACACAGGGTTTTTCCCGCAAGAGGTTATTTTGGTATTCAAAGAAAAATTACGTTTTTTGAGATAGATGATCGGATGTTTATTTCTTAATAAAGATGAAGGTATGCCGTTAAGAACGATAAACAACAGTGAAGATGTTTTTTCGATGGAATTCCGTATCATTTTCATGCATTTCAAGGGCCCAATCAGCAAAGACACGACGTTGTTGATGATCGGCCGACTTGAGTTCGTGTGTTGACTGAACTTTTTAAGCCTTAAGACCCAAGTCTTTATGCAAAATTCGCTGTAATGACGTTTGTGGAATGCCCACAATTCCAAAGAACAACGAGGAATTGACAAACCTGAGTTTTCTTCCACACTTTGGGCTACAGCAGCAAGATTCTCAGTTGTTCTTGGGCGACGTGCAGGGGTTTTAGTCTTCACATCACATCAATTTGTCCCAAAAGCTCGAATTTTTTTACCAATTTCTGTATTGCGGTCCGACAAGGTGCTTCACGACGACAGTATAGATCCACCGCTAGCTGCCTGTGTAGGCCTGCTAGCTGATACCGCAATGCCAGTTAGTTGCTGCTGGCCCTATACATACATATGTATATATGTACGGTATTTAAATCTCAATGGTAGTCATTAACAAGGTTACTTGTCATTGCCATGATTAAGATCGCCCTTAGCTGAAAGAAGCCCCAGTCCGGCAATTGAGGTACGATCACATTGATGCGAAAATGAGTGAAAAAAAAGTCTAACAAGGATGATTTTACATCAGAGAAACGATGGCAACTGAAAAACCGGATCAGTGTCTGATGGTACTTGAAATAGATTTGCGAAAAGTCGTTTCCATCCATGTCGGTGGAAGTATTCACATTAAATGTACTGCAGCTCTTGCCCAGCCATATGGATGCAACATTGAACGATGTCTACATCTCAACTACATACATATTACGTCATTTTGGAAATAATTCTTAACAAATAACAGGCGGATAGCTTTGGGTGGGGGTGCACAACTGCTATTGAGGACGGTCAATGCGAAAAGGTTAATATAGAAAGGCTGAATGTAATTTGTTTTCACACAACATAATCAAATTGATAAGCTTGGCCAAAAAAGTCTTTAAATGTAGCTTAATGACGCTTTGCTTAGTTCAACACCAGACCAGTCAGCCGATCAGTCTCTGATGGGCCACCAAACAAACACAGAGCCGCGACGGAGCCTTTATAGTTGTTGTTCTTCGGTTGGATTGTCTGCCTGCTGTCGCAATGTTTACCAACCATACTAAGTATTTTCCAAGCCGAAAGACGGAGGCAGGGTAGTGGGCTGAAGGGACGAGTTTATACAGTTTGTAAATGTTTGATTGTTTGGACAATGAAAAATGTCTGAGGTTATGGTTCTGTTACATGCAACACATGATCGGTTGCCAGCAAGTGCAAGTGGTTGCAACAAGACGAAAATTCTTCCACCAACCAAGATGCTAGTAGAACTCTAGTGGTGGCAGGCCGGCAGGCAGGCAGGCATTACCAGCAACCACAATGCGGAGATATTGTTTTCCATCTGCCGTTGGCTGCTCCGTGTTGTTTTTAACACCAAGAGTATTGGAAGCAGTACCAACGCAACAGATGGCGATGGCAAGCTGCACCGTATAGTTCGACCGATCAGGCTTTCCTTGGCCTTGTATATACGAGGATGAATTGGAAAATGTAGGACATGGGCTAGAAAACAACTGACGATGTGAATCGATGTAACTTATTCCTGGTACGCCACATTTGATACCGACATTGATATGTCTGTCTTCACAAGTCACCAAAGCCCATGTCTGATTTTAAATTTTTTAGGAGAGCATATCTCCGCTATCTTGTGCTTTCACTGTCGTACAGCTTTGAAAGAAATATATTTTTTACTTATTTCAAATATAATTGTTTCATGTTACGTCGTTATGGTTTGTGACCAGAGGTATATCTCAGCAGGATTGCAAACCATTTCTGAATTAGAGTTCGTACTCTGGTTTTTAGGTACTCTTGAACCGTGGTTTCAGTTCGGTTCAATGATTCATTAATCAAATTTCGAAACGTACTAGAAACTATAATTTTCGCATTTATTTGAATACTTGTGATCTACCCTCGTATATATATACTGAACAATACATACATACATACATACAATGTACGTATTCATGTATGTATGTACCAAACCCAAACACTTTGAGGCGTGTAATATGATGTCTCGATAAAATACCACTATTGTTTGCCAACATTTGGAGGTATTGGCGCGAACCTACAACAAAACAGGCAACAACAAAAATCTGGAGAGGAATGTGTGCAGCTCCACCACATTTCAGTTTTACTGCGGCGGCGATTTACTTCCATATTATTTACCCTCACACTCACTTGTTGTCGGCTGTGGCGATTGTCGACCGGCCAGCCGGCCGGCCGGCCAACCGTTTGCTACTCTCAGCACCTTCAAAATCGTCGACCCCTGACCAAAACGGTGTCGCCTGTCTTACAGTACGCGACAGCGTATCCCACGCCTCCACCCATTTCAGTTCTGTGGATTCTCGCACCCCAGCGTATCGATTAAGATAACTGCAGTGATTTAAAGGAACGTAAGAATATGTTCAGCAGTGAAATTATGGTTATTAACAAGAATCAAATTGCGCTGTATGGTCGAGACGTAGAAGGGGAGAATGTCGGCGTCGTCGTCGTCGATGATGGTGATGTACTATGCAGCCAGTGCGCACAATGTGGAATGGTGCAATATGAAGTGGCTGGACTTGAGGATTATGATGGTGCAAGGGAGTCGGCTGCTCTGAGACTCTTCTTCTGTGGCAGTCATTCATTGCACATTATTATAAGTGGCATAAACACCGTCCTAATTGTTATTGAACATCACTTTTTGAAAGATTTAACCAAAAAGATATTTCACATTCTACCGCTCAACTTGCTGCCCCAGCCGTTTATTAAAGTTGTTCTTCTCGCTTTTGTTTTGTTATTCTTCGGATTCGTATTCGATGTTTTTTCTCTACAGTGCTGCACGTGTACTTACATTGAATTGTTTATTCAATAATGTGCTGTGCTGTGATTTCAGTATTTTTGTAATAACAGTCACAGGAGAGAGAGAGACAGAGAGAGAGAGAAACGTTTGGTGAATTATGTTGTATTGACAACCATCATTTATGTTATGACCTTTACATCAGATCCAAAGAATTTCGTATTTACACATATGATGTATAAGTGTATACAACTTTTTTGAAATTCTAATAAAGGGTGTTTTTTATTGGGGTATAGAACTTTAAGTTGGCATCACTTTTTTAACTGGCGGCCATTTTGTCAGCTGTCAAGTGATTAATATTTAGTTTGGTTTGCCATTTCATCATGAACAGGTTGACAAAAGAACAACGCTTGCAAATCGTGCAAATTTATTTCGAAAGTAATGGTTCAGTTCGCGAAGTTCACCGCAAGCTCCGTCCATTTTATGCCATTACATCCACAAAAACTGACTGTTTGGTGTGCTCTATGGGCTGGTGGAGTCATTGGGCCATACTTCTTCCGAAATAATGCTGGAGAGTCAGTTACCGTTAATGGAGACCGGTATAGAGCCATGATAACCGACTATTTTGTTCCCGAATTGGATGGCATGAATGTGGATGAGTTGTGGTTCCAACAAGTGGTTGAAAATTGGACCTGTAGAATTGGCTTTATTCGAGCCAGCCGCGGCGGCCACATGCCCGAAATCATATTTAAACATTAATGGCATAAAATTATCCTTCCAATAAAGCCAAATTGATGGACATTAAAACGATTTTCTTGTGTTTTATTTCAATTCGAAGTTCTATACATCAATAAAAAACACCCTATATTAGATTTAAATGCTTCTACTGAAGGAAGGATTTATTTCGCAGCTAATTTCACTGGGAAATCAATTTAAAAGAAGTTTTAATTCCGCAATAAAAGCACATGAAGATTCTTAATTTAATTTCTAGAGTTTGACATAAACCAGAATCGAACATGTGTTCTAACCTTGTGTCCATCAAAATTGTATTTGTTTCGGACATTTTCGGAACAAGAGGAAAACATTAAATGTCAGTTAAAAGTCATGAATAATGTTTATAAAGTTTTTGCAAAAATCTATTGCTCTTTTCTACAAACACTGACTTTTTTCGTCGCTTACTGGTTTCCTCAGATCCTTTGAAAAGAAAAAAATTTTGTTCTACTTCATTAGAGTGAGTATTTATTACTTAATTCCCGCGCTGGTAGTTAACTGATAATGTTTGAGCATTTTAATAATACTCACTTATGGAATTTGAGGACCTTGTTTCTCTTTCTTGACTGTCGAATGTGTCGACCGGACATAATCCACAAAACAATTTCGGGAATTATGCCTAAGAAGTAAAGCGGACACAATCCCCGAAATCCTTTAGGGCATAATGTCCTCAACACGCCCAAATAAAGACGGTCGAAAACCCCAAAATAATTTTGGGGACTATGTCCGCGCATGGCAGAGGGCATAAGTCAACTCGTTTTAACATGAACATCGATATCCTGTCATGATTTGGCATTTGCAATAGAATCAGCATCCTCGTCAGATGCAGTCCATGTGTTTGACGCATGAACTTTATCGACTTGTTGCCATCGGGGTGCTCTACTGTTGGTTAAAATCAGTCGAGATTCTTTCACCAAATGTGACTGTAATCCGATCATCGCTTGTCTTGGGATTCGAGAGTGATTTGGCCGTCCACCACATCTTGCTAATGCTGAAACCTAGATAGCCTCTGTTGTGGTCGGAGATTGAAGACTTGGACTTCAACGATCTTGGATTTCAGCTGGATAGCTCGCCATGCTCATCGATCGATCTTTTCAGCACTTTGTTCGGCAATCGTGTTATAAGTCTCGGAGCTGCGATTTGACTCCGTTAAACTTTTTTTTTTGTGGTGTACCGTTAATAACCAATGTTTTGATTCGGGCCCTTTGGCCGAATATCAAACAAGCCATTCGTGAGATAGAACCCGAAACCGTGGCCAAGGTCTTGGAATATTGAGGTTGGCGTTGCCACTGTGCTTACCGTGTTATCGCAAGAGCCCTCGCCTACTGGGTGTGTCAAAGCATCACAACTACGTTATCCGGGAAGTTTTTAGAAAAAAACTCATGTTAGAGTTTAAATAGTCGCAGTGTAATCACTCATGACTTTACGAAGGGGCCCAAGGTTCCCTAGAAAAAAATGTTGTAATGGAAATTGGAACAAAGTTACCGGCTTATACTCTGTAAAGCGTGATTACTAAGACTGACTACTGATATATTTTTCCACAGGGCACGTTTAACCAGAATCACATATCACTAATTGTTTTGGATTGATTCTTGTAGAAAGCTTTCAAAATTTAAATAAACTTAAAAGATTTAAAAAAAATTAAAAATAATAAATTTTATAAATAAAAAAAAATAAATTTTATAAATCTGAAATCGTTTAATTTTAATAAAAAAAAGTGATTCATTGACAATGTTTTTGTGCCTATGTATATTACCTTTAGTTTGTTTAAGTCAGGACCTTTTTAGATTAAGGTAGCGATATACTGAGTGTGCGGACAACAAATGTCTCCTATCTTCTACGATGCGCAACAAATCATATAAGATGCCGAATACGTCTACTCCCTGTCTAGATAATTTCAAGCCTCTCAAAAATTCTGAAATCTGAAATATTTTAGAAATTAGTAGTTGTCTTTCCGGCATAGACCAGCTAATATGTAACCCTGGGACACTTTGGCCGTATTCACTGTCTCATGAATCAAGCTAAAACCAGCTAGATCGCAGACTTAATAAGTATGTTTCTTTTATAGGAATTCAGTGTTACGTTTGAAAAA
This sequence comes from Hydrotaea cyrtoneurina, assembly GCA_958296145.1. Lineage (NCBI taxonomy): Eukaryota > Metazoa > Arthropoda > Insecta > Diptera > Muscidae > Hydrotaea > Hydrotaea cyrtoneurina. The sequence continues at coordinate 8,372,217 of OY282512.1, read as the reverse complement.
CATAGCTAAAAAAACATAGCTATTGTACAAGTACGCATCTGACTCAGGGTGTCTGTGTCCCGTGAACTGTACGATCGCATACATTTCTTCATCGCATACATTTCTTTCCAAGAATTTCCCAAAATTATTATTATTTGAATCGTATGTGATCGTATTGATTACAATGATTTTTAGTTTGTGATCATGTTCGTTACCCATTCGGTAGAGTGGGCATACAAGTGAACCATCTCATTATCATTTCAGCTGTAAAGGAACTTTTTTTTATCTACTTCAGTATGGCTTCGATTCCAGTGTGATACCATCGTCAACTTGTGTTAATTACAAACATACTCCATACATATGAAGGGGATTATTATATGAGCTCGCCTTAATTAGGATCTACTGTAATGCAAGGAGGAAGTTGCGATCAACGCATGCTTTTACATACTCGTACAACATATTCTCCCACAAAATCACTTTCAGATGCACACACACACACACACATTTTCACTTTACTATCGACAATTTTCCTCCCACAACCGGCTTGGGGGAAACTATTTGCTCGTACTCGTATTTTGCCAAAGATCACACATTCATTGCTGTTATCGCCATTATCATTTATACGCCGCTGTACAAAATCGATGATAGTGCAGAAAACGACGAAGAAGCGGAGGAAGTTTGATACTTTTTAATTAGCGCAAACTTGGTATTAACACACAGCCTGTGACACAGGTCTTTTTTTGCTCCTTTGTCGTCCATCTCATCGCGTATTTTGTGGCTGAGCTTAAAGCAGCAGGCGCCAATGTGGGAGATCCCTGTTGAGATAGTAAAGCATCGTGCGGTGCTTCCAAATCGATCTCGAAAACTCAATGGTAGTTTTTTTTTCTTCCTTTTTTTTTAAATATGTATCTGCGGTTTGCCGGTGATGCTGGTGCTGATGATGACGATGATGGTGGCGGGAACACAGTGGTTCGGAGCAAAAAGAAAAAAAAAATAGAAAACATTGTGTCTTTAATAGTTTCATCTCAAAATGATTCTGTGATCTCCAATTTTATCCAGATCGGACAGAAAATTGTGACGGTCATGTCAAAACATGAATTGACAATAGGGTTCAACTACAACTGAAAGAAAAAGCTTCGTAGCATGAACGAATTTGTACGTTGTGTCAACGAAATCTGTCGTTAAAAGTCAACCAACGTTGGGCTGCGTTGATGCAACGAAAAATGTTTCGTTGGAGTAAAAAAGTTTTGTTCATACAACGTAAATTGAAAAATTGAACAAATCGTTGATACAACAATTTTGTTTAGTTGATACAACAACCTCGGTTCGTTGATACAACAATATTGTGCACTGGAAACAATATTAAAAAAAGTATTATTTTCAGCTTTTTCTAAAATACAGTTTTCAAATGTTCAATGGTTTAAGCATTGTGTTTCCTTTGATTACAGGCAAGGTATACAGATCCGTTTCGGAAGCTGCCACACTTCTTCATCGCAATGTTTTGCAATGTTTTCTATTGCAAATTACTGGTCTAATATGCGCATAGTTCTCGCAAGTGAATGAGCGGTAAAACAAACAAAGCAAACACATGCATTGAAAACCTTTTTGTTGTGTACATAAATGACATCGTTGAATAAACGAATGGGTTGTTGCATGTACGATTGCTTTGTAGCATCAACATATGTATGTTGGTAACTATAAGTGTTTGAAAAATCCGCTTATAATTAAATACTGAAACGAATTTTGGTTAGTGATACTGTAAATGTAGACAAAATGTCGTGTCTAAAATGTTTCAAACGGTTTCCTTGCGACAACCGTTTTTTCTTTCAGTGTATTCCATAGTTGACTACTGGTTTATTTTAATATATTGTTTCAAATTTGATCAATATCAGAAATTGCGATTTTTCATGTCCACCGGGGTATTTGTCTTCCGAGGCTGCGCCATCCTTGGAAGTTCTGAATAAACGCCATTCTGCTTGGAGAATTTCGACTCAATTGACGTCGTTATTAATATTGATGACGGGACCGAGGTAGACTTATTCTTCTGTTATTTAGATGCTCCAGTTTAAGTTCTCTACTACATTATCGTTCTGTCATTTCCTAGTTTTGCCTTATCCCCGTTTTGTCCCCATTTGGACAATGTACCAGTTTCTTACCGACATTCTACTTAATAGGCACAATTAAAAATTTTGCGATTTTCAGAAAACGCAATAAACTATTTTGCAACTGATGTTGTGCCTGTTTAGTGGAAGGTGTGCGATACGCCTGGACATTGAGGCGTTCTCGAATAAAATTTTAAGCCACAACTGATTTTTGATTCCCATTAGAATTAGTATTTCTAAGAGGAATCCACCAAAAAAACACAGTTGTACAAAAATTGTCGCCTACAAAATTTTTCGCCAATACGCTTCATTTGTTTACTGTGTCTGTTCTATTCTCGTAACTGGTTCGTAGAGGGCACTAACGACACAGCAAGCAAAAGTTGCCGACATCGTTAATATTTCTTTAAGATTATCTGCACATGCATCCGATTTCGGTACCGATTTCTTTACAAAAAAAAAAAAAACATGTGAAAGGGTTGACAGAATTGACAGATTCTGCAAGATTAATCTGTCAGATGTCTGAACGAATTCTAATGTGAAATCTGAGGGAAATTCTGAGAATGTTGCCGGGATCTAATATTTGTTTATATATTTGCAAATACTTTACTATCGAACTTGTAATGTTAATTCAATTTACTTAGTCGAACCAGACCATTGGTAACTGCCACCTGCGATCTTGTTGTTCTTATGCTGATTTTTTGCTGCTTGTATTACACAGTTGCTGAAGAATGGTTGCTTATTAATTTCTTCAGCTGAATCTGCGTCCGCTAATATGTTGGAGATGTGTGGATCCAGGCCGTTTGGTGTTGCTCTAACACAGCCTGCGTTGGCAGAGGCGGGCCAGAGCAAATGTAACATTTTGAATTTGCTGTTGCTATGATTCGAAGTTTGTAGGCTGCTCCTCCGCCTGCTAACGTGTTCAATTTACCTCGATATAAGATAATTACCTACTTACTTAATTGCTTATTTCCCTTAACATTCCATGAAGGAACATACGGGGAACTTCTCTCGAATCAGTGAGCTGTGGGCGATATAATTGTCTATACTCACTGACCGGGAGCTAATGTTTAAAGTCGGCTTCTAGAGAAGTTTTACATGGCTTGGAGATTACTCTCTTACTCGTAAAGTCGCCAGCATTTACGAGGTTGAAAGACAATTACTTAGCCAGATCTGCCCCAAAAATGATTCTGAGTCTCTGATATTTGTTGACTGCAATTTTGTTGTTTGAAAGAGAGCATTTTTGAAATCTACTCATTCACTTTGTTATTTTTTTTTTAACCTGCAAAAGTCTGTGGAAATAGTGTAGGCCTATTAATGTCTGTGTGAGAACTGTTGCGTTATTGTCACTTCTTTGTTTGCCACCACCGTGCAATGCATTTGCCTTGAGAGATGCTCTACCGGGACCGGGTGGTTTGTTTGGATGGTTGGCTGGCTAGCTGGTCATCAGCCAACAGCGATCGACTTCTGCTGCCATTACACACTACAGCTACGTGGAAAGATTGGACGAAAGATCAATCTCAGTGTTAATGTGGAACCAGCAGCAGCAGCAGCAGCACTCCATAACGACGACAGCAGCCGCAGCAACAACAACAGATTGCCAGTGATCATTATCACCACAATGTTGGCAAAAGGACTTTATTTGATTTAATGAGTTTAAGAGATGAGGTTATTAGTAACGATTACAAGTCAATCTTTGTTGGCTGCTCTCTCTCACTCTCTCTGTCGATCTTTCTCTGGTATGGTATGGAAAAATGGAGAAGATGGAAACGTTGGATGGATGGATACTTAGGACAAGTATGTGGCCGATAATACCAACTGCAATCTTTCAGATCGAACATTTAGTCAGTCCGCACACACACACACACACACACACTTACATAATTATTATCTATGAGTAGCAACACGTATATGGCTGCATATGTGGGAAAATTATAGCAACAGCATCTTTGACGTTACTCTTATATGGAGGGTTAGACCATATGACGGCCACGCTGGTTGGCTGTCTCGCTGACTGTTTGCCCGGCAAGTCTGTCTGCATATTATGTATTCCATTGAGATGACCTTTGTTGTCCATAAGAGCAGCGTTATATGTTTGACTCCGTACGATTTCGTGCCAAGCGTTTGAACATTCTTAAATGAATACCACCACTGTCTCTACCAATAGCACCAACGCCACCACCACCACCACCACCATATAGACCATTTACGCGGTAAATGATGACCTAATTACCATAATCATATAAACGTAACTCATAAATCTTTTTGTGAGTTTTTCAGCGGTTTTTTTTGTTTTTGTTTCGCGACGTATACGTTCTCGTTGGCTGTGGTGCTGTTTTAAAGTTTTCGGTTTTCCACATAAACTTTATATGCTGATTGTTGTTTGTGAGCTGTGTGGTATGGAATGAATGGAGGAGGAGGTTGGAACTGCAACGCCAACCAACACATGCAGCGGCGGCGGCGGCGGCGGCGGTATTCTCATTGTGGTGCGCTTAACAGCTCTACAAGTTCAACAGTCGGTAGATTCGCTCGCTTATGCGAATCAGAAATTCTAGTGAATGATTTATGGAAACAACTCGTTCGATACCTTATATTTGCCAATAAACTTGCATTTGTTGTTGCTGTTGCTTTAATTTTGTCTGCTTGGAAGAGCACTCATCGACATGCGGTCGAGACGAATCGATGTGTACGCTTTAATGGCAGATCTCTCAACCAAGTAGTCTATATCACCAAGTAGAATATCACATGTCCATGTTCATGATGAGTATGTTCTCTGGTTCGTAGGGATCGAGCCGAATTGAAGTAATTTAAGGACAGTTTCAAATCGATTTGTATGGAGAGAGAATCAATTTTAATTTTTTTTTTTTTATAGAAAACAGACAAATAAGATTCTTTGCCGGCAAACAAAAATTCAACAAGTGTGAACATAGTCTTACCACACAACGTTAAAAATGTAATTTGGGCAAATATTTATTTACAAAATAAAATCTTTTACAAAATAACAGCTGACACAAGTCTTGGTCCCCCGACTTTAAATTTTTCTTTGTATAAATCAGCCTAAAATATTAATAAAAAATTAAATAAAAGATCTAAAAAAAAGCTCGATGAATGAGACTGAGAACCGCTGTATACATTGTTGCTTATAAACCACCGTGTGCATCTTTTGCGAATTACAGGGTTTTATAACGAGAGCTGTGCTATTTTGGTATTCAAAGAAAAATTAGTTAAATGATCGAATGTTTATTTCACAATAAATAGGAAGGCATGCCGTTAAGAATGGAAAACCACATCAGCCAAACAACCACCACGACCACGCTTACAGGACCATATCTTTTTCATAAAATTGTCCATAACCAAATCGCAAAGTGGCTGCCCTATGTCCTCGATAGCCTCAAGAATTCTTTCTTTGAGGTCTTGAATCGATGCTAGGCTGTTGGCGAAGACCTTGTCTTTCACGTGGCCCCAAAGGAAGAAGTCGCATAAGGTGCTTCACGACGACCCATAAATGCAAGATTTTCACTATTTTCGTAATAAAATAAAATTGGAAAAAAAAAATTTGTGGAAAAAAAAAAGTTGTTGAAAAAAAAAATTTTGTTGAAAAAAAAAATTTTTTGTTCAAAAAAAAATTTTTTCTTGAAAAAAAAAATTTTTTGTTCAAAAAAAATTGTTGTTGAGAAAGAAAATGTTTGTTGAAAAAAAAAATGTTTGTTGAAAAAAAAAATTTTTTTAAAAAAAAAATTTTTTTAAAAAAAAAAATTTTGTTGAAAAAAAAAATTTTGTGAAAAAAAAAATTTTGTTGAAAAAAAAAATTTTGTTCAAAAAAAAAATTTTGTTGAAAAAAAAATTTTGTAAAAAAAAAATTTGTAAAAAAAAAAATTTGAAAAAAAAAAATTTGTAAAAAAAAAAATTTGAAAAAAAAAAATTTGGGGAAAACACAATTTCTGTGCAAAAAAAAAATATTATTTTTTTTATTATTAAATGAATATTATTATTTATAGAATTTTAGAATGCCTATTTAAATTCCTACGTTCTGCGTGACAGAGTCAGTGAATCAGTGTCGAGGGTAAATATATATTAAGAAGATATTAAGATTAAAGATTAATTATATTAAAATTTTGGGTCTAAGGTTATTTTTTCACATTTTTGCAGCGACACACCAAAGCCAAAATTATTCGACATTTTTTTGGGCAAGCACGGGAAAAAATATTGCGGTCAAACATTTGCAAATGTGAACTTAGTCTAAGAGCTTGACAAGTTAAATTGTTGTCTACCTTCTTCAATATTGGCCTATAAATATCGAAATATATATAAAAAGTATTTTTTTTCTCTTTTTTCGTAATCAAAAGTCGACTTTATATTTCATCGACTTTTCCTGAGTCGATGAATAGAACCATCTCACTAGTAATACAACAATATCGAAACTGAAAACAATTTAAAATAAACGAAATTTCTTTGAGAATACCTCTTAATTATACCAATGCCAGCATCCAAACACGTTCGTTTGTCGCAATTTTTCGATGTAGGGTAACAGAATTAAGGCTTGAACTTGCGATGGATTACCTGAAATGACTATAAAGGCTGAATTGTATGCCCCTGTGTGAGGCAGCGTACCTAAGGTTAAATACCTAAATACATTTACTTTAAGCCACAACACATTCAGGCAACAGCCAACAAAATGCAACAATCGTATGCGGCCAATATAACGCAAACATCCATCGTCATTATGAATTCATTTGGCATCACTTGTAATGAACAATTAAATTGTTCATGTTTTAAACTCATTTGAATAATCGACAGATGGGCGGACGGACGGTCGGTCGGACATTTCTATTGTAAATGTTAGTGAAAAGAAGGCGTAGTTTAAACCAAAATATTTGTTATACCGGCCATGAATGTAGCATAGGACGCTTTGGGAAAGTGTCAACAAACGCAAAACATTCGCTAAGCTCAGCAAGCCAAGCAAGCCAACAACCAACCAACTGGCAATTGTTGTTTGTTGTACACACAAATCGTGCTTCTGAAATACGAAATACTGTCGATGTTGATGTAGTTGACAATTTTATTAGTTTTTAATTCAAAATGACAAAGCTCATAAACACCCGCCCAAAATGCAAATGACCACATTTACTACGGCCACAACATGGCTATCGGAGCAATGGAAAATTTTCCCATGCGGAACACACATTTCGCTTCGCTTATATGGCGAATTGTAATTGTTACCTTTTATAGATAGATGCGAAGCTATCGAACGATCGATCGTTTGTTCTTTACTTGATTGGGATTGGATTGGGCGTTCTCTCCATTTTTGTCGTACATCAAACGCTTATCAATCTCTCGCTTTTCACTTATCAATCACTGAACAATTGTCTTGTTGCAAAATGACAACACCAATAAAATGTGGATGCCGAATACCCTGAATTTGCCATGGCCATCGTCATCGAGATCTCCGTCTATTTAGATGTCCACCACAATCAATGGCAGGAGCAGCAAACCATCGGGAGCCATGGCCTTAACAACTCACCAAACGAAACCATTAAGAATTGATTTCCGTTGAACACTGTTGTTGGGTGACACTGAAAGATCAAAAGATGGAAACAAATATAAGAGAAATAACATTTTGAACTATTGCCAGCAAACAGCTTCCCAGCCAATTCCATGCCGTACGATGCCAAGCAATGCCATTACATCGCATCGCATACAACACATCAAATCACATCAGATTTCCGTAAAAATTATAGACAAGAAAGCTCTAAATTAAAATGAAAAATACTTGAAGAACTTCAGCGTGGAAAATAATGATTATGCATGTTGCCACAGTTGAAAGTCCGTCCGTCCGTCCGTCAATCCCTATTGCCGTCGACGTGTATACCCTCGTACAGCATTCAGCAACAATCAGCAATTGTCATCGTTTTTGGATTGTTTCTTAAAGCTCTCTTTATAGTGATCTGTATCTGATTGGTGTGGTGGTGTACGTTTTATTCTGGAGCTCTTTCTTTACTTGGCCGTATTGTTGGCGGCCAAATATTGTTGGTTATGTTGAAAGGTTTGTAACAATTTGGGCAAGTGGTTAGTAAACTCGTTTTTTATATCCTAAGGAGCAGAAATTTTAGATACGTCACATTCTAAGCGTAGACTTTGCTGATTTATGATCATAGGATATGATATTCATATGTCCATTCAGATCTAAATCCCTTCGTGAGGTTTATCATATTGATCGTATTCCAGTAATAAAAACTTTTCGAAAACTACCTTCTGTCGGATATGGCGAGAATTGCAAAAATCGATTTTAATAGAGTTTGAAATATTTCTTCCTAACGGATAAACTTTTTCGGTTAATTTTAACCCTCTAATCGGCCAGACCGCCATAAGGTGCTCTTCAATAATTATGTTTAAATTCATAAAAATATTTCATAGAAAATATTATCCCAATAACCGGCCATACAGAAATACTGGAAAAATTCTTGCAACCTGTTTTTATCAGTTATGCACAAACCAATAATTTTTTACGAAATTAAACACAATTAATTGGTATTGCCGGTTAGAGGGTTAAATTGCTTAAAAACAATTGTTTTGTTAACGAGTCAACAAATGTTCCAGCATTTTGTATTTTGAGTATATTTGTATGGCAACTCGTTTTCGGAGTCCGAATTCAAAATCTTAAAATTCACTGCGTTTGAGTAACATGTGTCCATGTAGAGGATGGGCGTATCCTTTGGTTCCCATAGGATTGATCCCGAATTTAAGCCAAATATAAAAAACATTTAAAACATTAGTTCAGTAGGTACACATTTCTAACGCTTATATAAAGCCGAGTTACGGCCCATTGGAAATCGCTGTAACTGTTTGCGAAATTTTAAAAACATTTTGGGTTTTGTGGATACATTTTCTATCATTTGATTTTTCACACGAACATGGCCGATCCCAAAATGTAAAAACTAAATGCATATTTTGATTCGTAAGGTAATTTCCTGTCTGTAAAGTATCCACAATATTCTAGAGACGATTTAAAACGTTCACTTTCCTCTCCAGAAATTTGAATCGAACAAAGGATGATTCTATGGACATCATTAGGGATGTTGAGAACATTTTCAGATTTTTTTTTGACTAACTTTGGAAAAATCACATCAAGGCAAAAAAAAGTCAACTTGATATAAAGACGAGGAAAATGTTTTGGTTACTGGGACCCAAATCCCAGCTGAGATTAGAGAACAAGTTGTTGCTTTATAAAACAGTTTTAAAACCTATCTGGACTTATGGGATTCAATTGTGGGGGACCGCTTGTTATTCAAACGTGGATATTTTGCAGAAATATCAGTCAAAAACTCTACGGCTAATTCTTGGAAATATTAAGAAATATTAAAAAAAAAAAATTACTTCTAGTTTTTTTTTACGTTAAATCCCTGAAAACATTTTTCTTTTAAGAATTATGATGTAAAGACAAAGAAAATTTTTTTATTGACAAACTTGAACTGAAATTCGAAAAACCTCCAAAAAATCTGGAAAAAACTTAAACAGAATTTAACCCATACGCGTCCAACAAAAATGTATGCTATATTCTGCGACCCAGGAATTGAGTATTTTAAATGTGGCAGGACTGGTTAATAGAGTTTCCCCAAGAGTACTTATGGTGAGGTAGCGATGTCTTTAGGTATTCCAACCTGCAGAAGTCTACCGTCGTCTACCATCAATTTCAGTTGTCTCTCTCTCTCTTACACATGCAAAATGCAACTCTAACTCAAACAACTGATCGTCTACCGTCAACCGTCAAGACTAATTGGACCCTAACGTTAGTGGTCGGAGAAGTATTCAATGTGACATAGACATCCGAAGTTCCATATTATTTGTGGCTCAACGAAGGTTTTATTTGTGGCTCCGACACTGATATCAAACAGGCCGTCCTGAGGCTCACTGTGGACCTTAGGTGTGGAAAAGTCCCTAATCTAGTCTTTATCTCAGTTAATGTAACTTCTCCAACTGGTTCATTCTTTTTGTTGGGTATCACATGGTCGTTAATGTCTGACTGCCGGCAGTTTGCTGTTGTCGCATTTGATATTTTCTTAAATTTCAAGAATTGCAGAAGCGCCAATTCAACAACACATTATCGTCACTTGCAATCAAATGCCCAAGTAATAAAAAACACAACAGACAGAGCAGCCGACCGACCGATCGACCGACCGACAGACACCAACTGCAGCAGCAGCAGACCACATCAACATTAGCCAACAGCGTCTGCATACGACTTGGGGGAAAAATCTCAAATCAAAGTTCTATTTTATTATGGATTCAAATACGAAATATAGTGCCACCAGGATAAATATCACCACATCCCATTGTTCGGCATCGATGTATTCTCTCGCGTCCTCGATGCCACCGTCCATTGCTGTTCGGGACGACAACATCATTTCGTAAAGTTATTAATTTCAAAATGGGATTGATTGAATGACAAAATCTGTGGACACTAAATCGGTAAATGCTAAATGACAGATAGACTGAATGGACATTTTTATGGGACTCGTTCGTTGTCAATGGCAGCATTCTTAAAGCCATGAATTAAGTCACAGACATTCGGCAGCATTTAGCATTTGCTGCAATGCAATGGACATCCCTCAAACAGGAGGAGTACGAACGAATAGAAATTGTATTCGTCAGTGGGTAAAGGCACTTGTTGAAGATTTCACTTTTGAGATGGAAGTTGTACGGCACAGAGTGTCTTCACAGGCGGTGTGTATGTGTGTGTTCCCTATGGAGCCACTGACAATTGAGTGATTTGTCATGGGCGTCTTAGATTAATAGTACTTATTATATACAGTAGAGTCCTATATAAATAACTAAACTGTTTCCTCAACGAGTGCGGCGTCCAAGTGCAGTAAAACTAAGAAACCATTGCAAAAGGCTAAACACAACGATGAAAGGTAGGAAGGACTTTATAATAGTTTTGTCCGACGTCCATGGCAATTATAACGAAAGATATATAGGCTAGCATATTTATGAGAACTATTTATACATATTAGTATGTTGCTCTGTTCGCGGTGTCTGTCCGTACGATGGTAATAGGCGTATTTAGCAAATATTTGCATTCATTTTTTAAATTATACCAAAACGGTTTTCTCCTACCCAGCCTCTGCTACTGCCTTGGTATCTGTGCGCAGAATGCTTCGGCCTCAAAACCATTGCGAGTGCTTTGTTAATTTTTCAAATTGCATTTACCATAATTGACTCGACAAACTGATATACCAACATTCAGCGATAGTTTGTATGTATGTAAGTTGGTCTGTCTGTCTGTCTGTCTATCTAACCGTACGGATATAATATCCACTTTGCAGTTTGTTGAGTTCAAAGTGCTCACAATGATGCTTTTACATTTCTGCCACCGCACAGTGTACTGTGAACGAATTGAAGAAAAAAAAAAACGTCAAAACAAATCTGCAAACAAATATAGCCTCGAAGTTCGTGGATGGTCGCGGTTTGATAGGTTGTGCCTGCCCAAATTTGTAACCTGATAAGACCATTAAACTTTTTTCAGCGGCCCCTTCTATTTCGTCAGTGCCGGCGACTTTAAGAGTAAGAGTGTAATCTCCAAGCCCTGTAAGACTTCTCGAGAAAAGGCATTCGGAGTCGTTTTTAAAGCGTAGGTCTAGGTTAGTTTGTTTCCAATCTGGTATAGTGCTCAGGTCACTGATTTCTTCCTCCACCTGTCTGTTCCTTCATAGAAAGCTGAAGATCTTAAGGTTCGTAAATTTGAATGCCTTCGGTTTCCAATGAGAATTCCGGCAATACATTATTTTTTTTATTATGAGTAGCCGGTGTTGGAAAGAGAACATCTTTAACGCTACACACAAAAGGCTTTATTTCCCACGCTTAATGTTGGCCCAGAGTACTACGTCTTTTAAGCCAGACTTTATTAGGTCTGGTCGCTTATGAACTGATGTCAGAGAACCTAGTTAAGGCCGGCCGAAGTCCGGCTACTAAGAAATGTTTCATTGAGCATCGCTGGGTTTAGACTTGTCGCGTAGGAGAAAACATTAAGCTGGACCCAATTTTTTCTTAAGAATAGCCGGTGTTGGTCACGTCCTAGAGGAGAATACCGCTAAGGCCTGCCGAAATACGGTGGGGGATTTGTTCACATTTTTTATTTAAATTTTGTTTCCAAAATATTCGACAAGAAAAAATACATTTTGTCCATTATTATGTGGCCCTCACATCCAAGACCAATAAGCCCTCACACGTTACGTGTACGAAATTTTCGAAACTTTGCCAATAAACTCTTATTAAAAGGGGCCTTGTCCAATTTTAGAGGACTATATTCTATTTAGCCCACATATGATGGCAATATGAACTGATTTCAGAGAACCTAGTTAAGGCCGGCCGAAGTCCGGCTGCTAAGAAATGTTTTATTGAGCATCGCTGGGTTTGGACTTGTCGCGTAGGGGAAAACATTAAGCTGGACCCAATTTTTTCTTAAGAATAGCCGGTGTTGGTCACGTCCTAGAGGAGAATACCGCTAAGGCCTGCCGAAATACGGTGGGGGATTTGTTCACATTTTTTATTTAAATTTTGTTTCCAAAATATTCGACAAGAAAAAATACATTTTGTCCATTATTATGTGGCCCTCACATCCAAGACCAATAAGCCCTCACACGTTACGTGTACGAAATTTTCGAAACTTTGCCAATAAACTCTTATTAAAAGGGGCCTTGTCCAATTTTAGAGGACTATATTCTATCTAGCCCACATATGATGGCAATATGAACTGATTTCAGAGAACCTAGTTAAGGCCGGCCGAAGTCCGGCTGCTAAGAAATGTTTTATTGAGCATCGCTGGGTTTGGACTTGTCGCGTAGGAGAAAACTTTAAGCTGCAAAAGGAATGTCTATTTAGTTTGTCATTCCGTTGCTAACTGAGAGGTATTGACCTCGGACTGTCAATATAAATATGTCTATATTCACTATCAAATTGTATTGTTTTTGTCAGTTTTATTATTCGTTTCACAATAATCAGCCCTTTTCTTGGTCTTGGCAATGTGTGTCAGACTGATTTCAGAGCACTGTGACCAATTGAAAATACCTTGGCCATGCCAACAACAATAACAACAATCAGTATGACCACATGTCTCTGTTTTCGACTTGTTGCTGATCTACGTACAGTAACGGCAACAACAATCTGCGATATTGAGTTTTAAGTACCCCAAAACCTAAGCGAAAGCATCTTCTTCATCATGTCCAGACGCCGTTTGTGTGTGTGTGTGCGTGTATATATTTTATTTTGTTCCCAGTAACTTTGGCGTAATTTAAACTAAATCGGTGCGATTCTTATGCGTGCGAGTGAGTAACCAATGCAAAGGATAATGGCCTAAACTCTCCATACAACAACAATCCGACTGCGAGTGTGTGTTTCTTGTTGTTGTTTTTTTTTTTTTGGGTTGCCTTCCTCACCAAACAGACGGATAGAGCATTGCAACAGCAGAGACCTTCATTCCTTGCACGGCTAACAACCGCAGCAGCAGCATAGCAATCACCTACAGTTTGGGCCATTCCATGTGCGCAAAAGCTCGTCTTTCCTCCATACGGACTTAGATATGTACGTGTGAGTGTGTGTGTGTGTGTGTGTACTCGTCCAAAGATTCATAATAATCAATTATTTCTATGTAATTTATGGTAATGTTTATCCATGATGGATTGACTGCTCTAATGTCGTTCTAAATCTTTTGCGCATGTGCAGCTGCTGCAGCGATGTGCTTTCATACACTGCCAATCATTTGTTTACGCAACAGACCTTTTCCCCTGTAAGTTGTCAAATTTTGTTAAATATTTGTTTATCATGAATAGGATGAACATTTCGAGTTAGTCTATAAAGCTTTACAATTTTGTTTTACACTCCAAAGTGTGTGCTTTTGTGTGTCTCCTTGCTTTTGTTTTTCTCCTGTCTTGCATGATTTCCGATTATTATACCCTCACCCTAAGTGTAGGAGGGTATATATTATTTTTCTCTACAATTCTTTATTTTCTTTATCATAAGCAAACTTTGTTATAGATGTAAGGTTATTTTTTTAAACCAAATCTCTAAAGAATGTACATACTTATGTACCTTAAACTTTTATAAGACTGATCAAACACGTTTAATAAAGATTAATAATAATAAAAAAAATAGTTTTTCACACATCCTTGCATTTAAAGAGATTTCATTATTTCCCCTCTTTTTTTCAATTTTTGCTCGCAATTGGAACTTGTTTACCTATTTTGTCATTTTTTTTCACATTTTGGTGATTTTGGCCCATTTTATCCGATCCTTCCAACCAATTTCCATTTAGTGATGGCAAGCGTGACACAATCTTCAAACATTTGGCCCCTTTCTATCTTTTTTTTTATTCTCATGTTTCCTTTCTGATAAATTTTGACATTTTGGATTTGACCATTTTTTATTTGTATTCTTTTTGCTTTCTATCTTCCTTTTCCCCTTTCTCCAATTGTCCCTTGGTCCTGTTAAACAAACATGGTTTTAATGCTTAATTTTGTCAGATTTGGACCTTAATGGTTATTTTTAATTATTTTAGATTCCCACTTTTTGTATTTTTAATGCCTGATAATTCGATTTCATATTCAACTCATCCGCAGTGTTCATACTGCCCATGATGCTGCTTGCTAGGCTTGTTGCTTTTGTTTTATTTTACTTTTTTTTTTTAGGTTTTCTTCTTCTTGTGCGCTTAGAGAATGTTGAAATTGACTTAGTTTTTGTATTTGTTGTACACTCATATATCCTTACATGCATTTTGTTTTGCCTGGGCCTGCTAAGGTTATGTCTGTCAGTCAGTCAGTTTTGGATTTTAGCCAACTTTCTTAGGTTACAAGTGCATCGCAGAAATTGCAGTTTCACTCGTTCGATTGTGTGTGATCGTCAGTCGGTGTGAGTATGTATGAGACCGTGAACACAAGCACTCTCGCTTGGATTCCTTGGCGGGTATGGGCTGCGCATGCGCATAACAACATCTCCGAAACTCATGTTAACTCATACAAATATTTGGATTTATTGTAGCATGCGTCAAGTGTGTGTTGTGGTGTGTGCGTTCAAGTGATCGTCGTCGTTGTTGCCGTTGCTGTGATGGGGAGAGTTCATTTTGTTACAAATAAAATTAATGTACAATGTTTACATGCTCTGTGTTAGCACTGAATCATTTAGATGAATGTTGTTGTTGTTGGTGGTGGTGTTGGCGGTGGAGGATCAGGCGATGCAGGCGGCGGTGATGTTGTTGTTTATGTTTCTGCGCCGACTTCGAGCATGAAAAACTACCGTGGAAAGTACAGGTGCTTTTGTTCTTTCGGTTTTTTCTACATCACTGAGATTTTTAATTGAAAATTCGTATAGAAAAGGAAATCACAGAATTATGTTACGGTATAATGATTATGACTGGGGGATGGTATGAACCGTTTTGGTCGTAAACTTCCGAAGCCACTGGAACTTCATGTAATATGTGCGATATGTAGCAAGTGGTTTATTTTTGAATCATGTGTTATGTTGAGCGTGTCAGCTCCTTTCCGCTGGAAATCTTGCCAGAAAGTTAGTATTTTGTCTTTGTGGAACGAAATGACGTTTGGACAAAGCTGAGAAATAATTCAAATTTATTTTCAATGTCAATGCTGTGTAGACTAAACAGCCACACATGGGAAATTAAGTTTTGGCCGAAAGGAGTAACACACCCCATCTGTTCGTGGGATTGGCTTGCTCGGGGGCAACACTCACACTCCTGGTCATCGTACGGTGCCTGTCGTAGTCGAGAGTGTATGGATCATTAGTTGCCGATTGATCCCAGTATCTTAACATTTCACGCACCAGACTGATTCTAACTTTGCACACACAACTCGCTTTATTCAAGTGACCTAGGAATTGGTTCGCATTTACTTCGTTTCTCTTCGGAAACGACATTACGGTTAACGCTGAACCATAGTACGGAAAATCTCGCTTCGCGAAAGGTATTTTCATTTTTATCTCTCGTTTTGTTACTCACACTCAGAGACAAAAAAAAATAATTCTCGTGAAAGTAATTTTTATCTACGAAAGTTATCTTTTTTATCTTTCATGAGTGATCAATACATGCTTTAAAAGTATTGCTCTCTCTAACGAAAGAGAAGAAAAGATAACACTCACTCATAAAAATAACTTTCACGAGAGTTTTGTTTTACATTCTGAGTGCGAAAGTTAAATAAAGATAAATATTAAAGAGAGCACGCGTGAGACAAGAAATATAAAAATACTTGTGTTTGGAAATTGACGCAGCTCAGTTTCATGTATTGTTTTGTTTGAAGCAGTTGAAAAAAAATGTCTTTTTGCCTTATTTTTTGTGTTACGCAATAGAATTGCTTTATTGTTATTTTTGATTTAATTTTTTGGTTTGAAAACAATAAAAAAGAAAAAAAAATTTTATCCGCTGAAAGTTTAATTATATGTTATACATATTTTCGTCCCATTTCGCAGTTGTAAAGGGATTTCCTAAAAATTCAGTTGATGACGAATATTTTTTCTAATGATTAAACTCATGAATGAGAATTAATTTCTAATGAGTAGATATAACTCTCGCGCGAGTGCTCGGTAGATAAATCTCGTGAGTGAAAAAAATAATTGTTCTCTTCATATTTTAAATTACTTTCACGAGAAAAAAATATTTATCTTGAGAAAAATTTATATTTATCTTTGAGGAGAACAATTTTTTTCTCATAAGGTATTTTTCTCTTGTGAAGAGAATAAAAATTGAGTACTCTCCGTACTATGCGCTGAACGACAGAGGCATCGTAAACCATTTTGGTGACCGGAGACTGACATGGTCTTGCATGATCTTTGGTTTCAGCTAGATGGCTCTACATGCCATACAGACCACGAAGCAATCGATTTTTTGTCCACCAATAATCGAGTTACCAGCCGTCTTGGCGATGTCAATCCCTTAACGATTCATGTCCTTAAGGCGACTATCGTGCCGTTCATGAGAGCCAAAATCGGTGGTTTTCATAAGCAACCGCGTAAGTCAAATTTTTCGGGAGAGCCAAAACACATAGCAGTTGAACTAATCTTAATTTTTTTTTAAAAACAGCATCAAAAATGTGGCAATTTGGTGTCAATACCTCAAAATCGACAAAAAAAAAAAAAAAACTGCACTTAAGCGGTTTCTTGTGAAAGCCATACCTTTATGGAAAACTAAATGTATATTAATTTCTTTTTAAATTGTTTTCATAAATAAATATCTTGGATCACACTTTCTTTGTGGGGGTTTTAAATTTGACTTTTAGACTGGGCAAGCTGCTTGTGAGGTCCTTGAAGCCACACATCAGACAATCCCATCTGCTATGAGTGTACACAATACCTTAATTTTATCTGCCTAACCTCGTATGTCATACGCTCGACCATGATGTTGCAACATAACAATTTCAAGCATCCGTCTCTGCTGCATCTACATTTTATGAGAAATCCACAAAAAAAAAAAAAAACAGTTTCACTGGAAAACATTGATCACTGTGTACCAAATCCATGCGAAACAAAATAGAGCGGCGTCAAATTTCTTTTGTACTACAACATAGTCGAACTTGCAACATAAGCGTAAACTTCTTATTCTTATTCTTCGACTTTGACTTATTTTGGAACGGCAGCGGCCGTGTCTCCCTGTGCGAAAGCAGCAGTCACAATGTTGCCAAAGAGCCACCAACAACAACAACAGCAGACAAAACGATTGCACACACACACACACGTACCACAGTATTGTGTACGATCATCACTGTTGCTGTGGATCAGCAAATATTAGGATGAGGATGTGAACGAGGACGAGAAAATAGTTGAAATGATCAATCTTGCGCGTTGTTTTTATGTGCAATATTACAACAGTATTTATGTATAAATAACCAAAAACAATAACAGGCAACAAACGGCCGACCGCACGGCCTCCGTTGCTGCCGCATCCACCTCATCTACACCGACATTCGAAATACATAATCCAGCGGTAAAATGGCAATGCAACCGTGATAAAAAAAAAGTGACCATGCGCTTTTATCGGATTTAGAAAATTCTTCAAGGAGTTCTGCGTTCGGGGGGTGTGGAAGTAGTGAAAAGGCTTTGGTGGGAGCTGTTGCCCCGTATGCCAAGACACATGTTTAGTATGTACTCCCTGCAATAATGTCTGCATGTTCTGCTCTGTCTGTTGCACATCATGTGCGTGTACTTGAATTTAATCGCCGTTCGCAGCTATTAAATGCTCGGTCAGACACAGCTACACGTTCGTACACAGACAAAAATGAAAATGCAATTACAAAACTTGGTTGGTCGAACAAATAAATTAAATTAAAAATGTAATTGGAACTATTAAATGGGATTTAAATTCTTCCGGGCTGTTGCAAGGCTTGCAACACATGCCATTGACCGGTATTGTTTAAACTTCGTCCTTGTTCAGATGGTTAATAGTGTGCGAAGTTGGCAAAATCGATTCATCATCGCTTGTAAAATTATCATGCGGTCAAGGTATTACTAAATCGATAGAAAGTTATGCGCATATATTTAAACAAGTCGTGAGTTTTTGTCTCCGCTGTCAAATATTCGAATCGCGCAGTGGCCTCTTAAGTTTTACAAATGTACAGGAGTCTCCAACAAGAGGTGTTATTTGGAATCACCCCGTATTTCGGTAGCTGACACTTTTGAAGCTTTTATTCATGGACATTTGACAAGTGGAAACTACGCCATTACTAAAAATAGAACGATACATGTTTCAACAACGCATTGGAATTATTAAAATTCACCACAACAATGGTGAAAATCGTGCAGTTACAGTTCGCACAACTAAAAAGTTTCCGGACCGTGTTATCTCTCGAAGAGGTGATCACAATTGGCCAACGAGATCTTGTGATTTAACACCTTGCGACTTTTTCCTTTGGGGCCACGTGAAAGATGAGGTCTCAATGATGGAATAGGACATAGGGCAGCCACTTTGCGATTTGGTTATGGAAATTTCATGGTGGTCATTTGGCTGATGTTGCCTTTATGCATTACCTTCCTCTTTGTTATGAAATAAACATCCGATCATTTGTATGAAAAAATTCAATTTTTCTTTGAATACCACAATAACACTTCTTGTTGGAGTTACCCTGTATCTTAACAATTCCATGGTGTACCACCACAACTGGTGTAACTCCGATACGGCTAAAAAAAACCCACCAAGATTATCAATTTAACACTGATTGAAGATTTGGCTGTGTGGGCAAATTCATTTATTTATCATTTACCTCCGCTACAATTTGGATTATAGCAACCGGCTGTGGTGACAGTTCAAATCGTACTCTCCATGTCAACCTGTCGAAGCTAGTTTAACCCTCTATGCGGCAAGACCACTCTGAGGATGTCTTCATTCATTGTGTTTAAGAAATACTCGAAAATCCTCCGACTACAACTCCTAGGTCTCAAAAATGTGAACTCCAAATCTGCGACTTCACAGCCATGATTACACAGTGCGACAAATGGTAAGGGTCAGTGATCGGTTTGGAATGAAACCACCGGGGAAAGTTATATTGGTAAAAAAAAAGTCATACGTGTTCCAGCGTTTCGCTGGGTCTCATCTAGGAATCGAGATATATCGATTTGAAGTTAGTAAGTATCGTATAGGGGAATTTGTCACGTTTTAGGCTCTTTTGTTTGACATAACTCGAGAACCACTCGTCCGATTTAGCTGAAACAAATTTAGAAAAAGGGAGCAAGAAAGAAAAGGGAGCAAACAAACGAAAATAAATGTATTTAAAAAAAAAAATAAAAAAAAAAAAAATTCTTCATGCGCTTATTTTTAACTTGGAAACTATTACTTGTAAAGGAAAATAATATATGAACAGATTAAGGGAATTGTAATTCTTGGTTTTTTAAAATTTATTTCAGCTAAATCGGACGAGTGGTTCTCAAGTTATGTCAAACAAAAGATACAAAAGATACGATACTTACTAACTTCAAATCGATATATCTCGATTCCTAGATGAGACCCAGCGAAACGCTGGAACACGTATGACTTTTTTTTGACCGATATAACTTTCCCCGGTGGTTTCATCCCAAACCGATGTGTGTTACAAGCTGTTGGAAAACTAACTCACTCTCTCTCTCGCTCTCTTCTGCTCTTGCTACTGTTTAGTATAATGAGAACGAAATATGATTGCCAACTCATGCATACTAATTAGAATAGAAAATTAAAAGTTCCAATAGACTCCGCGGTAGGTGAGTTGATAGCGTGCCTGCCTATCAGCGTGGGGCCTGTGGGTTCGATTTCTGTCGCTGCAGACATCTAGACATATGGTCTGTGTTAGCCGGTTTGCCCTTGGACCCAAAATTAGAATATAAATTTACTTTGTACTGGAATAAAATAAAATTAATAGTTTTTATCTTCGACCTTTAGGTAAATTTTGGTAAATGTTAATAAAAATCGAACTCGAGGTCTGATGTTCTATATTTATTTTTATTTTCCGATATTTCGCAATTCTTTGATTAGCATCTTGAGCGGAATGAGTTATAAATTGATTCTTAAACTAGTGTAGTGTGACTACCATCGTCTTAAATAAAAATAAAAAAAAAATGTACCAATGTTAAAACTGTTAAATGACCCGGAATCGGACAAAATCCTTGAGCTCCGACTACGCAGCTCTGCTGGATACTCCATTTCTCACTGACAGTGTAGGTCTTCACAATCTGGAAAAATGTTTGTTGGAACCTCAGCGCACTATGTACGGTTCACAATGCCGTTTTGAGAAATTATAGCGGAATCAGTGTAACAACCACCACATCCTTCCCAGTATTTAGACGGGAAACTGAAGCACAAACATGGAAAAATGGATTCAGGCCGAATTAATTAATAATGGACTTAATATTCAAACGATTTGAGGCGCCCAACAGCAATAAGCAACGCACAACAGGACCCCAAGAGACAAATATCTGAGCTATGCTACTGATGTGGGAGAAATTTTCCCTCAATTCCTTCTCGTTAAGAGAAATACAGAGTGACCCATATGAGACCTGGGGGTCGTCGTTTGTAGTCTTGCGGGAACAATTGTCCAGTTCTAAAAAAATCTAATTTGTGTATCACATCAGTTGGTCTACATTTTGACAGCCTCTTCGTACTTTGCCAATATATCTGTGGCAAAACTCATTCCGATGGGTTTCCAACTCGTTCAAGTCACTTTTTGTCTGACTGCTCATGGTTCGAAAGGTAAACGTTTTGAGTTTTTTTCTGTGTAACTGTATTTAACACTATTTACCCAAACAACTGAGCTTTGTTTGGGCTAGTGTTGTTGTAGTTGTTTTCTTGCTATTGTAATTGTTGTGTAGGCAATTGCAATTATTGCTGCAGTGGTTCGAAATAAAAGCAAATGCAACAATTGTCCCAACAGACACTGGAGTTCTTACACTGCACTACGACTACTACGAGTACACCTTTACTTTGTAATTAGAAACACATCCTGGGGCAGCATGTGGCAGCCACAGTTACAGCAACATAGATAGGAGTACGTCTTCTGCGGTCTAGCCATTGCACAGTTCCTTTCAACGGCAAGCTAAACTAAAGGAGGAGTACTAGGTATCTGTATGTGTGTATGTATGTATGTGTATAAGCTGTATGTTAAATATTTGAAAATCGATTTGTATCGAACATTAAAATCAAGATCCGATGATGATCATTTCATTCGCGCTTGTGTTGGCCGTTGTTAGTTCAGCGTTTGTTGCGTGACATCGGTAACAAATCGCCAGCAAAAATTGATTTGATGAGCAGCACAACCTTTTGCATACGTATCGTAGATCTTTTAACTTTGATCTTGCTGAAACTTGTTGTTGGCCCAATGTTCAGTGTTCAGTGTGGCAGCTACTATTGTTTTTGTGTGTTTGTATGACAATGAAAAAGCCTAAGAAATCGGCAAATGGCAAGCGGTTCTGCTCAGGTTTTCGTAAGTGAAACTCCCAGAAGCTTTGACCTTTCGGATCATTTCAATGCTTCAGGCTTTGATTGTATGGATCTGGCTGGTTTTGATGTTTTTGAAGGGAAATTCGTTTTTTCTTTTAAATGGAATAAAAAAGTGAATATAAGTTTCAATGGAAATAAAGGCTAGCTCCTGATCCGAGTTCCCATAAAGTAATGTACATGTGGTTAATCTTGATGATGGGCCAAATAAATTAGACAGACGTTCAATTCGAATTAATCGTACAAAATGTCGATCAAGTGTTAAGGCAAGAGACGATCGTGGCGAGTGTTTAATATGCTGTCCCACCGCAGATCGAAAACCCAGGTTTGTCCATTCCTCTTCTTTCTTTGAAATTGGGCATAAAGACTTGAGTCTTAGGGCTTCTAAAGTTCAGTTAACACATGAACTCAAGCCGTCGTGTCTTCATCCGGAATTACATCGAAAAATCATATCGACTGATGAGGCCCATTTCCACATCGGTGGCTACGTCAACAAGCAATATTGTCGCAGCTGGGGCTCGGAAAACCAAAGAGTTTATGGGTCGGCAGTTTTTCGAAAATGAGGTTGAATCAACAGTTACGGTGAAGGGATTGCGCTATCGAGAGATGATTAATGATTTTCTATGGTCGGAGTTGGATGATAAATACCTTCTTCCTTTGGGGCCAGCCCAGCGTTGATTCAAGACCTCACAGATAGAATTCGTGATGCTCTCGAGAACATAGGGCAGCCACTTTGCGATATGGTTACGGAAAATTCCATGAAAAGGATATGGTCCTGTAAGCGTGATCGTGTTGGCCATTTGGCTGATGTTGTTTTTCATTACTAACGACATACCTTGCTCTTCATTTTGAAATAAACATTCGATCATTTAACTCAAAAAATTAAATTTTTCTTTGAATACCAAAATAACACCTCTTGTTGAAAACCCTCTATTTGTCATGTTTGAAAGAAAATGTTCGGTTATCCGGCTCGCTTTTATCACAACATTGCTTGAGCCATGAGATATAGCACTCCATGAAGGAAGTCACGGATAATTTCTCTCAGTTTGCTGATCAGAACATGTTAGCGCTGCTTATTAGACGATAACGGCACAAGTGCTTGTTCTTTGAAATCTATAATGTTACTGAGACACTAGTAAATGTACTAAGTGTGAGTCGGTGGTGCATCCATGGTAAAGTCCATAACTCAGGAGAGACTTTTCAAATAGTCCTCTCCGTAAACGTTGTCATCCTTTCGTTTTTCAACGGAACACATATACAACGACTGCAGGATTTGATGGGCAGCACGTACAAACCTTAAACAAATAAATAAATAATGGAAAAACAAAGAAATTCTTCCACAAAAAGTAAGTGTCGTTTTGTTTGGAACTTATGTACTGCCTCGGGATAGAGATGAATTTATACACTCGTATTAACAAACCATAATATTTGGTCTCCGAACGGCAAAGACATCTTCAACGTCTTTGTAGATCATGATCATGAAAGATGATGGTGATGGTGAGGGCAATCATCATGATCGTCATCATCACAACGGCAGAGTCATCATCATCATTATGGCAAAAGGGGATGGAAAAGGTAACAGACAACGATTTGTAGATGCTGGAGCCGCTGCGATCTCTACCCGGGTATACTGTTATCGCACAAAAGATATTGTTTTTGGTCTAAGTCTGACATAAAAATCTATCCTGCAGCTAGAGAACATTTGCTGATTTTGCAGATTTTCTTTCTTTTACTTTATGCTGCATGTAGGAGTAGAGTACGACTCCCTACCACTTGCATGGAGTGTGGTGATGTGGTGGTGGGGTGCGGTTTGCTATGGTCTTGTAATGGCAACTTGTGGTGGTTTGTTTTAGTTCCATATCTTTGTTGTTGCAGTTTGTGCTCCTCCGTCCCCCCCCCACCACCCTTTCAACCGTTCGTTGAATATGAAAATTATTCATTGTTGTTCACTGCGATTGTACCATCTATGCAAAAACAAAACAAAAAAAAAAAGCTGTCGCTACAGGCAGCGATTTCCTTAAATCTATAAAATATCAATTTAAGCACGATCAATGTTGAGCGTGGGAAATTCTTGGGCGATTGCTATTTATTGCCGGGCTGGTCGCATTTGCCCATCATTATTGGGTAACAAAGTAAGAATGCCGGAGACGACCCAATTTCATTTGTAATAATCCTCCCCCTTCATAACGACACACACAGAAACACACATACACATACACATACAAATACAAATGAAACACGGACAGACAGCCAGATAGTCCAATTGTTTATTTTAATCATATTAATTGGCCAATGTTGTGTTGTTTCCGATATTTTTGGAGCGTTTCCTCCTGTAGGTGGGGGCAGCATTAGAAAGACAACAACTACCACAACAATCAGTGTCGTTTTTATGTACTCATTCGTATTCCAGCAGCGGATAGAACGTCAATGAAGGCCGTCGCCCTTTCACCAAATCGATAAAAGCGTGGCATAGAAGGAGGTCAAAGGAGGTCCACAAAATCAAACCACTAATGAGAGAGTCTTTGTGTTTATTTAAAAGATAGCCTTCTACATGTGTTTTGAAATAGGAAGTCATTCCACAATGCCTTCCAAAAGGACTTCCAAATAAGTGTTCGTATATTTGCATTTTAAAAGTAAATGTAAATAAAACACATATAAAATATTTTTTTTTTCATGATATTTCTTTTTTATTATAAAGTTTGAACGTTGACATTGCATCATTTAAATGATCACCACGCGTGTTGCAAGCATTGATTCTGTTGAGGTAATTTTGGACCACTTTTTGGCACATATTGGGCGGTATCTCAGCCATAACTTGACGAATGTTGGTTCTAAAAGTGATCAAGAGTTAAAGGTTTATCTGCATAAACAGGGCCTTTGAAGTAGTCCCACAAAAAAAAATGTCTAACTCGCATGATCTTGATGGCCAGTTGATGTCGCCATGTGGCATGTGGTACCGTCTTGTTGAAACCACATATTCTCCAAGTCGTATTCTTCAATAGCAGGCAAAAAAAGTCCCTTATCATACGACCATAACGCTCCGAATTGACGGTGACAGTCGTTCCCTTGTCGTTTACGAAGAATTAAGTTCCAATCACACCTTCGGTCCAAAGAGCGCACCAAACAGTGACTTTTTGTGGATGTAATGGCCTCTCTTCAATTACTTGAGGTTTCTCAGAACCCCGAATACGACAATTTTGTTTATTAATATACCCACCGAGTGAGAAATATGCTTCATCGCTGTAAATCATAATCTCGTCTTAAAGCACGATATGTGGCTGTGCCAGAATCACAATTTTTGTAGTAGGTTTTAATAATCTTAACGCGTTGTGTGATAGTTAAGCGATCCATTTTCGTCAATGTCAGACTTCCCACTGAAAAGGAAACAAATTGGTTGAACAACTGAGTTTGACAGATGTCGAATTCCAGCTCTATACTTTTGAAACCAGGAAATGGATAACCCTATATTATGCCTGCAGGTTTGAGAGGTGATCCTTTTAGTGTTGGTGAAATAAATACAAGGCTTATACATGTTATTTTAAGATGTTATATTTATAATTCAGATGACAGGTTAGGTAATTTCGTTATTTTCTTCGTTATTTTCTTTATAATTGTAATTTTCGTCGGGTGTACCTTTTTCATTTTGAAGAAGACGTCCGATCAGAAAACACCATACACCAAATTGAAGATAATTATGTGAAAAAGTATGTAAGCTCTTTCAGAAACGCCATCATTTACAGCCTGAACGCCGATGTCAAACGACAATCTATGCGAACGAAAGACAGTCACTCGCTGTCGTATAAAAAACGACTATTAGTCATTGACTTAAATGGATACGTTTTGTTTCATTCACATGGATTTCCCTTCACTTTGTCACTCACTATGACAGTTAGTGGCTCGCAAATCGGCTGTTTGTCGCATAGAAAGCAAGCGAAAGTGTGTCAGGCCATTAGGGTGGCTACACCGAGCCAAAAGTACAACGATTTTTTTAACCATGTGTCTGGTTAATTTTTTAATGGTAAATATTTGATTACAAAGTCAAAATAACGTTATATAAGGTCAAATTTACATGAAAAATAGTTGAGTTAACATTATATAAGGTTGATTTTTTTCGAGAGAAAGGCTGAAAAATGTGCGAAATAAACAACAATTCAAAGATCATTCGCTCTGTTGTGTCGAAGTTCTTGAACTGCTTTGTGTTAGACGAAGTTCAGTATTATGTTACACGAAGTAGCAACGAATGCGATTGTGTTTCCCCGCCTCCCACACTTTTTCCCCTCTACTTTTCTCTTAACATGTGAGAACGCTATCTCGCTCTTTCAAAAACCCACCACCAAATGCTATCATCACTGCTTGTTGAGCTGTTGGTTTTCAATGCTTTACTGCTTGCTTTTTCTGGGATATGCGCTACTAAACAGTAGTTCTCGTTCAATCGCTTAGAGCTAGGACACTTATTACACCAATATTTGCTGCAGGAATCATTGCAAATGGGTAACGATGAAGAACTGTAACAGCTTCCGAAACCTTGCCTGCAATCAAAGCAAACACAATTCGTGTAGCTTTTTTGGAAAATTTATATTTCTGTAAAGAAATATAAAATTGTTAAATTGAGCATGCATTGTTTCAATAAATTAACAATGACATTTTTATATTAACAATTTTCATGGTTAAAAAATTCAACAATGCATTGTTAAAACAACAATAATTATTTTTATATCAACAAGTTTCATGGTTAAAAAATTCAACCAGGGAGTAGTTAAAGTAACTATTATTACTGTTAAATACCAGTCAACAAGAAGATGTTCAAATTAACCATATATAACGTAGACTTCAAATCATGTTTATTTATGGTTAAGTTAACCTTATATAAGGTTAATTTTTCTCTCTGTGTACATACCAAGACCTTCGAGAAGTACTGCAGATGGGAATCCCATTAAATGTGTCCAATGGGAACTTGCGATCAGTCGATCCTTTACATACATAAGTACAGGGTGCGACAAAAGTCGCAAAGGGATTTGAACAATTAATAACTTTTCTAATGTAATTTTTTCTCTTTTTCTTTTTAGCACTTTTAATCATGGGAGATTAATCATGGAAAGTTACAAGGTTATCCAATGAGGCAAAATCATAGAATTTTATGTTGAACATCATCGCTCAATAATTCAAACTCAACGAGCCCATATTAATGTGGGCAGTACACCCTCGTAATCAATGATTCGACGCTTAGTGATGCGATTTCGGGAACAAGGCTCAGTGGGGGATCTTCCACGAAGCGTAAGACCACGTTCGGTAGTTAATGTAGGAATGCCAGGAGATCCCCCAGAAAGGAATAATTTATGAACCGCTTCGTGACTTTTGCCGCACCCTGTGTATACGTTACGAACTGTCATCTCTGAGATAATATGCTGAATGTGGAACCATGTCTTCGGTGTTGCCTCTCATTACTAAGGCAGGTACGTATGGGAGAGTTTAAAGTTTAAAGAATCTTTTAAAGAAATTCCGGCAAGAAGGCCTTTTGTTTAGAAGGCCTCCCAGCATCCAGCATGCTCTGTCAGTGGTTATGTCTGGCTTGGTTCGGTCGTCGTACATCCCTACATACGTGTGTGATACGGTGATATTAAAGTGCCAAAGTTGTTGTGGTTTAAACGATGGACGTTTTCCAAATCGAAACCGATACTGGACAGACACCATCATTCTCAGAAATATTGGTGTAGGTCATAGAAAGATAACATGCTGTGTACCTTATTGTATGCAAATGCCGAGAAATACACAGCAAAACGTAAGCAACAACTCCAACAACAACACCAACAACAAACGAAACGCTAAAAGTAACGAAAACAAAACCACACAAAAAGCTGAGGACGAAATTTTGTTTGTTTTGTTACTGTTGTTGTTGTTGCTGTTATTTTATATATAAAGAGTAAGTATTTGCCATACCAGCGCAAAGTATGAAGTACCGGGACGAGTACGCGAATAGTATCTGCCTCTGCCGTTGAATATGTTCGTTCCAATGGCGTTGGGGCCCAGAGTTTTTTTTTTCGTTTTTTTTTTCTTTTTGTCTGTATGCGTTACGTTTCCTCCTCTGGTGTGTGATGATGACGTTGTGGCACTCCGTGGTGAAAAAAAAGGGTTTCTATTATACAATTTTTGGCATTTCAGTTAAAGGAAAAAACCAACAAAATATGTCCATATGTATGTTTGAGATTGGTATTAATGTGGTTGGTGGTGTTGTTGTTGTTGTTGTGGCGTTTCGAGCTTCAAGACCGGGCAATTTCTTTTCTGTTCTGTTAATGCTGCTGCTGCAGCTTCTTTGCTTTTAACGGTCGGGATGTGCATTATGGAAGTTTTGTTGGATTTGTTTTGGGTTGGCTTTAGCTGAAATGCTTACCAAGAGTAGCAGCGTCATCGCCGTCATCTCATACCGACAGACATACATATGTTGTATGTCTGTGTCTTCGGTATAGTATCGACCAGAAGAGCGTTGTCCCAAAAAAAAAAATATGTTTCAAAACGATTTCGAATGGAAACAGATCGAACAGGTCGACTTAGTTTAAAGCATCCATGTATGAGAATATTCAAAAATGAAAAAAACATTTTTTTTGCATTAATTTGGTAATCCATAGATACATTTTTGATATAGCTGTCGCCCAACAGATAATTTTCCAGCAGATGCACATCCATTGTTTAGAATCGAGACCTTAACTTTGAAGTCCAAAAAATGCACCTCATTGTCAAGTCCGTCACAAAAAAAAGAATAAAATAAGAATAAAATAATGTCAGCCTGTAGAGAAATAGAGTTCTTATATTACCAAGTAAAACAGCTGCCACAATTCGCATTAAGTCCCAATGCTTTCTTTATCAGTCTGATTTGAGTTCAAGCCCCAAGGAAAGAGAACGACAAAGAGACCAAAGATACGTTTGCTGAGCACCTGAAACCGACGATGACATTGAAAGCTACATTTACGACCGACAGCCATACTCCTCGAAATTATCTTAACTTCTTAACCGACAGTCATACTCCTCGAAATTATCTTAACTTCTTCGATTGAAAAGGAAATCTTGAGAAGACTTAGTGCTAAAATAATGTACAATCATCTGCAAAAAAAATTCTATTAGCAACCAAATTTTCTATTTAAAAATAATAAAAAGCGACCAATGGATGAAATCACTTGGGAAAATCACTTTGGGAAATCACTCGTTATCAACGCGTGACTTTCCCATTCTTCTTTCTTGCGACATTCTCGGTCTTTTTTCAAGTGGTTTAGATTGCCAAGAGGTATGATCTTTTTTTTTTTTACTTTTAACACGTTTGAGCCAAAGTTCGTTAAGAATAATGTTAAACAATAGAAAATACACAAAAATTCATTTTGACATTTTGCCGTTTTTACACCCAAGCTCAAAAAGGGTATTGGTATTTTTATCTGGATTTTGGATACAGTTTGAAACAGTCGCCCCTGATTAAATTTAGTTGGCCAAACAACACACGAATATCGGTGGTGCGATGTTCGCATATTAGATTCGGTCATTTGGAATGAAAGCCTTCGAACTACCCACCAATCAAGAGCATTTCGCTCAATCGGTTTTATGAAAAATGACCCAAACAAAAAATTGGGGAGCTTTTCATAATTTGTAGGTAACATTTCATTTTTGTTTTGGGAAATGAAAAATTCGCCAATTTACTATTTTTGGAGAATTTTTCGTTTTTTAGTGATATTTTCATAATAGAAGTCAAAAATATATATCGCGCCATCGCTCGCTTTTTTTATAATGTTGTTTTTGGGGGTATTTTTCATAATATTTGGGGGATTTTGCATTGTGTAATTTTTCATAAATTATTTGGGGGATTTTTCCGAATTTTTGGGGAAATTTTCATATTGTCCTTTTGGGGGGAACGGCCATAACTTTGAAACGATAAGAGTAAAATCACTATTATTTTTTTAAAATAATATCAAAATAATCTGAAAAAATTCTCAAAAATTCTTTGGACCGTAAGCTCCTATGGAATGGATTTTTGGACACCCTAATGTGCACAGTAAACAATTCGAGCACAGAGCCCTCTCTTGACGAACTGGGAAAAATTGTGTATAAAGCGTTTATTCTACTCGTATTTCTGTGGGACGCTGGAACATGGGAAAACAGTCTGTTACGGTCGAGAAATGAACCCTAAACTTTGTGACCTCCCGATCGTGGACCATATCGATTGAATAAATCCAAACGCTGCAGCCGGAAAGGTTTTGTGCGACATCTAACGTGGCAACGCAAACCTAGTCTCCGGTTTAAACCTCCGATTAGTGAGTCGCCCTTTAAAGTTAGCACAACAAAAAGTTCGCCAGGGACCTTCTCACAGACAGAAGGGCTAAGGAACCATTAGAAGAAGACATGCAAATCCTTGATATCCAGTTGGGGAAAGCATGCTTAAACTGAAATGCTCGGAAATGATTTATTAAGCAGACCGACCATAATTTCTTAAAGCCAACTAAGGTAGGTGACAACGTAGATATCAGTTCAACGTTAAATCGCCTCAGCTAATCACTATTTATCAAAAAATTATTCACCGTAGGTGGTGCAAAGAATCGTCAATCGTCTTTCGGAGACCTGTTTCCCCTATCGATTGAGACGCTGGCATTCTTGTGGATATCAGTGCACTGTTCGTCTGTACGGCAGTATCTAAATAAAACACAAAACTCTTTTCAAGTATTGTATATTTTTTGTGCATAGGGTAATCTGTATTTTCATTTGTTTGTTTGTGGGTTTGGATTATTTTTTTTTTTTGGGGTTTGGATTTGGTGGCTCTGGCGAGTGCTCTGTTTCTTGTTCCCTTTTTTTTACAAGTAAACATTCTCTACATAAAACTATGTTAAATCTGTTTGAATGTTTTGAATCCTTTGCTTATTTTTTTTTTGGGCGCTTTTTTTTTGTTGCGGGTCTCTTCCAGCCACCGTTTAACAATGACGACAAAACTGGCAAGCCAGTGAACCAGGGCCACAGATACGTTGGAAACGGCAACAGCAACAGCAGGAACAACAACCACAATAATAATAAAGAGTTCGCGACTATTTGGCAACATTTAAATCGCATAAAAACGCATTCACGTTGGGGTCACGACATACCTTTTGTTCTGAATGATTTTAATATTGGGTGTGAGGGTGAGTTTTGTGTCTGTTTTTTATTATTTGAATTCATGTCGGTCTGTCTGTCTGTCTGTCCCTCCGTCCGTCCGTCCGTTCGTCTGACTGACTATATACGAGTACCTATAGACATACGTATGTTGTATATACTTAATGTTAGTACAATATTGCATACTTACACTGTGCGCTAGTGTAGTAAGTAGCTGCGGAAGACTGGCCTCTGACTGACAACGAGTGCCACAAATATGTTTTGAGCTTTGTTTTTTTTTTTTCTTGGGTTCGGTGAAATTCATTTGTATGGAAACTTTTTTTTTTCCCCGTCGAAGGAAATACAGCAGCAGGAGCAAAAGTAGACAACACATCGAAATGTGATTTGAATTTTCTAAACACGAGTATTCTCAGTTTGCACACGTTTTCTTTACTTTTCAAAAATTTAATTTTCCATTGGTCTAATCTTAACTATGGGAATTATTCTAGGCAAAACATCCTTTTTTGTTTTATATAAAAGTGCGGAAATTTATAGAAAGCGATTAAGATCGAATTTCGGTATCTGTGGTGTGGTGGGTCGGATATTTTTTGCGACTTCTTCACAGAAAATTTCGGATAAAACCTCAAAAGGGTCATTTATAATTAATATTTCGTTTTCATATGCCAAATAACCCTAAATATAAACTATCAGCGCTATTGTAGGAGTCGACGTTTTTATCGTCGTCGTCGACATCAATTCAATCTCAACTGGTATCGATAGGCAATAGGGCTGAATGAAAAATTCTTAAATATTTTTTAAAACGTTTACAGAATTTACCTCAAAAAATACTCAAAAACTCCAAAATAATCTCTTGAAAGCCTTTAATAGAGAAAACATTTTTTCGAATTTTGAAATCTGTTTCAATTGGATGTATTCAGCCGTGAAAATGATTTAATTATGACCGCATATATTTTTTATGTTATATTAGTCAATTTCTTCATAACTATTTGTTCAATCTAAGAAAGAAAGCAATGTCTTGTTCAGATTACGGTCCGCTAGGCATGAGGTAAATTTCAACTAAATCGTTTTTTTTTTAAAAAATCGATACATTTTGATTGGATTTTTTTTTCAATTTTATGTATTAGTATTAGTTTTATTATTAGTGTTAGTATTAGTATTAGTATTAGTATTAGTATTAGTATTAGTATTAGTATTAGTATTAGTATTAGTATTAGTATTAGTATTAGTATTAGTATTAGTATTAGTATTAGTATTAGTATTAGTATTAGTATTAGTATTAGTATTAGTATTAGTATTAGTATTAGTATTAGTATTAGTATTAGTATTAGTATTAGTATTAGTATTAGTATTAGTATTAGTATTAGTATTAGTATTAGTATTAGTATTAGTATTAGTATTAGTATTAGTATTAGTATTAGTATTAGTATTAGTATTAGTATTAGTATTAGTATTAGTATTAGTATTAGTATTAGTATTAGTATTAGTATTAGTATTAGTATTAGTATTAGTATTAGTATTAGTATTAGTATTAGTATTTGTATTAGTATTAGTATTAGTATTAGTATTAGTATTAGTATTAGTATTAGTATTAGTATTAGTATTAGTATTAGTATTAGTATTAGTATTAGTATTAGTATTAGTATTAGTATTAGTATTAGTATTAGTATTAGTATTAGTATTAGTATTAGTATTAGTATTAGTATTAGTATTAGTATTAGTATTAGTATTAGTATTAGTATTAGTATTAGTATTAGTATTAGTATTAGTATTAGTATTAGTATTAGTATTAGTATTAGTATTAGTATTAGTATTAGTATTAGTATTAGTATTAGTATTAGTATTAGTATTAGTATTAGTATTAGTATTAGTATTAGTATTAGTATTAGTATTAGTATTAGTATTAGTATTAGTATTAGTATTAGTATTAGTATTAGTATTAGTATTAGTATTAGTATTAGTATTAGTATTAGTATTAGTATTAGTATTAGTATTAGTATTAGTATTAGTATTAGTATTAGTATTAGTATTAGTATTAGTATTAGTATTAGTATTAGTATTAGTATTAGTATTAGTATTAGTATTAGTATTAGTATTAGTATTAGTATTAGTATTAGTATTAGTATTAGTATTAGTATTAGTATTAGTATTAGTATTAGTATTAGTATTAGTATTAGTATTAGTATTAGTATTAGTATTAGTATTAAAATTCGTCGTATTGTAGTTGTAGTTGTAGTTGTTGTTTTAGTTGTAGTTGTAGTTGTAGTTGTAGTTGTAGTTGTAGTTGTAGTTGTAGTTGTAGTTGTAGTTGTAGTTGTAGTTGTAGTTGTAGTTGTAGTTGTAGTTGTAGTTGTAGTTGTAGTTGTAGTTGTAGTTGTAGTTGTAGTTGTAGTTGTAGTTGTAGTTGTAGTTGTAGTTGTAGTTGTTGTTGTAGTTGGACAAACAGTTTCAATTGACTTTCTAACTTTGAGAAAACCCCATTTTCAGAAGCCAATTTCTCCCAAAATATTTTTCCAATCTGAAAATTGAGAACATGGTCTTGTTCAGATTAAGATCCGCTACGTTCGAGTAAAATTTCAGCAAAATCTATTTTTCGGAATAAAATCGAAAATTTGGATGGGTTAACCCCTTTCTTTTTTTTGGTCAAATTTTTGTTTCCAATTTCCAACTCTTTTGCTCTGGGATGTATTCTGCCTTAAAAATGATGTAATTATAACCAAATATAATTTACATAACATTAGCCCATACAGATTAATGGCGAAAAAACCCATTTTGAGAATGCACCATCGGATACCCAAGAAATACTGTGAAAATGATCGTAACTTAAAACTCTAAGTGGGTTAATAGTAGTCAACAACTGTAGCTTTAATTTGATACCACACTTGTTTCGATACCTTAACCGGCTGCTGAAAAATTGGACAAATAAATTCAAGGGACTTTTGAATCTCCAATTGAGAAAAATCCATTTTCTGAACCCAATTTCTCCCAAACTATTTGTTCAATCTAAAAAATGAAAACAGCGTTTTGTTAGGATTAAGGTCCTCTATGCATGAGTAAAATTTCAACAAAATCTATTTTATTCAAAAAATCAAAAATTTTGATGGGTTGTTTTTTTTTTGGTCAAAATTTTTTTTTTCCAATTTCCAAATCTTTTGCTCTGGGATGTATTCTGCCTTCAAAATAATGTAATTATAACCAAATATAATTTACATAACATTAGCCCTTACAGATTAATGGCGAAAAAACCCATTTTGAGAGTGCACCATCACATACACTATAAATATTGTGAAAATGATCGTAGCATACAACTCTTAGTGGGTTAATAGTAGTCATAAAGTGTAGCTTTAATTTGATACCACACTCGTTTCGATACATTAACAGGCTGCTGAAAAATTGGACAAACAAATTCAAAGGACTTTTGAATCTCCAATTGAGAAAAATCCATTTTCTGAACCCAATTTCTCCCAAACTATTTGTTCAATCTAAAAAATGAAAACAGCGTCTTATTAGGATTAAGGTCCTCTATGCATGAGTAAAATTTCAACAAAATCTATTTTTTTCAAAAAATCAAAAATTTTGATGGGTTAACCCCTTGTTTTTTTTTTGGTCAAAAAATTTTTTTTTTCAATTTCCAACTCTTTTGCTTGGGGATGTATTCTGCCTTCAAAATAATGTAATTATAACCAAATATAATTTACATAACATTAGCCATTACAGATTAATGGCCAAAAAACACATTTTGAGAATGCACCATCTTGTAAAAACGTTCGTAGCATACAACTCTCAGATTCTCTACTCATAGCATAAAACTCTCAAACTTTCAATGCACAAACTATTTACTATAACCAAATATCAGAATAAGATCAATTGTTTATTTTCAAAAAAGCAAAGGGTTGTGCAGACATTTGGTTGCATACAGTTTTTGGTTCCACAGAGATTTCAATACACAAACAGTTGATAGCAACAACATTTTATTGCTCAAACATTGGGTTGCGTAAACATTAGGATGCGCAAACACATTTTTGCGCAAACATTTGGTTGCACAAATATTTTGTAGGTTTCCCCAAACAACCCCAAAATCTTGATATTTCAGTGACGGAACACCACATTTCTCATAACCTAAAGCTGTTACGAAATAAACCAGAGGGTCAAATATTTTATATACGATTGGTTGATACGGACTAAGATTATTTGCAAAAAAATCCAAATGAAGAAATAAATGCTTTTGAAACTCCCATATAATGTTGTTCTCCTTTAGGGCAGCTGTCAAAAAATATTCGAAAATTTGCCTCATACTTACCAAAACCTTCCCCAGTCTGATGACATCGAAACAACAGTTAATTTAAAGAATAAATAAAATTTGAAATTTTATTGCATTTTCTGGGATTTGTGTACAAATATTAAAAATTACTAAACTATTTCAAATAAAAAAAAAAAACAATATACAAAATGATATTAAAAAAATACAAATTTCATTATACAGGCCTACAGCTAAACTAACTAAACGTACTTATGTTGCAGATTTACGTACCTTGTACAGCTGGCTGATTTCATTCTAAAATTCTAAATATAGAGAGTCAAAGCCATAAAAAAAGTATTCGGTGAATGTGATTTGTGAGAGACTAAAGCAATTATTGAATGTTAAATTGTACTTTTTGTGTCTTATCTGAAATGAGTTAAACTTTACATTAATACTCGCTAGCTTAGGAGACAATTGCACTATTTTTCCATTTAAAAGCTAATTTACAAACTATAAAAAGTAAAATAAAATAAATTAACATTTTGTATTTGTTGTCTTTTGTGTGTGTTTGAACCCAACGAACGCTCCGATGTCGTGGGTGTGAATGTCGGCGACATTCCATTGACTTCTCTGCTCACATCTTCTTCCGCTTAAACACTAATGACCTTCATGTTTGTTGTGGTGGTTTTCAGAATCTGAAAGTACATTGAAATTGGACTATTTGGTCGCTTGGAGTTAATAAGGGTCAAGGTCTTACCATTTGATTTACCCAATTCTTCGGGGCGTTCACATTTCATGGGATTGGCGCCAACGTCGTGGTGTTCATGGTGTTGATGTACATGAGATTCCGGTAGACTTAGTACCCTTTGATTTTGTGTGGTCAACAGGTGGTTGTAGTGATCGGAACTTATCATGTGTGACGTCCACGGGGGTGGTGGACAATGCGGGTGATGGTGATGATGATGATGGTGGTGATGGGCATGTGGATGCGGATGACTCATCACCATGGGCAAGCCTTCGGAATTGAGGCAGGTGACACAGGAATCGACCACCGGCACCAGTTGGTCCGGCATCCATTCGAAGGAGAAAGCTGATCCCAAAGTGGGCATACCCGTAGCGCAACCCGTCCCCATAGACGGCGGAGCACTGGTAGGCGTCGGCGGAGTGGTTGTTATACACGGACTGAGCTCTTGTTGCGATGACGAGGAATTGTCCAATTTTTGAGCACTTTCCGACCAGGGTGGACTGGGATTCCACTGGTCCATGAAATCAGCGGGATCGGGAGGCAACAATTTATTGAGTAACCGCGGTCGTGTGGGTACTACCGTGGCAAAGATGACCGAAGAATGTGCTTCGGGTGTACGGTGGGAGTGGTGAACCTGATAGACCGGATCCAGTTCACAGATTTCATAATGGCTGGCTTCTTGGGAATTATCGGGCACATATATCGGCTCCAGTTTGCCTAGCGCCCGCCTCTTGGCCGGTGGCGGTGATGTGACTCGACTATGACTGGCACACGAAATTGTGTAGCTGGTGGCGGCGGAAACATGACTCGATATGGAACTATTTGCACTTTCACAGCGCATGTCACCCCCGTTTGACTTGTGGGACGAGGGCGAGCGAGCTGGTGATATCGAATGATTGGATATGCCACCCAATTGACTATAATCCACCGGTTCCAAACCCAAACCGTTGTGATTCATACGTCCGCCCTCGCTGACGGCAGAGTCTCGCGATTCCAGCATGACCTCGCCATTCGTGCGCTGCAGCACTGTGGCACTGTTCCCCACTTCGCCGCTACTGGAATTGTGAAAAGACCCATAAGGCGGCATATGGTGATGATACTGATGGTGATTCGAGGGATGATGTAGGCCAGAGTATGGCGAACCCACCACCGAGGTGGGTGAAAATGCCGACGTCGGTGTATGATGGTGTATGTGGTGGTGATGGTAATAAACGGAGGTAGGATTGCCGGGCGCTGGCGCCGAGGCTGGAACACGAGTGCCTCCGTCGTAGGGCAGACCGAACTGAATTTTTGACTGCACCGTGTAGTAATGATAGAGCCAAGAATTGAGCAACATTACCGAAGCTTCGCGTTCGCTAATGAAGTGGGGGAATAACAAGAGAGAGAGAGACAGAGTGTTAAAATACTCTTCACTTATGAAATGGGGAGTGAACGGGAGGGGGAATACTTACTTTAGCACCTGATTGGTGCAAACAATGACTGGCTGTTGATTGGTGTCTTGGGCATCTCGGACCTGCAACACCACATGCACCCAAATAAATTCGCCCTGACGTCGTTGCATGCGCACCAGCAGAATGCAGGAACGATCCTGTTCGGACTGAGTTACTGCAACGTCAGAGAACGGAAATAAATAACAACGATAACAACACTTCGCCGGAAGGAGGAGAACACTTACTAAGTCTATGTTTGCTTTGAGCCTCTCGCAAATTTTCGGAATGTATTAAACCGTACCACGACAGACCCTGTATGTCACCTCGAGAATAGCCCAAATGAAATTCGCCACTGGAATTGAAAAGACCACAAAACGAAAACTGTCATAAATAACTGACCTTCAACAGATCACACAGACACACACACACACACAAAGCTCGACCAAGTGCAGCCAATGCAACCGTACACGTTTCAACGATGAAAAGAGTGGCGGCCGCAGTGGTTGCAGTGCCGGAGATTGTGACGCTGGTGGAAGCTGTTCCAAGTTGTATTGGAAACCAAAAAAAAAACAACAACAAAAACAAAACTAGTTCAACTTACTTTTTGTCTATGTGCGCTATTTTCATATCCATGGAATGTATTGTGGTAAAAACATTGGTGGCACCCTGCACCACACACTCTCGTGTCTCGGGCATGGCGATCGGTGTGCATGTTGCCAAGAATACGGGTTCATTGCGACTGCAAAGTGGCAGAAATGACAAATAATGACCCTGAACCAGTACAACCTAGAATAGACAGAGAAATAGAGAGAAACAATTCATTTCAAATGTTCGTTCGATCGTTCGATCGGTCGGTTTTGGAAAAATTAAAATCCACACTCACACACACACACACAATTTTCCTAAATATGTTCAATGGTTTTTTGTTTGTTTTTTATTTATGTAAAATAAAAGTGATTGTATATTAAAATGTTTACAATTACATATCCACATGCCTCGTATCCATTACATTCTATTTATGTTGTAATGCCGTCTAATGTTTAATAATAGGCTTTTAATATTTCTTGGTGCAATAGTTTGGTACATGTGACAAGTTAGTAAACTGTTAAAATGTCCAGGCTAAGATATCAGATAAGTTCAGAGCTATTTAATTTATTGCATTACAATGTGTTGGACATATTTTTTTAATTTCTAAGTGTAACATAGAAAACTTAACTTGAAAAATCGAATATACAGTATCCGCATTTAGTTGCAATCTTACTCTCATGTTGATCTCCCACTGAGATCAGCTATGCCATCTGTCTGGCTGTTTAAGCATTTTTTTTTAAAATGTTGGCCTCATAATGTTCGAACCTTAGCACGCTCACTCTTCGCCTACAATCAATTTGTTACAGAACTCAACAATGTTTACTAGATCCAAAGTTACAGACTTTTGGCAGATGGAATTGATTGTGGATCACTGTTGTACGGCGGCATCATTAGATCGTACTGCTTCAAAAGCACAACGGTACGGTGGATGGAGATACGCCGACTTTCCCCCCCCCCCCCCCCCCCCAAAATGGAAGAAAGGAACTTGGTTTGGTGAGCCACTAATCTCACTTTCAATTGGCAGCCTCGTTTGTTCGGATTTAGACCATTAGACTATTTTGAAGTGTGTCCCCTATAGGGACAAGCCAACAGCAATTACTGCCATGAAAGACAACACTTTGATTTTCTTTTACAGTGTATCCAAATAAATATTTTATTCACTTGTAAAAATCTTCTGTGTTTTCTTATAGGCAAAAAGTCACTTTAACCCGCTTACCGCAAAACAAGAAAATCCCCATAGACCATTAAAAATCATGTGGGCCTTCACACTTTACGATATTACATAAGGATGGAAAATATGAAAAGAACAAAGACATTGTCCCTGCCCAATAATGGCTTATATAAATTACGATTGGTTCTGTATGTCTCTAAATCTATTAATAATATAGGCCATCGCACGGTTACGCTTTACACCAATCAGATCCGA
This sequence comes from Hydrotaea cyrtoneurina, assembly GCA_958296145.1. Taxonomy (NCBI): domain Eukaryota; kingdom Metazoa; phylum Arthropoda; class Insecta; order Diptera; family Muscidae; genus Hydrotaea; species Hydrotaea cyrtoneurina. Next base: position 8,332,648 of record OY282512.1, on the reverse strand, counting down.
TTTTGCGCCAGAAATAACACAAATCTCAGAAAAGTAACCTGTTGATTAGAAACGACAAGACAACGCATGGAATATGTTGGTAGTTTGGAATTTAATTGTCTTACGATATTAAAAAATTTCGATTTTTAAAAAGAAAGTTTAAGAGTATTTAGTTCTGAATATGGACACTAGGGTGGAGTTAAATTCAAAAAAAAAAAGTTAACCTCGGAAAGAGATGTAGTCTGGGGTCCTAATGAGGGGAAAAATAAAGAAAAAATTTTTAAATTTTAGGGGTCGCGCCACTCCCTTGAAATTTGGAAATTATCGCTATTTTGGCGTTGATTTTAGAAAAATCCTAAAAAGTTTTATGTCAATAAATGTTTGCAATAGCGTAAACAATGAAATAAGGGCATGAAAAAATTTAAAAAAAATTTCTCATTGTTCAAAAATTTCAAAAAGTAAAATAAGTCAAATCGTCCCTTCTTCAGAAAATTGACTGAACAATGAAATCGCCACCAAAGCTACAAATATTAGTCGATTATCCTCATATTTGCCTCAAATACTTTTGTTTGGGCACTGAACAAGCTCAAACTTTTAAATTTCGAATAAGTTAAGTCGTTAATTTTTAGGATTTAAAATCAACGCCAAAATAGCGATAATTTCCAAATTTCGAGGGAGTGGCGCGACCCCTAAAAATTTTTTAAAATTTTTTTCTTTATTTTTCCCCTCATTAGGACCCCAGACTACATCTCTTTCCGAGGTTAACTTTTTCAAATTAAAAAAAAAGCATGTTTTCACTCCACCCTAATGGACACACTTCTCATGTAGTCATAATTTACCAAAATTGGAAACTTTTTCCTTTATTTTTCTCTTCTTCATTTTTGTTTCTAAATAATTTGTTTATTTAAATATGTTGCCAGATCGACTCAATAATGTCCAAGTGGCACTGAGGCATTATCAATATAATTGTATTATTTATATAAATATTTTAATGAAAGGAAAACAAATGATTAGTGTGATCCCAGGTGGCCGCCAGTATGTCCCTTAAATTGGACCCGCCGCACAGTGAACCATTTCCCTAATTTAGCTGGACAAAATTAATAACATTCGAAAGAGTGTACTAATCCTAAAAAATTGTACGCCCCGCCCCTTAAAATTCAATTACGAAAATCAATCGGCCCGATTACGGTTATCGCTTCAATTGTCGATGTCGATAGTATGTGCTTGTCGGCGTCGTCGTCGCCTCGCTTCTAAAATGGTATTATGGTATAAGAAATAAGTTGGCAACACTCTTTTGTTATTGTCATATATGTCAGAAAATTGGTTTTATTCTAAAGTCCGCGCAAAACAAACGTAAAAATTTGTTAAATTTATGATGAACAACGCAATAAGTGCGCTATTACTACTTAGTTGAAGCGAGGATGAAGAGGACAAGGTATTGGTAGTGCAGCGACGTGTGTTTAGGCAACAAGGAAACCTATTTGAATTGCCTGACACCAAGTAGGTATTTTAATTAATGTGATTAAAGAAAAACTAAAATTAAATCGTTTCTTTAGATTTATTTGAACTACTTCAGGCTGAGTAAGAATTGCTTCCGACATGTGCTGTAGGAAATTTGGCCAAAATTACACACTGGACGACGGTCAGTGGCTCTTACGCCTGAAGTAAAGTTGGACACTGCACTGCGGTTTTTAACGCAAGGCTCGGAAACAACTTTAATAGTTCACTAGCCCAACCCACTGTTAGCATAGTATTGGAGGAAGTTTTAAATGCTTGTGAAGCAACAATCTGCCGTAAGCGTCCATGACGGAAGAAGAGATGAATGAGGCAATGGAAAACTTTTTTACGAAGTTCGCAATACCACATCAAAATAATTTCGATTCCACCCTGTGGGTTAAAAACTTCTCGAACTGCAACGACCTAAAGCTTTCAAACCTAAATCGCGACATCTCTCACATATTGAATTTACGCATGTAATTAGGTTTGGGTGCTTCGGAAATGATAACACAGTAGACATTCACTGTTTTACGGTGTAACATTGTCCAACGTCGACTGAAGAGAATAGAAAAAGTGCAGGAAAAGAACACAAAAATACGGGTTCACAAACAATTTAATTGTTTTGTAAAAACGAGATTACCGTTAAGCAATACCAACTGGAGCCTGTGTTGTACGTATGATTGTCCATTAGCGGCGACCTCTGTACGGAAAAGCATCTTCCCTACAATGGCAACCGGCCTTAGTAAGGCTCTAAAACAGTCGACTACGATGACAAGAAAATCATCTTCACCTCTGGTATCGCTTGCAGAAGGTACTCTAGTTGTTGTGTAACCACATTTATTTTTTTTCAAAATTGTGGTGGGTGTCAAAATAATTGGTTCGCATTTAATTTTGTGTGTGTGTGTCTTTTTTTGGCACTTCGACTGGTGGCAGAGGATGTTCCATTTTTTTTCTTCTTTGTAATTTTTAGTTTATGAATGGATTTCTCCTATTTATATGTATATTCTTTTGGTGGCGTAGCACTAAAATATCCATATGTTTATGTAGACTCGTATTTATACAATTGAAAATAATTACATATATCCGAGCGAAACATTTCAAAACAAAGACGAAAACGGGCGAAATGAAATTGTGATTTCGTTCCGAACAAAAAGCTTATGTTAAATTAGTTTTTATCGGGCGGCTGCTGGTGGTGGTAGCAGCAGCAGCACAAAACAAAACAGAGCGTCTGATAAAGACGACGCCCACATGCTGTCAACCACATTATGGGGCACACATTGTTAGTGGGCATACGTATACCCTTGTTAGCCAGACAGCCATCCTCATCGTCAGCTACCACATTTGGGGCCCTCCAACAGTGGATGGAGCCGAACCAGCCGACACAGAAACAACAAGACGAAAACGCAAAGACAACAGACACAACTTCATTGCGTTGTGACACTATCTTTGTTTGACGATCATTGCAATTTTTGACGTTTGCAACTCATAAGTGACGACAGCGACTACTGGCAAACAAAACTACTGCTGTGATCCTGCTGCACATGCGAGCACAACATGACGAGTGGCTGAACGAACAACCGTATATGTGTGTGTGTGTTTGTGATTATTTTGAATGAACACCTTTAGCGTGGACATTTATTAGCCAAGGTAGGGCCAACAAGAGACACATCCAAGAATACCCCTCAACATATCTCGACAATTGCTGTATGAAGACATGGAGTCTTTGAAAATCCCACCCCTTCTTAAAGCGACGCTTTGCCATTTGTGCCACAATACCGACCGACATATGTTGGAATGCCTCCAAGTAAAGACAAGCATAAAAGGAAAAAAAAAAACAAAACGAATGAACGAACGAACGAACGCCAACATCACAAGTAACAACTGTCATCGTTTGTCAGTTTATAAATCACTTGGGTTTAACTCAAAACCCCACAAAAAGTTAACACAATTCCCAATCTTCTTCCTCGCAACGTTCCTACGTATGTACGTACGTACGAATATCCGAGACGAAACAATGCGCTGCTGAATGATGAATAATTCAGCATAAAATTTAACATGCAGAGTGTGGCACCACCGCCGAACATTTTTCAATTCTCCGTTTTTTGCCTTTTCAAAAAAAAAAACAAAATACAAGGAAGCCCCCCGAAACATTGCATGGCTTGCGATGCTGTGTTGAAGTTAATGATGATAAATCGTTGGAATTCCTTATTGTGTGATTTCTTAATCCATTAACATTGTAGTTTGCACCTGTTGCCATTTTTGCTCTTTCTTTCTTTTGTTATCAAATTATGACGTTATTTTGATTTGTATGACATTGTGAAATGTAAAAGATGGAGTTGGTGTCCGATTTGCAAGACTAGTCGATGAAACTCCAAATTTATATTCTATGCGATAAATCAAAAAACTTCAGACGAGGGCCCCGTTTTATATCGATCGACTAGCACTTTTCAGGTTAATTTAGTTGATTTTGTCTGGTTGGTTTAATTCGAAAAGGAACTTTTAATAAACGGAATGCCGTTTTTCATCTTTCGATTACTAACCTGCTCAAAAGGCGGTAATCATTTATTGTAAAATTTAGATATCGTTAAAATTAACTCATGCATAGCGGGCCTTAATCTAAACAAGGCGATGTTTTCCTTTTTTAGATTGAACAAATAATTTTGAGAGAAAAGGTTTTTTTTCAAATTAAGGCTTCGAAAGTCCCTTGAAACTATTTGTCCAATTTTTCAACAAACGACTAAGGTTTCGAATCGAGTCTGTTATCAAACTAAAGCTATACTTTGGAAGTATTATTAACCCACTGCGAGTTGCATGTTACAATCAATTTTCCAATAAAAACAAAATGTGACAACATTTTGAAAGCAGAATACATCAAAGAGCAAAATATTTGGAAATTGGGAACAAAAATGTTGACCAAACAAAACACCATCAAATTTTTAAATTTTTTGAAAAATAAATAGATTTCGTAAAAATTATAGGCAGTGATACAGCTGAGAATTTTGAAAAAGTCGCAAACTTTGTTTTTCTCACAAACCACAACTAACAATTTGTAAACAATTAACAATTCAAAGATATCCTTAATAAGAAAAATTAAAAAAAAACGTTGTTAAAAAAAATGTGCTAAAAACAACTCAAAGACGTCCCAAGTCGTTTTCTAAACATTTCCAAGACTTAAACAGTACTTGTTTTAAAAAAACATTATTTGCTTTGAAAACTTTTCAAAATGCTGATATGCCAATTACTGACATCTACAGTGTGTAGCCGAACTAATGTGTCAAAAACTAACTTGAGACGTCCGTCATCTATATGGTCGAACCTTAAAATTTAAATAAAAATTTAGAAAAAACTTTGTTAGAAAATAAATCTTTAAAATTTTTAAAAAAAAAATTAAGAAAAAACTTTGGCAAAAAAAAATAATAATTCAAAGATATCTTTACTAAAAAAAGTGGGAAGTTTAAATTTTAAAAAAAAATTAAGAAAAAACTCTACTAAAAAAGAAACAATTCAAAGATATCTTTACTAAGAAAAAGTTGGAAGTTTAAAATTTAAAAAAAAAAATTAAGAAAAAACGTTGCCAACAAAAAAAAAACAAATCAAAGATATCTTTGCTGAAAAAAAGAGGGAAGTTTAAAATTTAAAAAAAAAAATTAAGAAACAACTCAAAAATATCTTTACTGAGAAAAAGTTGGAACTTTAAAATTAAAAAAAAAATTGAAAAAACTTTGCCAAAAAAAAAATAACAATATCTTTACTGAGAAAAAGTTGGAACTTTAAAATTAAAAAAAAAAAATTGAAAAACTTTGCTAAAAAAGAAACAATTCAAAGATATGTTTACTGGGAAAAAGTTGGAAAAACTTCAAAGATATCTTTACTGAAAAAGAGGGAAGTTTAAAATATTAAAAAAAAAATTAAGAAAAAACTACTAAAAAAGAAACAAATCAAAGATATCTTTGCTGAGAAAAAGTTGAAACTTTAAAATTTAAAAAAAAAAATTTGGAAAAACTTTGCCAAAAAAAGAAAAATAACAATTCAAAGATATCTTTACTGAGAACTATAAATTTAAAAAAAAAATTAAGAAAAAACTGTGCTAAAAAAAATAACAATTCAAAGATAGCATTGCTAAGAAAAAGTTTAAAATTTAAAGAAAAATTAAGAAATAACTTTGCTAAAAAAAATAACAAACATATATTTACTGAGAAAAAGTTGGAACCTGAAAATTTAAAAAAAAAAATTAAGAAAAAACTTTGCTAAAAAAATAATATTTTTTTATATATTTTTTAATAATTTTAATTTTCTTAAACATTAATAGCGTAATGTTTATCCTTGAAAATATTTCATCACATAGTTTTAGGTAAAAAAAAATGTCGCAGGCCGTCAAAAAAGGCGCACAACGGCAACACTGTGCCTAGGGGACCTTTATCTGAACAAGACCGTGTTGTAATTTTCTAAATTGAACAAATAGTTTTAGAGAAATTGGAAAATGTTTTTGTTGTCAAAATTACAGATTCGAAAGTCCCTTGAAGGGAATAAGGTGTATCGCCACAAGTGTATCGCCAAATTAAAGCACTATTAATACTGAGAGTAGTATGCCAGGATCAATTTCCCAAGATTAATTGTGTATCCAATATATATATATTTGTTTCTTTTACTCCTGCAAGGAGCATAGGGCCGCCAATAATTTGGACAAATTGGCTGAGTATTTGTCCGAAAACTAAACCAACCTACAAAAAAAAAAAAAAAATACAATTTTAAATTGTATTTCACATGAAATCGTTTCACTTTGGTGAAATGAATGTGGAAGATGAAACAGGGCTCATCAGGGCTCGTCAAGTCTTTTCGCAATAGTTCATGAAAATAATTTTGGTCGCCTCGATTGGCTGGCGTCTGTAAAATATTTCTTTTTAATTTCTAATAAATGTTTTTTTAAACATTCAATTTTATAATGTTTGAATTTAAACCGATTGACTATGAAGAGCCATACGTTTGCGCGTCACCTACCACTCGCAATTATTTCATTAATCGTTAAAATTCAGTTTATTGACATTAATTAACAACTCAGTCGTAAAGAAAACACACTGAATCATTAATAATTGTGGCGGGGGCTAAGAGAAGGAAATATTTATGTATGTATGTGTATATTCAGAGGATGGCGCATCGCGCTCAACACGCAATAGTTCAAAAACTTGTTTTCATTTTCGTTCGGCAAAAGCAACAAAATACATTTTAAACATCCCGACAGACTACATACATACATACATACATATGCATGAGCTAGAGTAAGAATTTAATCATCTCACACAAATCATGATTTATTCAGTAGTTTATAATGCCAATGGAGATAGCGACGATATTAATAAAGATTTTTTCTTTCTATTATTATTTTATTTATCAGTTACTATTGCCGCCATCTCTCACTTACCTTCTGATCACCGAAACGCATTTGTCGGCGAGCATTGCGACTCACATTCATGCGACACAGAAACATGCGATGTTCACCCTCCAGATTCGATATAGCTGCAGCCGCCGCCGCTGCCGAATTGATATGTTGCCCCGGTTGGGGCGGTACATTGCGATTGAGCTCCGCCTGGATGGCGGAATGGTCTTGTTTATCGATTATATCATAAACCGAATCGCCATGGATAAGAAGGTCTTCCTAAAGGGTGGAGGGGAAAAGATATTAAGATAATTAGCATTTAGATGACAAAACGGTGTCAAGTGGTAAATTGAAAATATTTTATTATAATTTTAATAGAAATCATAAAAAGAAAAACGTAAAGGAGTATTATTGAATTCGATTTACATTTAAAAAAAAAGACGTTATTATCACGCAATTTGCCTGGCGATTACTGGTTATGTCTATCATGCTGCTGTGTAATGCAATCTGCGATGGAAAGTATATAAAATCCCGGCCGGGCGATATTTTTAGAATTATGGAGGTTATTAAATATTAACTCATTCCTGCCTAATGGATATTTAAATACTTAAGGAATTATACAAATCGTACGAGCCGATGTATTGGTCAGGCAGTAATAGGTTAATTAAGATTCAGTAAAATTTCATACGCGTTTTAAAACGCTTCATATAAATTATAAAAATTGTCCGGAGATTGAATACATTTACTTGGACGACCTTGTCGGACCGCAGAAATACAGAAATTGTTGGTGTTGGGACAAATTGATGTGATGTGAAGAATAAAACCCGTGCACGTCGCTCAAGAACAACTGAGAATATTGCTGCTGTAGCCCAAAGTGTTGAAGAAAACCCAGGTTTGTCCATTCCTCGTCGTTCTTTGGAATTGGTTATTCCACAAACGTCATTACAGCGTATTTTACATAAAGTCTTGGTTCTCAAGGCTTATAAAGTTCAGTTAACACATGAACTAAAGCCGGTCGATCATCAACAATGTCGTATCTTTGCTGATTGGGTCCTTGAAATGCATGAAAATGATCCGGAACTCCATCGAAAAATCATCTTGACTGATGATGCCCATTTCCACCTAGGTGGCTACGTCAACAAGCAAAATTGTCGCATCTGGGGCTCGGACAACCAAAGAGTTATTGTTGAGAAGCCTCTCCATTCTCAACGTGTGACTGGCGCGGTTTATGATCCGGCGGAGTCATTGGACATTAGTTTTTCGAAAATGAGGTTGGATCAACAGTTACGGTAAATGGATTACGCTATCAAGAGATGGTTAATGATTTTTATGGTCGCAGTTGGATGATATTGATTTGGACAACGTTTACTTTCAACAAGACGACGCTACGTACCACACAAGCAACGAAACCATTGCTCTTCTATGGAAAAAGTTTCCGGGCCGTGTTATCTCTTTAAGAGGTGATCAAAACTGGCCACCGAGATCTAAGGATTAATACCTTTTTCCATTTGGGGCCACGTGAATGATAATGTCTAATTCGGAATTCGGGACTACACAGAGGTCTCATCCGTTCATCATCGAATGGCTGGCTAATGGCAAAACACTCTGTAGAGGAAATTCAAAGACGCAAGCTGAAATGTTCGCAGGCGGAATACTCTTCTAGCAAGTGTCTTTCCTTGCAGCTGTGACAGTATGAAATGCAAGGGCAACGTCAAGAAACACTACTCCCCCTTTCTCCCCTCCAATAACCTTCGTTTCCTATCGCTAACACAGTGCATCCCCCCAAATAAAAAAAAACCCTACTTCATCTTTCCATCTTCCAGCATCCTTATTTCCCGTTGCTAGCACAGTGTATAGCCTTTGTAAGGGTCATTCACAGAGTGTTGGTCTGACACATCACCTCACCATCACCAGCTAGGAAATTAAAATCAAGAAGAGGCTCAATTCCAGCATTAGTTACAATTTTCCACACATTTCTCTTAATTGTGATAAGCCTAGCAAACGTTGATTAAACATCTATACCACTGCCCTAGTAGTGACCGCAGATAAAGCATCGCAAATATTTTCTGTAAAGTTATTGGAAAGTTATGTAAATAGTTCATTCGATCTATACAGGTTTGGCCAATTGAAGGAGATAAACTCAATTGCCTCATACTTCGGTTGAAATGAGTACTTGCTGTAGTAATGACCTCTTTTCAAACCTTTTGTGTGTGTGTGTGTGAGTGTGTGATAATAGTGTCAATAGTTCAAACTCAATTTTACCAGATCATAATTAATTCTCGGTTATAGGAGTATTTATGAAAACCATGGATAGAAAAAAAATACAAAAAACCGAAAAACACCCTTTCAAACTTTTATAAGTTATCAATAAATCTTGGATATGTTGCTTTTGGCAATGGCCTGGACGCCGCCGCCGCCGCCGACACATAACGACACACCCAACACTAGCCGTTTTTTTTTGGCTAACTAGTATTTTTGCCACACATAACATGTCTATGGCCGCAGAGCGAGTACTTTAAATTACTAAAGTCGGAACATTTCCTTTTTGGCCAAACCGTACTCGTAGTAGTAACCATTCCATTCAACATACGAGCGGCGTACATTATGTTTGATGATATTCAAATGAACACAACGGCCACAAACAACGATTTTCTGAACATTTTGACATAAAGCCCATTTCGGTCTTTCATTCTTGTGTTTTTTTTTTGCTTCTCACAGCTCAGACAAATGCAATTTTTAATTTTCAAAATAATTGAAGTTTTGTTTTTTTGTTTTAGTTCTTGTGAAGCTGTAACTTTGAAATTTATTGCATGTCTTTGGCATTGTTGTTTATATGTTGCCGTTCGTCGAAGAACATTCATAGCTCCATACCTGGTTAAATTTATCATAACTATGACATAATGGTACAGTTTAATTAAATGGTGTCTTAAGGCGTGTCGTTGTCGTCTCACAAACATTGATGGCCATCCTCCCGACCAAAGGCGGCAAATCGCACAGAAGCAGCTCGAGGTTGAAGTAGTAATGCAAATGCATACGATAGTCATATCTACTTGATTGTCAATTAGTAGCGGTTTGACATTCGATGTTAATGGTATTTAAATTTGACTTGTTAAGAAATAACAAAAAAAAAATACTGTCATAAAATTTCTAAGCCATTTATGACAATATTTTAAAAGAAATGGATAAGGGGAACACCTTTTAAACATACTCGTATGTACAAAGTACTTTGAAAGAGTTGAAATGCAGATGGGTTCAAACGGCAAACCGACACTTTGTAATAAAACTCTTTACAAGCCCTTTCCGAAGTCTGCTTAAATTAGGGAATAAGGACATTGGATGGTGGAAAGAACGAATAGTGTTTGTTGACATTTGTCATGAGTTTTAGAAGTTCACAACGGGCAGCAAAGGCAACCATCTCTTGATAGCGCAATCCATTCGCCGTAACTGTTGATCCAACCTCATTTTCGCAAAAAGTAAGGTCCAATGACCCCGCCGGACCATAAACCGCACCAAACAGTCACACGTTGAGAATGGAGAGGCTTCTCAACAAACCTGGGTTTTCGTCAACACTTTGGGCTACAGCAGCAATATTCTCAGTTGTTCTTGAGCGACGTGCACGGGTTTTTTTTCTTCACATCACTAACTTGCCCCAACAGCTCGTTCAGCTTCAAAAGTGACAGCTACCGAAATACCGGGTGATTCAAAATAACACCTCTGGTTGAAAAACCCTTTATATGCAAAAATATCTCAGCCAGAATTAGCTGACCAGAATATCTGGTCATTGTTAACGCGAGTTGGGATGAAAGATGAGGAATTGTCCCTTTCCCCGTTTTACGAATGACCTGCCAGCTTGCGTAGCACCTCAGTGGTGGCAATTTTATTTAAACGTCAGTCTCTGAAGGCTTTCTCTTAAATCTAACGGCTTCCTTGCATGTCTGACTAAGCCAATTATTTGAAGGTGTAATCAAAGTAGTCTTTGAAGGAATTAAGGAGTTTATTCTAAGAATTATTGTTTTCTCGATCATTTCAGCAGCAGCATTGACATTCGTGTCTAGAAAACACGCACAATGTGTGTTTCATGTGTGCTCATCGTAGTGGCCCTTCGGAGAGAGAAAGCCAATAATTATTATGTACATTGAAATAATCTTAAACAATGATTAAAATAGAGTCGGAAAGGTCGTCGAAACCATTTAGGGTAGCCTACCTATTAAAATTTGAACTTCTGTAACGAAACCCGAAGTGAAATATGTGCGAACCTGAATTTAATCCAAAACGTGTTAAATTCAAAATCTTGCTAGTCCAAATGTTGTTGGCTCTGAAACTCAACATCATTAGGTATATATAACACAAGGACCCTGTGAGACAATGTGTGGCAAATCTATATTACCCCTAATGAAAACATCCCTACCTATCCGGAATATCGTACTTTAGGACCTCAGATCAATTACTTACAGACTGTTTTATCTGTAGCCGAAACGAAACTGAATTGTGTTTCTATAACTCCAACGAATCCAATTAGATAATACACACAAAAATACAAAAGAAAAAAATTTCAATTAGCATTGAATTGCGACTTTCGTGTTACAAAAACCCAAACCGACGAAACAGAATTTCTGTTCGTTATTTTAACGAAACGAAAAAACCATTAGTTTTTTTTAAAAACAGGCTGTTAAACTTTAATGTAATAACGAAATGTATCGTATTCCGGAGAGTAGTCTTTAAAAAAGAAATACATTTGTAAAACTACAATAACACCGTGTTACAAAAAATAGATTTTTTTCTGTCCTATGAACCAAATGCACATATTCGGAAAGAGGGGAAAAAATAAAAATACACGTCTATCGGCGATTTTCATGTACACGGCAGAAATTTTGGAAAATCTGAGAATTGATAAAAATTTATTTTTTAAAAAATTTGACGTGATACAGACATTTCCACAAGTCTGCCTGCAAAAATCAGCTCGATTGGATCACTGAAAAAGGGTTAAAAATCGGTCCAAAGGCTTTCACACAGGCCACTACGAGCTTCATACTTCAAACTTAAAAAAATCGCCGATACACGTGTATTTTTATTTTGTATCCCCTTTCCGAAAAAGTAAATTTGGTTCATAGGACAGAATGTGTGTAACACGGTGTAATTTAAAAATTAGTTAAATATACCGAAAAACTACAGCTGACTGGGTGTAACTGTCGAATTATCTACGCAGGTTTTAAATCTCAAAAAATGTGACAACAAGTAACTGCAATTATATTCGAATGCGTTGAAGTATGCGATACAAAAGACTTAAGACAAAAGCGTGGGAAAAACTGTTCATTCAATTCCTTATTTAACCTAAAGGTGTGTGTGTGTTAAATCATGCCAGTAAATTATATGTTTCCAACTTACCATAGAATGTCCCAAATATTCCGCCGCATTATCCGAAATATACAAAAGTTTACCATTTTGTGTCAGCATCATAAGGAAACCCGATAGAGCCTGCAAAAGATAAAACGAAATAAATGAAATCAATCAATTAATGGCCCGAAATAAGCTGATTTGTAATAAATTACTTGACATTTAGACACAAGAAACAACAACAACATGAACGCGTTAAATTATGTCATTGTTTTTTTGGGCGGCCCTAAACAATTTACGCCGTAGCTGGCCTATTAGTGGCGGTGGCAACTACAACCGCTGACAAGGCTCAACCGGCAACGGTATTGTAATGAATGTAAGTGTCAGATTTTAGCTTTGACTTTTTTTTGTTTTTTTTTCGAAAATTTTAGGACATTCAATCTACATATTTACTATAGTCACGAATATTTCGCTAGATTTCGGCATTCTGATCAATCTCTCACTTGGGCACAACGTCAAGGTCTACTAATAAACAATTTCGTTTTTCTTCAGCCACCAACACCAGCCAGTCCCCCAGTCAAGTCAGCCAAAAACCACTCACCTACTCGTTTAGAGCAGAGGCAAGGATTGGAACTATCTAGCTCTGCTCCCACTATAGGCCACAATGTATGCGATTATTCAATTTACTCGAACTGTTGAATGTAATTCACTTTTCCATTGGCCTGGGTATTTGGCTGGCCACTGTTCGTATGATTGGGTGTTTTTCTTTTTTTTTTCTTCTTATTTTTGTTGGTGATTCGTTTGGACACTTCCTTGGAACTCGGTCTATGATATGTAAATGTCAACGCAACAAAATTTCTGGTGACTTAATAGAGTTGTTTCTTAAGAATGATTGTCATTTATATGGTAAATATATGAGAGGTTTTTTTTTTGTATTTTATTCAGAAGCTAAAACAAGCAAAACAAACGTCCAGACACACTTACAGAAAGACAGACAGACAGACAGATCGACGAACGGACGGACCAACAGTCAGGGGGAGAGCGGTGGGGGAATAGTTTTGCCAATAAACTTACAGATTGTTTGGTACAAGTGACTAAATTGGATTTTCTACCAGCCAGTGTCTAGAGAGAGAGAGAGAGAAAAATGTGTTGCTTGCTTTGAAGGCCAATTCCAACTAAGTTCTAATCCATTCTAATCAGTTTTAAATTGAACAGCAACCGCCACAACAACTGAGCAACAGACCTCAAAACTCAAAGTGAAGGTTCTACATTTGTATTTGTTTTAATGAAAGCCAAAATGAAAACCTGAACATCATTTTGCAGCCGTGCTCCAGCGCATCTCTGTTGCTCTGTGTCAGCAGCATGGCCTCATCATTAGTATTTCGTAGGTTTGGAACATCTGCTGTGCCAAAAGAAAGAAATTCCATTGCAAACATTGGTTGACTCGTAGAGGGAAACACAATTGTTGCAAGTATTTCAATGAAATTCTACAGAAATTTCAAATGTTATGTTGAAAACTGATGGATGTGAATGTGGACAGAATGGCATGGCGTCGCTCCTTCTGGTAATAATTTCTTAAAACATACAAAGTTCAAATTATTTTCTTGATCCTGGCATATGGTTTCATGTTAACTAAACAACACAAGAATTCAACATGTAAAAGTGGGGTGTATTTGCCATAAAAGTTGCTGCACTGTGGGGGGAAATTGGAAAAAGTTCTGCCAAACTTATTCAACCAGACCCAAACGTATACTTGTCTAAGATAACCCAACAAAACTGTGGGCACAGTTTTATTCTAGAAACAGGGTGGGACGGCAAGGTAAAACAGAAGACTGACTGACCGTTAACGAACTACGAGAAAACCTTCAAAGTATCCATGCCATCTAGGAAGGTATGAAGAAGAGTCATTAGGCAATTTTAATTGCCGCAATTCTCAGCTTGTGGGAAAGAGAGTTAAGGTGAATTAAAATGGAAAAAAATGCTCGTACTGGCAATTCCTTTTGTGTTCTTCGTATGTTGATATTTTGAAAGTCTTCTGTATTGGAAAAGGCAATAAAGAAAATAAAAATGGCCGATGGCGAAAAAGAATTTCCTTGGGTGAAGACAAGAGGCAGATCCAAAGGGGAATCATAAAAACTGCCGCAACTAAAGTTGTTTACTGGGGATCCGGAATAATCAGACATAAAAAAATTTAAAAGGCAATTTAAAAAAAAATTAATTCTGAAAATATTTATTTTTTTGGATTTTGGTTATGCCCTTTTGTAAAAGGGCAATTAATCCGGTATTTTTGATCACAAAGTCCTGAATGTGTATTTGACAAAGGTCTACCAAAATATGTAAAAACGCTATTGTGAAAAAAACAAATCGTGTAACGGCCTTTCTAAATTAAGCCATCGACATGTACAGGGTTCGCCAAATAACTTTTTTTTTTTGAAAATTCTATAAAAAAAACTGCTGGATATTTTCTAAAATTTCTTTTTTTATTTGAAAGTACAATCCTTCCGGTTAATAATGGAAAATAATTTCATTAAAATGGCTGCCTCGGCTGACCATGCAGTAGCCCAACGACATCAGCTCTGCGGCTGATAATGCGATCTTCAAAAACAGGGTGCAAAACATCGAGTGTGAAGCTACACTGTGTGTGTGGGACGTAGCGCCGTCCTGTTGAAACCAAATGTTGCCAATGTCACCCTTTTAAATTTTTGTAAACCAAAATACGTTCAACATGGCCCGATAACGAAAATAACGAAAACGAAATAAGCACTAGTTAAAAAAAAATATGTTAGATTCTTCAAAAACAGGGCGCAAAACATCGAGTGTAGCTGTGTGGCCGTCCTGTTGAAACCAAATGTTGCCAATATCCTCCTCTTAAATTTTTGTAAACAAAAATCCGTTCAACATGGCCCGATAACAAAATAAGCACTAGTTGAAAAAACAAAAAACGTTAGATGGCGTACCCCTTATATTATATCGGTTTTTGCCAGGTTGGTCAAATAAATGTTGGCGGGAAAGTATGTTTGACACAATTCTATTGGAAATTGGGCAGCTTGGGAGAACAAAAACTGTAAAACCATGGAAATATTTTACGTTTTTTTCTTTTTGCATAGATACGTGTAGGCCTATTTGCCAAATAACAGTAGGTCCCGTATCAATGAGCAAAGAATTGATATCGTGGACAGCCCACTGATTTTAGAGAGTCGGCTCATTCATGGAATATTAAGGGAAATTCTTACCTACGTACCCTCTATTTTTGTAACACAAAAAGTATCGTCGCCCAAGTGTGAATGGATGCTACTTTTTAAGTTCCAGTGCCATCAATTGCTTATTAGAATTCGAACGCTTTGCCAACGCTTTACCGTTTGTAGTAGTTTTGTATGTGGAACGCTGTCCCACTGTGCACTGGCAGTTGGCGCGGCAAATGGTTTAGAGTTCACTACCAGTATTTATTTATTTGTTATTTCTTTTCACTAAAAATTTGTATGACTCACCTTTGAAAATCCTATATTTGGCGTTGGTGCTTGGTGCATGGAAATGTCATGACGTTTAAAAACTGCAAAGGTAATGAATGGAGAGAAGAAAAAATATGTCAATAAATGTTTTTACATGAATACAGATATTTCTGAAGCGGTTATTATTAAATAAAAAAATAATGAATAAACACATGTTAATTCTGTTTTTTTTTTTTTGGTCTCCATAAAACAACATTTATAACAATACTCTAAAGTGTATGAATAAAACAACAACAATGTGGGCAACAACAACAACATATCGAAATTCACAATTTAATTGTATTTATCTCTCAGTTTAGCAATGTCGTCATTTTTTCTGTTTTTTTTTCTTGTTTTGCTTAACTTTATAAATTGAGTTAGAACGACATACATTTAACCATGTTTAGCCCGAGAAACATAATGGCATAAAAGTCGGCATGCAAGCGTGTATGTGTGTAGAGGTAAGTATACCGGCTACATTTGTACAATACATTTGTTCCAATACGTTTTTGCTATTTTCCAGCATTAGCTGGCTGCACCACTGCCATTGTGGGAGAACAATTTTTTTTTCTTCTTATTTCTGAAAACTCCAGCGACAGCCACACACTGACTGTCAAGTGTCCAACCCCGGCAACAAGAATTGAAGAAAGACAACAAAAACATACACTCACACACACACACACACATAAAATCTATGTAAGTAGTCTTAAATGCAAGCGAAACTCTTGCATAAACTTTATAGACTATGTCAATTGGTAAAATGTCAAAGTCCCAATATGATATATATGTGCGAGTACCTCAGCGGCAAGAACAACAACAACAACAATAACAGCACTAACAACAATATCAATAGCCAAGTAAAAACGTAAAGTTTTCGCAAATATACGTTGGACATAAACGATGTGAAAGAACATAAGGCAGCCTGCCTGCCGGCCAGCCTGCTTGCTTGCTTGCCAGCTCATAAATACTGCATGGCTGACATTCACCATATAAAAATGCATAAATACATACATACATATGTATTTGGTTATGGGTGTATAGAAATATTATCTAAATATATGTGTATATATGTATGTACATGTGTTGGCTATGGTGGTGGTAAAGTTGTAACAAGTGTTTATTTGTTTTATTGAAATGGTCATTGGTATACGCCGGGCGATATTAGGATGTCTCGAAGTCAACTTGCTTAGATAAAGCACAAACAATTGGGAAAACAAATTGGAAATTCGTTCAAACACAAAAACACTAACCGCCGTATTCATAAAAAATTAAGGCAGCTTTGTTAAGAAAAATTTATGAAAATACAATTTTCACACATTTTTCTTAACAAAATTAAAGTAAAATTCTTGCATGATCCTAACAAATTAACCAAACATTTGCGAACGCCCATACTCAGAGAGACAGGACGTAAGGGAGGCCATTCCGCCCATAGGAATCCGAGCGAAGATGCGCAGCATGCTCTTTTCATGGAGAAACGAAAAGGTGGGTGTTGTGCTTCAATCTACATTCAGCCCTATTGCGGGAGTCGACGTCCTCGTCGTCGTCGTCGTTTTTGAGTCAACGTCACTTCTTGTCGTCGTCGACATCAATTCAATCCAAACATGGCATTTTGAATGAATGCGACGACGACGACTGTTTATCGATAAATGGAATAAATAAATTCGCATATCTGGCGGTTGAGTCGGGTGTATTTATTTTATTTGGTGTTTTTGTGGGAAAATGTTTTTTTTAATTTCTGATTCTAATTCCGCTTCGAGTGATGAAGAAAATAAACAAAATCTAATAATACAAAGAAGACTACTGAGACAGGAGTCCGATATCTTCAAATTACCAAATGAAAAGTGAGTGGCAAAATCAAAGTCTGTTTTTTCCTGGACGTGTACATTTTTTTGTTTCTTTTAAAGGATTGAACTTTAATAAAGCAGCCTTTATACATGTGCAGTACACAATAACATGTTAAATGTACGCCGGAAACAGATCAACATTCATTTCGAAAACAACTTAATTGTCGGCAAACATTGAGATTTTTGCCCAGCTGATTAATGGAATCGACTTTAACTTGGGTCTGACTCTGCTAGTCGTCTAGCAGGATCTGTCTGATTCTCTCGATTGTCTTGGAAAGCACAATTTATCCCTTTGTAGCAGATTCACCCAACGCCTTCTGAGAGCAAATTGCTTAAATCTACAGCCACTGGTGGGCATTACATTTTGCTGTGTTGGTGACCAAACATATGCAGGGTTTTTTGATAATGCACCATACAAATTCACCATCTTTTTATCTTTTTCCACTCTCCTGGGTAAGGGAACATATATTTTATGAACTTTGGTATGTCGTCCCGTTGTTGTTCTAAATTCCTTGGATCAGTGGCCTGACAAAGTCCTCCGGCAAGCAAAGGTATTTTCTCCAACTCTACCATACGTTTCACAAATTGGTTTCCAGGGGTTACTTTAATTGTTCTATATTTTTAAATTTTTTTTTTACTTTAAAATTTTCCTTCTCGTTGCCAAAAACCATGAAGACAAAAAACAGAGTTGTCCAAGACAATATCAGTATCACATGTGGTTGGCAAGTCGATAACCATCAATATGGACAAGGGCAATAAGAAAAAACAAGAGTCGACACTAAACGACGTCGTCGTGTGTCGACGTTGACTCCCACAATTGTTTTATTGGGGGGACGTTATGTCCCGTTGAAAAACAGTACATATTAGGTGTATATGCAACATTTTGTTCAGTACACCCTAATACACTTAGTTTATAAACATTCAAACAATAAAATTTTTTATAAACTATTTTAGATACCCAACATCATCTGTACATGTATGGCATTGAAATGCAATAAAATTGAATTAAATGATAAAAAAAACACACTCACACACACACACTCAGAGACATAAAAATACACATGTACAGATATTGTTATTCATATACATTTATTTATTTACTAATTTATATAAGGTTATCGTTTTATTGTGTTTTTTTTTGCCCACCAACATCACCATTGTCGTCGCGTTCTAATACAATTTATTTGTATTTTGAATATGAGATGCTTTTCATACAACAATGTTTCGTTTTGCATCTGATATCAAAAGACTTAAGACACGAACATGCTAACTATGTACGCCGACAAATGACTGTCGTCTGTCTGATTCGCACTAAGGCTCAATGTGCGCCAAAGGCCATATGATAACAAAAGACTTAAGAAACGAACATGTCACAGGTGAAACCACTACGAAAGGTTACACTCGTAGCAGAGTAATAGACTCAATTTAGATTATGTATTGGAAACTTTTGTGGTATCATGAACCAAGTCTTATGGCCCAGTTGGCTCCATTCGAAGCGTTGGGGGTTGTGATTTTCATTTTACGTTTGTAGTTAAACATTAGGCAAATATCTAAAGCTTAGGCGCCCGGGCAGGCGAGTTGGTAGCGTGGGGGCTGTGGGTTCGATTCCCATCAGAGGCTTTGGTCTGCCGTATGGTCTGTGTCACCCAAAATTGGAAGAGAAATTTACTTTGTATAGTCATTACATTAAAAGAAAAAAAAAACATCTTAAATGTAGTCTAATTTCCAAATGTTAGAAATTCTTCTGTCTAAATTTCAAGTTTACCAATCCCAACGAAGAGACCATTTCTTTATATTATTTATTGCATTGGAACTTTTAAAATTCAAACTGTTTGAAAGAAAAATAAAATAAATTGTTGTAGAATGTTGCCAGTTTAATGATTCACTGGGAAAATGGAGAATTCTTACATCAGAAATAAGCAAACCTCAAAATGTTTATTATTAATTATTGTTTTCATTTTATTTGATATTTTTATTGTGCATATTATGAATAATTACAAACTTATAATTATTTATTGGTCTTGGATATATTTTTTTTTTTTTTGTCAATTATAAATATAATGAGGGGCAATTGATATTATTACGAGGTGCCACAAGTAAGTAGTCGTTAGACGTGATGTCATAACAAGTGAGTCAAATGACAATTATAAAAAATATACTAAAGTGCTATTTATTTTTTTTTAAAGTACGATGACGAGTACCCCTTGAGGATGCTTTTCGATGAAGAGCGAAATATAGAGTGTACAAAGATGTTCATATTGAACAAAAGACCTCGAGCTGAATTATTCAAAATATGAGACAATTGGCATTGAAATGAGGCAGAGCGCAGGCCTTAATCGCCTAATAGACAATTAATATTAGTAACTATTGTTGTGGATGATTTTCCATGAATTTTTTTTAAATTATTTAGAATTTTATCGCCTTTCAAACGGCATCATTATAACTATAGTTTTTTACACTTTCATGAAATTTTTAAACGTTATTTTATAAAGTGCCATAACTGCATCGAATATGTGGCTACAAAGGTTTGAAGACCATAACTTTGAAACAGATAATTTTTTTTTCAAATTACTTTTTTCCACCTTAAAAAAATCCATCATTAGTTTTTTACAATTTCATAACATTTTTACAAGTTATGTAACGTTTCTTTTGTCGTTTATGTAAAATCTCCCACAAAATTGTATATGTGACAAAGATCGAACATTTCTCTTTTGTAAGAATGACTTTGAAAATGGGTTTTTATCGACCAACTTGTGCTCATGAACTCATTTTTTGCAAAAAAAAAAAAACGGTTTGAGGCACCTCTAATCATTTTACAAAAAAATCGTAAAAATAAGCTAACAAAATCAGGTTGAGCTCAAAAAAAATATATTTTTATATTACGAAAAAAAAACCGATCATTTATCTCAAAAAATTCCATTTTTCCTTGAATCGCTCGTTTGGATTTAGATCCCAACGACTATTTTCTGTTATTAAGCGTAAGTAAATGATTCGTCGAAAGGAGATCGGGAACTCATTGATGAATTGCTTTCAGAACTCCGGCCATGATTTGAGGACCTTGTTTGTGCGATAGACTCCCACGCTACCTATCATAACACGTCCATTCACAGACATCTAAAGCATTAATAAAGAATGAGTTGTCAATTGAAATGCAGAATATTGCACGACCGTCTGAAGAAACGGTCTACCTATGTCCGTCCGTCTTCCCCTGTGACTGCACAGTACGAAAGGTACGACCAATAAGGTACGACCCTGATGGCTAATGGTGAGGAAAATGGGCAATATCGACCGTATGGGAAAATAGTTTCCCTTTAAGGGACCAAAACGTCCTTCACACACTACACTTGTTTTATATTTCCTTCTATTTGCTACTGTGTATAGCAAACATTTCCTAGGAATATATTCCGGCCTAAATAATGGAAGTGGTCGTAGTCGTTGTACGGCCCATACAACTCTCAATTTTGAACGAGCATATCTTCTGAATTCGAAGTATGGAGATGAGATTAACTAGATTTGCTGGTAGAACAGAGAGAAATTTAACATGGGATTCAAATTCAATTCATCATTTAAGTCAACAGACCATTTTACTTCTTACTTTACTCGAAAACATGATTACAATTCGTGTCTTAAGACTTGTATACACATACACAGAGACACACACACACATGTGTCATTAACTACCGGTATGTGTCTTAAGTCTTTCATTTGATACCATGCAGTCTGTGCGGAAATTGTTTTTCATTCAGCCAAAACAACATAAACTACATAGGAGCAATTTGCATGAAGCAATGACGCAAAATATTATTGTCTTCGCAAAAATATACGCGGATATAACAATTACGTTTGAATACACATGGATATATTTGTATTGATATATCTGAATATAAAACTATTGCATAAACTTGGAATCCCTCGGAGACAAACTAGAAATCATTGTCCGTCAAAATGCATCGAGTTATTTACAACCGGGTTTCACACGGAGATGTGTGAGTGTGAGCTGTGAAAACATTTTATTTAGTCGCCCGCAGCAGCCGCCATCGGTAGTAGCGACTATTTCAAATAAATGATTATTTTTTTTTTTTTTATATAAATATAAAAAAAAAAACACCGATGCTGATAATGAGTGGAATATTTTAATAAGTTTTTTATTCAGCTGCACCTTTTGATTTTAACTGAAAACGAAAAAGCATTTATTCGCACAAACACAATCGCAGCAACAAATGTGGCTATGACAGGTATGGTGGCTGTGCGATGGCTGCAACGTACGAATGCCTGATAGAGGGTGCTAAGTTGGCGCTTTTGCAGTTGAACTTCAACTCAAGAAAACCCCATCGAAATTGTAATTATAAGGTTTTGTTGTTAGCTGTAATCGATTGCAGAAATTACAGCTAATTCAAGTTCAATGTAATTCTGTTTGTAACTTTTGTTTTGTTTGACTTTAATTTTCATCTTTAACATGTTATTGCTGTTGTTGCTAACATTTGTAGGTGTGTTCTGTGTTCTCAGTCGGTAAATTCAAATGAGTCGAAGCAAACGCATTCGATTCCATTGTGAGTCTGCAGTTCCAAACATTTCTGGTTATGATGACACCTCCGGTGCCTGAACGCTCAGACTGTGGCATTCGGTTGCCTCATTCATGTTTTATTTTTACAATACTTGCCGTGGTCGTCGACGTCGGTCTTATTCATGCCATTTAATTTAGCGTTTAACTCGTACTCGAGGAGTTCGCCTAAGCATTTGTTATGACAATGACACATTTTCAATGATTCATTTGTTTATTAGAAACATTTTTAATTTATAGTTGTTATCTCTTTACTGTCATCGCATCTGCTTTAACACAAACACAATGTGGCAGCCGGGCTGCTAGGCTGCCAGACACTGGCACTGGCACCGACACCGACACCGGTGCCATAACACTCAACCTCAGCATTTGCAACAAGCTTTGCCTTTGACCATATGTTTTCGTCTTTTTTTTTTTGTTTTTCTGCCAGAGAGCTGTTGTATCATTTCAATTCAGTTTTAACGAAACATTTTACAAATGTCCAATTGACTTAATTGTAAACTAAAGCTCAAGGAATCACAACACGAGTGTACCATGTGGTCATTTCTATTTTACACACGCTCGATTTGTATGCAAATAAGGTGCTCCACTATAATATATTTTGTTTACATTAATTATCTTTGGTTCCGGTTTCTGTAAGTCAGTAGTCGTATTTCAAGGGCGACGCTGATTAGGCCTTCAGAATGATTAGGCCAACACAAAATTCAAATGGAGGCTTCATCCTTTCAAAACATACCGAATTTTATATTTCATATTTCAGGTGACTTAGAACATCCATATCGTTACCCGCTACGGTAATTTATACGAGTAATTCATGGCATCTACCAACCCGTTCTGTCGCGCAATGGTGGTCCTGAGCTGATTTTGAATTCCGGATCATTTTCATGTATTTCAAGGACCCAATCAGCAAAGACACGACATTGGCCGGCATGAGTTCTTGTGTTAACTGAACTTTATAAGCCTTAAGACCCAATTTCATTCAAAGAATAAAAGCTTCAAAAGTCAAAGCTACCGAAATACCGGGTGATGCAAAATAACACCCCTGTATTACTAAACTTCCAAGACAGACAATCGGAACATCCCGGAATAAAAACTGAAATGATTATTCAAAGAGATTTGAAGCATACACAACGTCTTACAACATTTCTCCCAACTTGTGGCGCTTATTTTGAAAAAAAAGACCCAGATGATATAATGTTGATAAAAAAAAAAAATCATCAACAACAAATTGAATATCATTTGTAGAATAATAGATTAACAATTCCTTTTTGTTTCGGCGCACCTTTCCAGCTAAACAGACATACGAGTAGAACATAAAAAAGGAATTCATTGTGTGCACTAGAAATTCATAGATCTTAACTTTGTCATCAAAATTTAAATAATGTCGTAGGTGTCTCTGAGTTGATTTCACAGCCAGTCAGTCTGTCCGTCCGTCCGTATGTCCGTCCCTCTCTATTATGGTGGGAAAACGCTATGAAAGAACATTCCTTTGATGCGAATAAAGATGCGACAAGTAAAAAACAAAGCAAATGTAACTCAAACTTGAACTAATTGCTTTCGATGATTATCTGTGGCAGATAAAAGAATGTTATGATGGCAAAGGAGTGTCATAATTTGCCATAAAGCCGAGACACAACGATGATGCCAATATAGGACAAACACTTTGCAATTAATCGAAGGGGGAAGTATGAAGGCAAGTATGAATTGGATCTTTAAAAAAAAATCAATTTTCTAGTTTTGTTTTCATTAATGTGCTAAACATTTATTAATTTTATATAATTATTATAATCATTATTTTGTTGTGTTTTTTTTTCGTCTGTGGATTATATTTCCTATACTATTTATAATGTCCAATTTAAGCGATTTGGCATGTAAGTACCCGCCGGCTTGATTGTGTTTATGTCTGTCTGTCTGCCTGCCTTTAATGCCAATGAGGAATTTACAATGAATGAATGGAAAAACAAAAGTCAAGTTGATTACAACTTTAATTTATATGAAAATATGTCTGTCTGACTGTTTGGCCGTCCGTCTGACTGTATTTTACAGCGTCTAAATTCAGCTTTTGCTTTATCCCACACATTAATTTAAAGAACAATTTTCGAAATTATCTGCAAATCCAATGGAGAGAGCAACATCAGCTCAGAAATTACGTGTAATTTCCTATACACTCGAAAAAAACGAAAGTCGTTGTTTTAAGAATAGTGCGGAGATCTGAAATAGCAGACAATGGCCACAAGGCTTCCTTCTAATATACCGTTAGTCAGTTGTTAGTCTTATGAAAACGTTTCAAGTTCAATTGTCAAAAAACCCCCTGCAAATATTCTCTGCTAATGGAAAATAAATTTGGCACTAAGAATTATGTTGTTTCATTGAAACAAATCAAAATTTTAAAGGGTTTGAGAAATCGTTGTATTTGGAGAGGATACAACCATTTTAGAATCCTTGTTTTTTCTATTGTTCTGAAAGGATAGTGGACGGCCGTGGTGTGGTAGGTAGTGTGTGCGACTATCACACAGAAGAACCCGAGTTCGAAACCGGGTAAGACCATCAAACATTTTTCAGCGTCGGTTTCCACCTCGTAAATGTTGGCGACTTTACGAGTAAGGGAGCAATCTCTAAGCCATGTCAAACTTATCTAGAAAAGCATTAGTCGTTCGTAGCCGGCTTTAAACAGGAGGTCCCGGTCAGTGAGTATAGACAATTATATCGCACACAGCTCACTGATTCGAGAGCAGTTCCCCGTCTGTTGCTTCATCGTATGTTAAGGGAAATAAGTAAGTAAGGTTGAAAGGATAGCCTACGCTATTAAAAATTATGTTAAGTTCCACCAAGCACAGCCTTATATTGGGTGGCCTATCCAGTGGTTTCTTCTTGAATCAAATATTATTTTGACAGTTTCAGCTCTATCCCGCTCGAAATCTTAACATCGCTTTGTGTTTTTGAAAATATTTTTTAGCCAAAATGGAACACACATCGCGCTGATTTTTACTGTAAAAAAATAAACTTTGGACCACCCATTAGACCTTAGCATAATCTTCAATGGTATTAGAGCCAATATCATCTAACGCAGTGGTTCTCATCAGGGGCCCCCCGGGGGGCCGTTTGAGTGCTCTGTTGGGCCGCAGCCACATTACATTATCTAGTGTAAAATCAAAATATAATTCAAAACTTTTTATGATAATTAATCAACATTTAGTTGCAAACCATTTAATCCAATACATCAGGCAAGTACACTTAATTTTAATTTTCCAACGTACAAGAAGAACTTGTTGAATTTCAGTGTAATATAACAGCAAAGAATGAATTTGGGGTTATGGAAACAGAGGAATTTTGGCTAAAATACTACAAAGCCTATCCACAGATTGGATCTGCTGCAATGAAAATTTTAATACAGTTTGCATCTACTTATTTATGTGAGTCCAGCTTTTCTGCTCTTCTAAGTATTAAGTCGAAAAAAAAGAACAACAATGTATGCTGAAAACGATCTTAGATGCGCCTTGACCTCAATACCTCCAAATATTAAAGACATAATTAAGACGAAAGTATCAAAAATGTCTTAAAAGTATACGTGTTATTCTCATCACTCCAATATTTGTATCTGAATGAAGACTGATTCTTTGTGTTTGCTTTTGTTAAATTTTTTATTTTAATTTAGATTTTTTATTTTATGTTTTTGTGACCTGAAATATTTCGGAAAAATATTTAATTTTTTTTAAGTAATGTCATTTATATACTTGAAGTACAAACATCTTTGTTTTTTTTTTGTTACGTTTTTTGTTCTTAAATACGTTAAATAAACGATTGCTTTTTATAACTAACATGTGTTTTTAGGGTAAATTACTTTTCACTGCAGGGGGGACATGAGCTCATTGAGACTTCAGATTTGGGACATGAGAAGTATCAGGTTGAGAACCTCTGATCTAACGTAACGAGAGAGTAAATGGCCAGGAAACGTTTGCGGTGTCGATCTGTTTGGCATGTTATGCCATATGCCCTCTACATCCGTATTATCATACTTAAGCCGGAAGACTTGGGTATCAGTTACAGTTATTGATGATTGGGTCCACTGATACCTTCTGACCAATATACACACCAAACTCTGACATAATGTGGTTGCATTTCGCAATCACTCTTACTAGTTTCACGTTATCGGACATCAATCCCCCAAACAGCTGATTGTGAATGATTATGGATGTGTTGCCATATTAAAGTACGATTAGCAGCTATGCTGTTGGTGAAAAGTCGCTCTTTATTTCAAAGAAAGCTGAAATCACTAAAATAACTCATATTTACTGACTTTATTCCATTTTATACCGGCACAATAGCAAACAATTTGACAACAGCCGTTTCGTGTGAGTAAAACAGCTGATTGTGAATGATTATGACTGTGTTGCCATATTAAAATACAAAATTCCTTCTTCAGCCGGACTGTTCGCATGTGGAATAATCCTACAGCAAGTGTTTTTCCTGCCTGCTGTGACATTATCAAATTCAAGGCCAATGTCAACAAACACTACTGCCTCTTCGCCCCCACCAGTAACCTTCCTTCCTATCGCTAACACAGTGCATTGTATTTATAGGGGGCATCGCCTGAGCGTTAGTCAATAAAAAAAATGGCTTTCCACAGATTGAACTAACATTTTTTCTCTGAGTATGCTAAACATAGAAACTTGATGTAGGAACGGAATGGTAAAATGAGTACAATATAATTCCTTTTTGAGGAATCATTGACCGACCCTTCTGGAGCAAATCACCAACCACGGAACGTTATATAAGATTATAAACAATATAAACATTGCAATGATATACACAACAACGACAACGAAATTCAACAATTCACAGATGTAAACAATTCTTTACTATAAGTTTATAACTAGTTTAGGGTTGCCAACTGAAGAATTAGCGGGAAACCCACAAACTTCTCATGAATTTTGCATTTGAAACTTAAAAGAAGCGCCTTCAGTTTATATTTTATCACCCATCATTTGTTACCGCCTTAGATATATGTGCAATACATACTAACCTTGTTGAAAATAGTTTGCTTTCCGCACATAAACACACACCAGCGCCATCAGCTGCAGCTGCGATAAACGTTGTCGCGTCGACTGCGGCAATGGCAATAGATCTCGCAGGTTGGCAATTTCGGCATTAATTAAATCACGTCGCAATTTCGAGGCACCTTTTGTCGATTTGTTCGCATCGAACCTGTAATAAAAAATATGATACAGACAAATTATTACCGGGCGAAACTCCCAAAAAGGATGCAAACATAAATAATTTCGTAGAATACGACTACTCCTCGACAGTTTATGAATCATAAAATCGCATTGGCGTATTAAGTAAAAGGAGAATAATAATTCTTGTGAATTTTACCATGGGATTTTCGAAAGGTTATAATTTCAAAGCTGTTTGTTGTTCGTGGCTACCGTTTACCATGAGTTTTGTGGTGGGGGCATGTTACATTATATATCCCCTTGCCCCCTAAAACAGGATTGCCATCAAATTGTGGTGTCGATAGGACGGATGATTTCGGTTGTAGTCAAAATTTGCTTTAAATAATAAATATTCATTTACTATGCTTGTTGTTGTTTTTATGTGTTAAGGGTCAAATGCATTTAATCAGTCGGTGGAAATGGCAAAAGTATACAGGGTCATTCAAGTTGGAGTTTCTTTTTTAAAGGCAAATTGTGTGTTAGGTAGGTAGTGAGGGGGACTATCATACAAGAAAACCCTGGTTCTAAACCGGGTAAGACCATCAAATATGATGGCGACTCTAGGAGTAAGAGAGTAATCTCTAAGCCATGTAAAACTTCTCAAGAAAAGTATTAGCCGTTCGGAGCAGGCTTTTAACACTAGGTCCCGGTCAGTGAGTATACAAATTATATATCGTGTACCACTCACTGATTCGAGAGAAGTTCCCCGTCTGTTCCTTCGTGAAATGTTAAGGAAAATAAGTAAGCAAGTACATTAAATATACATTTTGAATGTAAATTTATTAGTATGCCTCTAGTAGAGAGTCTACAATTTATGAATTATAAATGATAACTTGCGAATATATTCTACGTCCACGTTTACACATGTCAATACGTTTGTAGGCATTTTCGATGACATTTCGGCATTATTTTGTTGCCTTTGGTAAAGAACTACCTATCGAAAATTGCCACAGCCATTTGTTGATCTTGGGGCCAAATTGCCTCAGAATTTCATGTAAATTGTCTTCTGGGGAATTTCGTTTGCCACAAGTTCAAGGCTATGTGACATGAGGCATCGTCTTATTGAAAACACATTATCACTATCCAAATTATCAACAACAGGCAAACTAAAATAGTTGTCAACATATCACGATATCATAATGCGTTGAAGGTAAGCGCATTTCCGAGTGCGTTTGTCAAAAAAAAAAACGTCCCAATGACACCAAAAGACTAAAATGATAACACATGTTTTAAATATTTGTATGCTGTTGTTGTCCGAAATGGAACTCATTTTAGTAAATTGTACACTTTCTACTGGGCACCGGTCAGAAGAAATAACTAAAAAGATCTTCCAAATAAAAAAAAATAATATTAAAGAATCTATATTGAAATCAATTGCAACAAAGTTAGTTGAATTTCGATTTCACCCAAATTTGAAGTATTTAATTTGTAGTTATTAAATTCCGTTGGCTTTTTCACACAAAACAACATGAATAAACGATTTCGATTTTTTTTTTTGGTACCAAAATCTTTTCTATGGATTTGCTAATCTGTGGAGGAATTGTTAAATCTACTTAGTAAGTGTCCCTTCCTTAGGCAATCTAAGATCTGGCCTCAACGGTCTATCGGCGACAAATCAACACGATGGAATATTGTCTATTTGAAATGTTTGCACACAAGTAAACCGCGTGTTTGGAGCTTTTATCAAGTGAAGCTTAGTTGTTTCCAAACAAAGTTTATTTGGCTGCAAATATAACTCATTTTCTGTTATTATTTCGTATTTGAGAAGAAGCATTAGCATGTTTGCGAAAAAAATACGCAGTAAACGTATTATATTCATGAAAGTACAACATTTGAGTGCGAATAATCCTGTATTTGCAGCTGTATTTTCATATTTATTCGAGATAATGCGAGATTAACAAATTAAAAAAAGGAGTAAAAGGTAACACAAAGTTGTATAAAGACATACATATATTTAAGCTACAAACAAGCTGAAATTTGTTCCAATTGTCTTTTTTTTCAGCGTGAAGTATACATATATTTTGTATTCTGTTTTTGAAATTTTTGTAATTTTTTATTTATCACTAAATCATCATTTAAATACATGCAATCTGAAAAAAAAAAACTTTTCTTATTAGGTTTTTCGAAATACCACATTAAAATTCGAAGATTTTTATAGAGCTGATGCGGAGCGACAGTTATACAATAATAAATTGTGTTTCATTAAACTTTCATATCATTATTAAATGTGAATACTTTTTAGTGAACTTAGTACTGCACATCTTAGTAATAGCTTATTCAATAGAAGGTTAGAAATAAAACCAATAACCAATAATCGGTATTCCGTTCTACAGGTTGAATATAAATCGATCTTGAGCTGTTTAAAGAAATTTAAAAATGATTGTCTTAGAGGCACCTTAATCAACCTCAGAATGTTTCGAATAACAATGAGGTTATTATATCAGATATCCGCCAGATCAGATCTGGTAGCATTACCCAGGATGTCGAACGAAACTGAATGTGTCTCACTTTCGTATGGAAAAGCCACCCATAAACGTTTGATTGTTCGTTTGTGTTCGAGGAACTAAAGATCCATATGACATCAGCAGGAGAACTCTATTAAGTCGCACACGGATTTTTCTAGTTAAAGGAGACTATAGCACTTTCAATGAACCGACACATTTACATATCTTAATATATATTTACCCTCGACACTGATTCACTGACTCTGTCACGCAGTACGTAGAAATTTAAATAGGCATTCTATAATTCTACTAGTAAGTTGTAATGCGCCTATGGCGCCCGTTAATTTGCTTGAGAAAGTATTTGTTACTTAATTTTAAACATTTTGTAAAAAATATTTTGAGAAAACTATTTTGTAAAATAAAATTTCGAAAAAAATAAAACTGGAAAAAAAAAATTTGTGGAAAAAAAATTTTTGTTGAAAAAAAAAATTTTTTTTTTACAAAATTTTTTTTTCCAAAATTTTTTTTTTCAACAAAAAGTTTTTTTTTCCAAAAAATTTTTTTTTTCAAAAAATTTTTTTTTTCCACAAAATTTTTTTTTTCAACAACATTATTTTTTTTCAACAAAAATTTCTTTTCCACACATATTTCAACGGGCGCCATAGGCGCATTACAACTTACTAGTTTTACAATAAATGTCCAATTTGAAAAAGAATACAAATTCCGAAATACAATTAGATGATCAAATTAGATCAATAAAACCGTTCTTTGTCTGTGAACAAATTCTACATCAAATCTATTTCACAAAGCCTGTCCACAGTATATCACCATGTCAATAACATTCGGACTAACTGGCAACCCTGATTGAAAATAATTGCACATGAGAAATTTCTGAGCACAAATGTCGAGGGAGGATACAGTTCTGGCGTCATATAACTCAACATACACACGCACACCGACACACACGTGAATGTTGATTGATTAAAGCAGAAAACAAAAGAAGAAATTTTGCAAGTATGAGTTACAGAAAACTTTTAGCCTATGGCGAGAATTTGTGTTACTGTTTCGGCAAGGCAAGCCAAGGCACTTTTGGCCTGGATGTGCATATAGCAAACTGCAATAAGTAGCCATCACACAGTATACGCGCCTGGCAGTAGCTCGCCAATGATGATCCCAATGTTGCACCACTGCCTTTTAATGAGTTTTCTGTTCACTTTTCCCACGATACAAATTCATAATACACAGACACACACACACACACTCATGTAATAGTGTGTAGCGGGCGAGGGGGGAAGTTTTACGCAAGGAGTTGCCAGTTTCCCTTGTGATTTTGCTTTCATTTGGAGCCAAGTTCTGTTTTGTAATATTAATTTTGAAATTACTGGCGCATTGAGAGAGATTACGTGGTTACATTGATTGTCTATCCGCTCATAGAAATATATAGATCATATTGGATTTGATGGACGCCGGTTGGCTGTGTTGGAATGGCAACAAAAATGTTTTCCAACAACCGCCTGCCACCTTCATTGATTACATTTTATTAGTTCTGTTTTTAAGACAATAATTCCCGGAATTTTCTACATTTCCAATGAAAATCGCTGCCTTAACAACAGCAGCAAATGCAGCAGACAGACAAAAAAAAAACAACAACATCTACATTATCATCATCATTGACCACATCGTAAGACTGCGAAGGATGATTGAATTAGTTTGAAGTCTCAAAACAGTTGAGTTCCTCAAATATATGTGCGATGATATAGTAGAGCAGCAGCATAAAGTTAAAACTAATCGCACGTTATTTAAGACACAAATACGCCAACAGTAACCGGGAGTGGGCTAACTTTGGTTCGTACTTACTTACGTATGTCCCTTAACATTTCATGAACTTCTCTCGAAACAGTGAGCTGTGTACGATATATTTTGCATACCCATTGACCGGGACCTACTGTTTAAGGCCAGCTCCGAACGGCTCATGCTTTTCTAGAGAAGTTTTACAAGGCTTAGAGATTGCTCTCTTAGTCGTAAAGTCGCCAACATTTACGAGGTGGAAACAGCCGCTAAAAAATGTTTGATGGTCTTAACCGGTTTCGAACTCGGGTTCTTCTGTGTGATAGTCGCACACACTACCTACCAGACCACGGCCGTTCACTTTGGTTCGCTGTTCGAAAATAGGTTCCTGGTATTTTAGGAGTTACCGACAACAATGTTGTTATCATCCTTGGTGTCTTCATTCTTTGGTAATGTAATTGATGTTTCCGTGTAGGGTTTCTGTCTTAAGTCTTTTGTAATGCAATTGATTGCCCAGTTGAGGGTTTGTGTCCTAAGTCTTTGGATATGATGAAAACAAATTATGATCAGTTTCGTGTTTTAAGTGTTGGCCCTAGAGTCCGTTGGCATTGTTCGTAGAAAAACAAGCGTGATAACATTAACAGCCTAAACTACGATGTCGAACGACAATGGAACGACATGCTTTTTTTAGAGAGAAACAGCAACTTTCAAAGCCACTAAGCAGCTGTTTGTCTGCAAAAATGCATGCGAACGTTGATGTTCGCCATCGTCGCTTAGAATGTAGCCGAATCGTATTTCGACTATGTAGAATTTGACCGTATAGATATTTTCGTTAACCCAAATTCGATATTTTAAAAATGTATGTTTTAATTTGTAAGCAATTTCAGTAATCAGACGCTATTGCCAATTTTACCTCCAAGGGCTTCCCTTGATTAGCCATAAATTCATTGTAAAAGATCGACGAATTGAGGACCTTTAGTGTCCGAACACTAGTATTTTTTGACATATTAAAAAATACAAATAAATGTTAGCTCATGAAGTGATTGGCAATTACACCGTGTTACAAAAAATAGATTTTTTTCTGTCCTATGAACTAGTGATGCACAGGACCGAAGGCCCGGATCCGGATACCCGGGTCTTTACAAGAACCGACCGGACCGGTTCTTACAAGAACCGAAAAACGGGTCCAAATACCCGAACGGGTCCAAATACCCGAACGGGTCCAAATACCCGAACGGGTCCAAATACCCGAACGAGTCCAAATACTCGAAAACGAGTCCAAATACCGAAAACGGGTCCAAATACCCGAAAACGAGTCCAAATACCGAGAGCGGAAAAAAGACCGAGAGAGCCGAAAACGGGTCAAAAGAAGTGTGTGTGTGAGTGTTTGAATGTGCGTATTTTCATTTGTTGATGTCTGTGGCTTGGTAAAGCGAACAACGAGGAAAAACATTTGTTTTTTAATTTTGGCTGCTGCTGTTGTTGTGACTTCAAATTCTGTGGTGTGTTAGTCATTGTTTACATGCAAATATACGTTCAAATACCGTTAGTTCGCAGTTTGCAGAACGCAGCTAGTTCTTTTTGTTGTTTTTTGTTACATTACAGGAGAAGGAAAAAACTTAATAAAATTCGTAAAATTTTAGAAACAAGAAATATTTGAATACAATTTTTAATAAAAAAGCAATACATTTTATTTCTCATTTTAATACGGATTACGGATTTCTTTTAAGTTTTTTATTTCTCCCGTAAATTAATCAAAAATCGAGTTAGGCCCTTTTTATATTAAGACATCGATATTATATATTATGCATGTATAAATTTAACTTTGTTATAGTTTAAGGCAATTAGTTTTATATTCATTAGTAGTAACTCTTGGGTTAACCCTTTATT
This sequence comes from Hydrotaea cyrtoneurina, assembly GCA_958296145.1. Lineage (NCBI taxonomy): Eukaryota > Metazoa > Arthropoda > Insecta > Diptera > Muscidae > Hydrotaea > Hydrotaea cyrtoneurina. Next base: position 8,299,236 of record OY282512.1, on the reverse strand, counting down.
GAGAACCGGTCCAAATACCCGGGTCTTGTTGGAACCGGACCCGAAAGACCCGGGTCTTAAAATACGAGGAACCGCACATCACTACTATGAACCAAATGCACATATTCGGAAAGAGGGGAAAAAATAAAAATACACGTGTATCGGCGATTTTCATGTACACGTCAGAATTTTTTTTTTAAGTTTGAAGTATAAAGCTCGTAGTGGCCTGTGTGAAAGCCTTTCGACCGATTTTTAACCCTTTTTCAGTGATCCAATCGAGCTGATTTTTGGCAGGCAGACTCACGTCAAATTTTTTAAAAACAATTTTTATCAATTCTCAGTTTTTCCCCAATTTTTATTATTTTTGAAAAAAAAAATATTTTTTTCACTGTTCTTAGCATAACTTGAAGAGACTCCAAATTTTTAAACTACTTAAGCGTTACGAAAAAAAAATTTTTTTTGAACTGAAACCTTAAAAGAAAACGATAACCATTTTAAAAAAAAAAATTATCGATAATTATCGACTAATAGCCGGCCAACGTCGTTCTCAAAGAACAATGTACCGAAAATCCACACCAAACAATGACTTTTTCGGGAGGAATTGGACCCTTTTACAACTCATTTGGGTTGGCATCGTTCCAAATTTAACAATTTTGTTTGTTGCCCTTTTAACATGTAATCGTGCTCAGCGCTGAAGATGATTTATCAAGGAATCTTGCGATCACTTTCCAACTGCTCCATGGACCATTCAGCGTATATCTTCAGGTCCTGGATCAGTTGAATTTGTGTAATGATGCCGGTCCAAATGGCCAAGTTGTAATCGGCAAAAGGTCGGAATTTGTGAGCAACTCGTAATCGATGGACTCAAATTTATGCACCACACTGCGAATGGTCCTCTCAATAATAGAACAATTATGGTCGAACGGCGTGGTGCGTTGCCCGAACAGAACATCCATTTGAATATAAAAATTTTATCATTTGCACGCTATTTCACTTCATGGTTTCGACGAACAAATCATTGAATTTCTGTAAGAATTTGTGATATTTTGAGCTGCACAGTCGAACTAATGCGTCTCAGCAGACAAGTCGTCTGCCCTCTAAATAGTCCTTGGAATACTTAGCCAGACATAATCTGCAGTGCAAACGACCAAAGTTTGTCTGCAAACTACTTCTCTTAGCAAAAGTGTGTGTTCGTTCGTATAAGAAGCTCTGTTGAAATCCGCATGTCACAGTTTTACTAAAGCCTAAACGGCAGACAAATGACGTTAAACATTTAGCTAAGAAAATCAATTTCACAAAATTGTTTTTTTTTTTAATTTAAATTTACTAATTTTAAAAGTACAGTGAAGAAACAATTTTTTTTTTCAGAGTATAAATTTGTCTTTATCGAAATAGTGAACCTCTGCTGATTTTAGGCTGCGGAGTTTTGGCATTTCATACGATTGCGAGCCGAATTCATCTATATATATATATATGGACCAAAACTTTAACACCTCGCTAAAAGAATAAATCCACCCCTAAGTGACTTTAGTTAATGTACTGAGTTTACTTGTATTTGGATTTCACTGCGGGCCATCAATTGGCCACGTTTGTCCTTTTGCCCATATTGTGAAATACAAACTGCGCGTAACACTGGTAGCCGCCACATCAACATTATCGTCATCGGCCGTCATCATCTTGAACACCAACATGTTTGTTGTTTTCTCTCATTTTCGTTGAAAGTATTCAATGTTTTTGGAACTTTTATACCACATCGAGATGTATCACTCACTCACCCAGTGTGGCGATGACGACGACGACGACGATGATGATGATGATGACGATGGTGCTGGTGGTGATGCTGGCAAATGCAATATGCAAAAGGTGCCCCTGAACCATGGCTTAGCTGCTGTTACACGACGAACACAGCTACGTGTTTGTCGCTACAGCCGATGCTTGCTTGGCACAGTAAGCAACCATAAAACACAGTATTTAGAAGATACCAAAAAAAGAAGAAGAAGAAAAAAAAAACAAAAGATGGAAAACGGTTGCTGTGTGTGAGCTGAAAAATGTACATAACTTGAAAGGAACTCTCACACTTTTTCTCCACCACTGGCCAAAGTCGGTGGCTGTGGCTTTTTACCAATCACCATGGTGGTCAATTATCCTGACTTTAGCCTTAGCTACCGGTATTGAATTTTGCGTCTGGTATTTTGTTTATGCCGAGCTTTATGGATTTATGAGTAAAGGTATGCTACCAAAAACAACAACAACCACAAAACACAAAAAGCAACAAACTACAGCCACCACTATGTTTCGATGGCTGAGTGGGATATCAAAGTTGGAATTCCTCTCATTTAGCCTTAAACTAAAACCACAACAGCAACAATAATAAAGCAGTCTGCAACTGTTAGTGGCTGTACGGACAGACTTGCAGCCTAACGCTTATGCGTGATATTGATCGGCGCTTCGATGCACACATAATCTGTAATGTTTCTTTTTCGTACTTCCTTCTTCTCGCCCCGTTCATCCTGACAGTGTTTCTTTTGTTGTTACCAGACTATCCACATTTTGGTTATTTTGTGGTCTCGCTCCGGCCGATCAGCGCACTCTTAATAACGGAGTGTTTCTTATGCGGCTGTTAAGACTTCTTACATAGTTATTTCATCATATTTTTGATTTCTTTTTTTTTTTGTGGGGGGGGGTTGGGGAGTTGTTTCCATATTGTTGCTGTTTAGCTACCGGGCAAAAAGTCCCAAGTTCATGTTGCATACATACATTTTGTACGTTAGTCATGGATTTAACGGTGGCAGCCACTTTCAGCCGGAGTCACAGCCACTGTGGCCATTGTCAGATCTACTGTTTGTTGCTTAAGCTATTTTCTCTGCTTTGTACCGCCATGATTGCTTTAATTTGCGTGCGAAAGTTTTTAATAAAAAAAATGCAGACATTATTATTTGCCAAATAACGTATACGTATTTGCCGTCCTGTTCCCATGGACGTATCCATGCTCAAGAAATTGGCATAATTCATATGGTGGGGGTGAGACATACTAGGCCTAGAACCAATTTATTGGCCTAAACGTTAATGTTTGCTGCAGTGTGGAGACGACATAAATGTGGATTTTCGATTTTCGCTGATTGTAAGTCCCACATTCACACTAGGCACATTTTAATTGCGAATGGGAGGTAAGGGAATAGAAATGGAAAAAACTTGCTCGTACTGGCAATTTCTTTTTAGATTTTTCGTATTTTGAAAGTCATTTATATTTGAAAAGGCAATAATGAAAACGAAAATTGCCGAAATAGAATTTCCTTGACAAGTTCAAAAGAGTATCGTAAGAATTGCCGCAAGTAAAATTGCCTAGTTTGAATCGGGACTTACAATCAGCCTTAGTTTTGCCGCACATTAACAGATATCTCATAAGCTTTCTCTAAAGAAAAATCAACGATTGTATAGTATTTTTTTTACATATTCCTAGAAAACAACTAATAGAAATAAGGGGAATCAAATAAATATTGCAGATTAATAAGAATTATTTTCCAATTGAAGACCTTTACAGTCTTTAGTTGTAATATATTTTATTTGCGAATTCGAAATCAATGTTCGTAATTAAACCAATACTTCACTTTGCACATACGTGTTCATTATATCGTTTTTAAAAAATAAACAACTTAAAAATGGGAAAAAGAGCTCCAAAAACAAAAGACTTAGGACACAAACCTGATTTAGCTACATAAAACCGTTTCATGAAACAAATGAACCACACGAAAAACCTTAAACTCACAATCTCAACGAAATATTGACTAAATAAACATCATTTATTCACATTATATGGGTGAATTTAAATACGCGTGTGCGTCCGTGTGTATTTCGCCATTTAAGGCAAAAATAACTCACAACAACAAAAGATAAACACTGATGGATTTATGTACGATTGTGTATGTGTTTGTACAACAAACATTATTAATGTTTATTGGACAGATACGCGTAAAAATCATTGATGCGTGTGACACATTACACTACATATAACAACAACAAATGAAAGACCACATGAGTTCGCTCTCTCTCCACATGTGCCATGCCGCCAATGGCCCCACATCTTACAGCTGATGGTGAGTTTAACACAAGTTGCTCCCTGACTTGGATGAGTGTATTAACGTGTGTGTGTGTGTGTGCCTGCGTATTTGTGATTATGTTGATCGTCGTTTTTATGTTCGGTTATGGATAGTTGTTGTTGTTGCTGTAGCTGCTGTTGTTAAGTGTTTTTGTGATTGTATTCGCTGGCTGACTGCTTGCTGTTCAGTGAGAGTCGTTTGTGGTCTCTCGGCTTATGGAACTGTGCGACTTCGACCAATTAGTTTGTTGTTATGTATGTTTACTTGATAAATTGCTGGAGCGTGTGTCGGTTGTCATGCCATGACGATAATGAAGATCATCATCACCATCATTGGCGGAAGCAGCAGCATGACATTGATGATGGGGATAATGTTCAAGTCAAAGAGATTCACACACACACACTCTTGGAGAACAACAAAGAAAAGAGTAAATATAAGGGAGCAGACTTGCCTCCGCCCTCAAATTAATACCAATAACATATAGATTCCACTCGATATATTTGCCTGTAGTCAGCTAATTTATTATGTTTATAGGTCTAAATAATATCATACATTACCAAACTAAGTGGTATTTACTAGAGTGGGTCAGGGAAGACAGGGAAAAGTGACAAGGACTATTGCACCTGCAGAAGTGTAGAGTGATTCTAAGACAATTGTATAGGTTTAATTATTTATTTGTAAACAGTAGTTATTTATTTATTAATTTTAATATAAAGTAAATTCTATTTTTCGCAAGAGTAAACCGGATGATTTTTGCCACAGCCACAAAGCCACTACCAAACCTAACGTGGCACTAATTGTAAACAGTATATTCTAATAAATGACAATGTTGTCCGTAAGGACAGTGCTGGCAATGAGGGTTTCAGCTGGAGGTCTAAATATTATAACTAAGGTAAGTAACATTCTGTGTGCAACTAGTGTGGGCCTCGAATTCATAAAATCGATTCAGAATAACATAAACTCAAATTCAGTTTTAAGGAAATATAAGAGTAAACGTTGTCTACAATTTCTTTTAGCGGTCTCTACAAACTCTTTTGAACTGCTGTGAGTTGTTGTGATTCTATTTTCGATTAGTACATACTATAATTTCGTGTCGTTTCACTTGCGGCTACGAACAAAAAGGCGTCAGTTTGCGTGGGTTGTTATAACTAATCATCACGATAGAATAAATCGTTTGGCAAATAATTTTGAGTAAGTGTCCGAAAATCGTTGTGATTTAAAAGAAGCTTTATAGGAATTGTGATTGAAATAGTCAATTGTGTTAACAAGCCATACACCAAACGTTTAAACGTATTTGGACATTGTACATTTGAAGACAAACCGGCTAGCTTGTCGAAGTCGGTGGCAAGTTTTTGTTGTTTGGGCATTAATTCACCGTCAGAAAAACTGTTATTAAAACAGAAAGAAAAAATATTTCATTTAGTTAATATTGATTGCAAGAAAATTAAGTTGTTTGTCAAATAGCAACAGATGTGGACAAATGAAAATGGTAAGTTTTAACAGAACTAACCCTTTTCACAAACAAGAAAAAAAGGATCATAGGATTTACATGAGGATCAGAAGACCCATAACCTGGTATGGCGGAGTGTAGTGAATAGTCTAGAAACTAACTGCCTGTTTCCATAAAACGAATTTGTTCGTTCGTTACAAATCGTCAAAATTGATTGGCACTATAAAATGGTTTTCAGACCTCATTCAATTCGGGTTTTCAGATATATGTTAGATATTGACATGTGGAACACAGGACCAAAAGAATGGACTCTTATTAACAAAAAAATATTCGTTTAATTGGGCCTGTAATTTGGACTATTTGTAACGAACGAACGATTTCTTTTTACGGAAACCGGCACTACATATTCTAGTTTTTTTTTTTTGGTTTTTTTTTTCACCGAAATTTTCTGGAGAATATTGAGATACTTTATTGAGGAAATTTCGGACCGCAATTATTTACGAAACTTTGTGTATAAAACGAATCAGATTTATATTTTTCAGATTTCTTGCTACATAAAACGAATCACTGTGGTCGGCAATTGCTTTTCAAATTGGCATTCCCCCTTTCAAATTACTTAAATGTTTGTCCGTGAAACGAATCTCTGTTAAACGAAATTCATGAAACGGAGCACAGCAAGTGTTTTTTTTTTGTACCTTTCCACATATAAATTCCCTTAATTTGTGAGTATGAAACAAATCACTTTGGAATCATTAAACTAGAGCTGTGCCGCCATTTTTACACAATTTGGTTACCTTATTGAATTGTGCATAAAAATCATTGTTAAACTCGCCATGTGGTCTACACTTGGTTAACAAACAACAAAAATAATATGCCCACAGTAGTCACGTGTCGTGTGTAGTTGTCATCTACAACAACAACAACTATTCAAGTGTAAAATCTATAAAAACTGGCATTCACCGTTTCGAATTGGATTTGACCTGCAAGAACCTTTACGTTTACTGATTGACAGAAGTTCCCCTTCTAAAGTGTGGCATATTCAGGGACGCACACACACACACTGGAAACTGGTCATAATTATCACCAAAATAAAGCAACAAATATTTATTGTTTTTACTTTTCGCTACTGAATTACAAATACAAATAGCCTACGACCTAGGGAATCAGAACTAAAACAAGATATATATTGTTTTTTTTTTTCTTTATTTTTTGGTTATTCAAACACTTGAGTGCGGATGTTGACGAAATGAAGATTAAGATGTTAACATGGCTTTTATTTTGTCTTTGGAGTTAATTAAATTTTAATTATCATCACAAGTTTAACACATTTTTCTAAATTAAATTCGGCGAAAACCTATGAATAAAGCAATGACTTTTAACATCAATAATGACAATAACAAATACAAATACAAATGTTGTTGTTGGTGTTCTTTATGATAACAGTTAGATGGCCGACCATATCTGTTCAATTCAATTCAGTTCAGTTCTGTTTTCTTATGAGTTTCATTATTTATTTGTTTTTTCCCGTTTTTTTTTTTGTTTTGTTTACGTGAACGCAACAAATAACTGTATGCGCTCCAAATATTTAATTACACTAATTAAATGGAGAAAATGTAACACATACCAAGTCCACAACATGAAATGTGTAAAGTTTACCAGATCAACCTGGACCTACCGAATCGAACGGACCGAGCCACTAGTCTGTCTATCAGTCATACTGTCGTCGCTCTGCTCAATGTAGGGGCCCAGGCGTATGCGTACGGACGCGAGATGTATATCTTCCGTTGCCATTAAGCAAATAGAAATTCCAACGTGCGAATGCACTGTGAATTCTGGCAATTAGCACCCTAAAACAGATATTTATTTACACTCTCGTACTCGGACGACTGTTGCCTTTTAATGCTGGCCAACAGCCAACAGAAAACCTTTAACTTGAGACCAAGAAAAACACACACAAAAAAGTGTTGCTGTCGGATGCTGCCGCCGCCGCTGCTGCTGCTGCTGGATGGAGTGTTATCAAGCCAAGTGCAGCATACAGCAGAAGGGTTGCTAATTTCATTAACACTTAAGTGTTTTATTTGTACGGTGAAAATACGGAAGATATGTACACACATGTACCCGAATACATACATACACACATACACGCGCCCAGACATAAACGTCTGTAAACCAAAACATATCAGTTAACTGCACTCACTTACTGTGTCCATTGGCTCTGAACTGATTTGAGATTTGTCTTCTTTTAGTTGTTTTTTTTTTGATATCCCCTAAGTTGGTCTAGTTCTTCAAATAGTTCAAATACTAACGGTGTGAATTGTTAAAATAAATACTCAATTTTAAGTAGTATTTCTCGTACTTGTGTGTGTGTTTTGTTTGTTTAATGGTACCGTGGTGTGGTGTATATTTAGAATACGGTACATCCTATTTGAACTTTAGACATTGGTTGTCTGTTTGTCTTTTGTTGGAAATGCCCCAGAAAAAAGACAAACACATGTATATGTCTGTATATGCATTAATTAGTTAAGTTCATATATTTAGCAAGTTTATGTTGAGCCATTCTTGTATTTTTTTTTTTTTGAAAAGATAAATTCTTAAAAAAACCGAAAGAATCGAATGGTTGTAAAAGACGCAGAAATTTTGAACTTCCGGAAGTTGCTGGAAGTTTTTCAATATCTCCTAAAAAACATTTTTTTTTATTAGCCGGCATTAATCGGCTAATAGGCATTAACTTGTCCGGAAGCAGGTCTTGTTTGGGGATGTCAATATTGCGGTTTCTTGTTTCTGCAATTGAAGATATTCTATAGACTCATTTAATTTCTACTAAACTGTAAATGTAGCGAAGAGCATGGGGCTTTTAAATTCATATGTTCTTTATCAAATGCTTGCCCTAATATTTATGTATGTCTAGGTTCATTCATGCGTCTCGTGGCGCTTTTATAAATACAAATTCAACTCGTCCGTTGCGCTGCATTTCACGAGCTTCTTCTGCCGCCACTTACTTTTCACACTTAACCCATCAAGTCGGGACATTGCACCCAAGTGCGAAACACAAACCCATCGAAGAGTCAGGAGATGGTTATTCTTCGATTTGCAGTTTTAATATTTCAAAATAATCCTCCATAAAACTCTGAAAGGAAAAGTGTGTTTTCGTAGTTTTTGTTAGCGAATTTTGATGTATAGAGCTTAAAAAAATTTAATACCGAAAAGAAAGGGTATTAACTAATTTGTTGTCGTTTTTTATCAACCGCCGTGGGACCATTGTGATGCACGCTACGTGAGAGGAACATTCCATTTTTTCCAGTAACATTTATATAGACTCAACTGAATTTGTTTTAGCAAAACAATTTATAGTATTTTCGAATACAATTTCTTAATACAAATTGGTTTATTTATTTATAAAATGTATATCTAGTCTAATGGTCCATTAAATAGAAAATAAATTTAAAAAAGTATGAAATAATTGTTTTTTTGGTGGACAGATTCAGGGACAGTCATATTTTTTTTTATTTAATTACAATACAAAGTAAATTTATATTCTAATTCTGGGTCCAAGGGTAAACCGGGTGACACAGACCATATGGGCTAGATTTTTGCAGCGACTGGTGGGAATCGAACACACAACTCCCCGCTGATAGGCAAGCAAGCAACCAACCGGGGCGCCTCTATACAGGGTCCGCCAAATAACTTTTTGTTATTGAATATTCTATAAAAAAAACTACTAGATATTTTCTCAAATTCCTTTTTTTATTTGAAAGTACAATCGTTCCGGTTAATAACGGAAAATAATTTCATTAAAATGGCTGCCTCGGCTGACCATGCAGTAGCCTAACGACTTCAGCTCTGCGGCTGATAATGCAATCTTCAAAAACAAAACGCGAAACATCGAGTGTAGCTTCGGCTGTGTGGCATATAGCGCCGTCCTGTTCCCAATATCCTCCTTTTGTAAACAAAAATTCGTTCGTCTATAATTCAAACGAATCCAATTAGACAATACAGAAAACAATTTCAATTAGAATTTAACTGAGACTTTCGTGTTACAAAAACCCAAACTGGCGAAACAGAAATTATGTTTGTTATTTTAACGAGACGAAAAACCCATTCGTTTTATACAAAATATGCTGATAGTCCACCTTACAGCCTGTTTTATAAAACGTATATGTACGTCTGACACGAACAGAAACGTCTGTAGCCGAAACGAAAATGAATTGTGTTTCTATAATTCCAACGAATCCAATTAGTCAATACACACAAAAATACATTAGAAAAAATTCCAATTAGAATTTTAACAGACTTTCGTGTTACAAAAACCCAAACTGACGAAACAGAAATTCTGTTCGTTATTTTAACGAGACGAAAAACCCATTCGTTTTATAAAAATAGGCTGTTAGATCGATATACTTCGAATTTCAATTCAGTCTCCTAATTTGTAGATCAAAAAGTCACTCTATGGGTACAAAATAAATTTCAAGGACTGAATTTTCAAATAAACAAAATTAACTTTCATGACACAGTCCCGATTTACGCGATGAGGGGGTTTCTCCACAATTTCTATTGTCATGAACGTTTACACGATGACTTTTTAGATACAAACATGTAGGTTTCTGACGCCTATCATTATTTTTTTGTATAAAGGGGCATATAGACACATCAAATGGTTGGACAAACTCTGCATATGTATTGGTAAAATACTTTTCGCTTTGCATACAGACATTTCAAACATTAATTTTTATGGTTACGTTGAAGTGCAAACACGTTTGGTTTCTTATCGGCTGATTGTTATTTAATTTTTGTGTGTTCTGTGAACATTTTTCTTCCATTTTTCCGCTATTCAGTTGAGATGTTGCCTCGTTACTATCCATTTAAAAATGCGTAATGTTTGATCAAACAGTCAATTGCGATACAGACACATCAACGTTGACGAATCGTTTGAAGAAAAATCAAATCGTTTTGATATTGCTTCAAACAACACACAGATGTATACATGTGACGTTTCTCACTCAGACTCTCAATGTTTGTCAAACCGTTGATGTGTCTATATGCCCCTTTACAAAATAAAATTGACAATGTCAGAAAAATTACGTTTTTTGTTTTTTTTAAATTTTCAATTAAAAAGTGAAATTTCCTCCCACTACATTCAATTTCCTGAGTGTGTTGCTATTCCTCCTGACTGTCACCAATCGTCGAAAGTTGTGCCTGAGTGGAAAATCATTGTGTTATTCGGATCAAAATCTATTCGTTCCAAATGAAAACTTGTCTTTTAAAATAAAATATATTGATTCTACGCAATTCCAGAGGAAACATTTATATTGTCTTCAAAACTATATAAGTTTATATAGTCCTTAGTAGTTTACTAAAGGTTAAGGAGGCAAGTGATGGGGACTTCTCTCATAAAAATGTCCAATGTGCAAGGTCACTTATCAGGACTATGAAAACTATTTAATTATTTTTTATTGTTTTTTTATTTTTATTAATTTATTGTACCCGGGTTTTCTGGTAGAATCCCACAATACCCATTATACACAGACTGACCGTCTTGATCAATGATTAACCGTCTTGATCATTAACAAAATCCTCTTCATTTGTTTAAGTGGCAAGTTGCGAAAGTTTTATGTTCGCCACCCAGGTATTTTAGTATCGGCTTTGAGCTCTGGCCCACACGTGAGAATTGTATTAATCCTTAAACGACCTGCCGGGTCATATTCAAATTCGCAGCAACATTAAAAGTAGTGATACAATATAGAAAATTGAAACATTTATTGTAATCGCATTAGAAATGTTAATCACCACAATTCGGGGAGTTCCCTGTACACTTCTGTCCCGCCCAAAAAACAGCCAAAGGTGACCTTTAAACAGAAATCTCCAAATGAATCTTGTTGCGTTCTTAGACTCAGATCGTGTGTATAGGGAATAGAATCCGAATCATGGATGAATGATTTTAAATGTTTTCAATTACCAAAAACCATTGTTTTGAATTCAAAGCTACATCTCAGATAAATGTTTACAGTCTATGTACATATGTGTGTATGTTTGTACGATGGGTTTGTGACAAGTGATAAGTAGCAGACATTTTCCATTACAAAAGGAACACACAAAGGAACAGACAAACGGAGACAATACACAAACAGAAATCGAAACGAATCACCACCAGATTTAAAACATTTGACGCACCTATATATGATCAATGGTGGCAGCGCGACAACACAACAATCATCATACTTCGTATGTAAACAACAACAACAACAACTGTCTGTCTGCCTATCGGTATGACTGTTTCATAGATGTGTAGTGGTTGTCTGTCTGTCGGCATATATCGACAAATGATAAGTTGTGACAGTAGCAATTTGTCAACATCCATGTTCATGGATTGTATGCGGTATAAAACCTGGCGACGAAAGAGGGCCTTTGGATGGCCTGCCGTGGCCGTCAGCAGGCCTTACTTTCACAATTTGCTGTACGGGCCTCGCATGTCGTCAGTTTTATTTAGCCCACATTTCAATGAAAATTAATTAGTTTTTAATCTTACTGAAACGAAAAAAAAAGGCCTCACGTATGCCGCCGCTGGCTTTATTCTCACCTCAAGTGATATTTATGGATGATTTATAATGCGAATGCATTGGGGGCACTGCAGTGGGATTTCATTCCATGAAATGATGAAATAGAACATGAACTCTTATAACACTCATTGTCGATCGATTCATATGCTGGATGTCATTTTGTCCGCTTGTATTGGCCTTAGAGCTTTTTCATCGACATTCGGTTCGGTGGGGTGAGCAGAGGAGACAGATGACGCAGGCAGGCAGGGCGTGTGGTATAAAATGACAAGAATCTAATACGATTTCGGTTTTACTCTTGTTGCGTTGCGGTTGATGATTGTTTTTTGTTGTTGTTTTCTTTGCCGTGTGTGTGTGTTTGTGTTTTTTTTGTTTTTAATTTTATTTTAGGCACTGTGGCGTTCGTTGGTTCATTAAATGACCTTTGTGGAACAGCAGCAGCAGCTTGTAAGTTGAAATTTATCTAAACTTCGTAATCTTCCTGTGAAGAGGACGTCGTCGTCGTCGTCGTAGTCGTCATCATCATCGACGGCCAAACAGGCTGCGTGGTCATTGGCGATGCTGCGAAAATAAAACGTTTTAAGCCATTTTATTTTGTTCCAATTAATTAGTGCTTTTAATGCAATCCAATAAGTTAGTTTCGCAACCACCACCACCACCGACACACAAGGCAAAAAAAAAAAAAAACCCCCAACAAATCCCATCTTACACTCAATCCCAAATCGAATCCTTCTTGACTATACGGCTACGGCTTCTTCCGAACAAATGGAAGAATGAAAAAAAAAAAAGAACGCCAGGAAACAGTACGTATTGTATGGATGTGAAACATGGGCCAAGACTCCCAGTTGTGTGTTGTTGTGATATTGATGTGGATAATGGGGCAGTGATGATGATGACGTTGCTACGTTTGCAACTTATGCACCACATTTCGGCTATTCTACACTCTCAACGTAACGAGGCACAGTGGTTGCAAAAGCGGCGCTGCGAATTCATCAGCTCCTCTCAATTGAGTTCTTTTGCAAACTATTACAGAACTATCATTCATCTGCGATACATGTTCTAAGGAAGTCAAGAATATCAACTCCAGAGTCTTGGTGTTTGAACAATGCGACAGAATCATCGACAGAATCTCCGTAATATGCAAAAAAACAGGTTTTTGCTAAAAATGGTGTTTCAACCGTAATTCGTTTCCATGACAATGCCTAACACAGTGCGTACAATTTCTGGGGGAGAACATCCAGAGATTTGGTAAAAAAAAAAATATTAAATGATATTATAGGAAATTATTAATCTTAAATTATTTATTAACCTTAGCATAATCTACGATGGCCGTGGTGTGCTAAGTACTGTGTGTGACTATCACACAGAAGAACCCGAGTTCGAAAGCGGGTAAGACCATCAAACATTTTTCAGCGGCTGTTTCCACCTCGTAAATGCTGGCAACTATACGAGTATGAGAGTAATCTCTAAGTAATGTAAAACTTCTCTAGAAAAGCATTAGCCGTTTGGGCCGGCTTTAAACAGTAGGTAACGGTCAGTGAGTATACAAATTATATCGCACACAGCTCACTGATTCGTGAGAAGTTCCCCCGTCGGTTCCTTCATGGAATGTTAAGGGAAATAAGAAAGTATGTAATTATCTACATTCCTTATTTAATTATTTAACTAGAATTATTTCTGAAAAAACATTTCTCCCCACTGTGCCACCGATATTGCTCGGACAGCTAAGGCTTTCCAACAGAGTGCAGTTTTTCTGCAGTATTTCTTTTTTAAGAAATAAACTCTTTGATGGTGGTAACCAGCAAAAAAAAAACAAGGTTAAACACCGACCCTTAACGAAAGCCACAGAAAAACAAAAACAAAAAAACAGCTACACCGTTTTCAATATTGTTCTATCCGAAGGTGTTTAAAGAGTTCTTTGTTTCTTCATCGCCATCCATGGTCCATTTTAAAGTAATCATAATACATTCTCGTCCTCCTTACATACTTAGGTTTGTTTTTTTGTCCATTCTGTCTGTGGGTAGGTATGAAAAACAAAAGTTGCAATTATTGGTAGTGCTGTTTATTCCCAGGCATTTTTTGTTCTTCTACTTCTTATTTGCCGGCAGTTGGCTGTGGAGTAGTCTCATATTGAGAGAGGTGTGAAGAAAGTAGACATTTATTTTCAGGTAACCAATTAAAATTGGTTTAAGCATTTAAATATAATAGAGAACGTAATATTACACTATAGAGACGATTCTATCTTCTATGAAGGGGGGAAATGTACTGGCTCCATAAATGATGAGAAGGAATTATATTTGAAATAACAATTTGGAAATTCATTTACAATACACTTTCTGCACAAAAGGCCTTTTCTTTTGTTGGCGCAGTCAATATTAACACGTGCAAATTCATATTTTCTTCTAGACGCTTTAATAAGGTTGTTAACTTGTATTTTAGTTTGTTAACGCTAATTGGTGCCATGACTATTGTATAGAGGAAGTTTGCTTAATAACATGTAATCCGACCATCGGCAAGTATTGGAGTGAAGTGTAAATTTCACGGTTGACCGTGAAGTGCGACTATCACACAAAAAGCCCTACTTTTAAATACTGGCAAGAACATCAGACATTCTTCAGCTGCCGTTTCAACTTGTACTTGTTGGGCAACTTTACGAAGAAAAGATTTCAAAGAAGCAAAGACTATACAGAGGGCAGACTCTACGCTAGATATCAGTAATTGGCATGGCAATATTTGAAAGGTTCTTAAAGCAAATAGTGTGTTTTTTTTTAAACAAATACTATTAACATACCATCTTCAAAATGATCTGCGAACGACTTGGGACGTCTGCCCCCTGTATGGTCATTGAAAAGAAGTTCCCTGTCCCTGTTGCTACATGAAATTATTATGCTTCATTACTGGTAAAGGAAATAAATGCATCTACTACACATACAAATGGAAATTGTGTTTTCATTTCAGAACGGCTGCTTATTTAATTGCCCCGTATTGCTCACTAGTATTCCCCAAAGCTTAAACTGCAATCAGCGAGATAGTGAATCACATTCGAAATTCTCATTTACAGACATTTCCAATTGCTTTTCCGATTTGATTGACATTTCACACTTACCCAGCTGAAGGGTGTTCGAGCTTAGGTCTGAAAGACGCACCCAGTGGGTCTAGCAAGTTAGAAACTTCGTTTATCAGAAAAATTGTAATTTTATTCATAATCCCATTTTCCACTTTTTTTTTGCATGTATAAGGTGATGGTTAAGTCCTATCAATATATTTTTTTCTCACAGAAAGCGAAATCTGCGAATTTTAAACGAAAAAAAAATATATATTTTTTAATCCCAGTTCAATTTAATAAATATAACTAAATTTAAGTCAAGTAAAGATAGATATTTTGGAAACAGAATTATCTAAATATATCAGAACAATATATTTAATGAGAAAAATGTTTTAGTCAATGGAACTTGAAATTTTGAAAAAAATCGATTTTTTGCTAAAAAAAAAAAAAGTGACATATTTTTTCTGAATATTAAAAAATTAATTTTTTAAAACACATCTAAACGCAGATAATTTAAAAAAAAACGTGGCCCATTTTTTTACGCAAACTCACACTTTCCACAATTTGTCGAATCGCAAAGCAGGCAATTTTTACTAAGCAGCTCAGTCTCCATCCAGAATTGTGGAAACGATGGCAATTGAAATAAAAAGGATTAAATTATGGGGGAAATCCCCTCATTTTAAAATAGAAATCATTTCTAATGCCAACATTTTCACGGACATGCAGAATATCATAAAAAAGGGTAAAAAAAAACATTTCATAACATTTAAAAATTCCATAAAATTGTAAAAAAATAATGATGCAGTTTGATTCTAAGTAATTTGAAAAACACAGATTTTTACTCTTTACTAAGTCAGTGGGGTGGAAAAACAGTTATGAAATTGAAATGGTTGGGGGGAGGGGCAATCATTGTCATTTATATACATATGTCTTGTTGTGCAAAATAAGAAACGTGTACGGCTGTTTGAATTAAACAAATCATCCTGTAAAAGTTCATAACCTTACGAAGGGCTTTCCAAAAACCCCCGGCAAAAAAATCATCGTGTAAATCGGTACGAGATAGTTAGGCGTAGTTTTTACTTGTCTAATGTCAATGAATAAAATCTTCAAAAAGTGACAGCTACCGAAATACCGGGTGATTCAAAAGAACACCTCTTGTTGGAAAACCCTTTATTTTGGGAAAAATTATATACGAAATTATCGGAGTGTTCTAATGAATCTTACTTCACCCACATCACATTATGGATCCAATCGAAAGTGGACTAAACTGCACAGACTCTATGAGACGCATCGTATAAATTATGGGCATGAACGAATTGCACTCTCGATGCAAACTTGTGCGAGGCATGGGAAGAAAAATCGAAATGGCGAAAGAATTTCTCTGTCACTTCCTAGCTTTCCAACACCTAAACTGGCCGAAGTAGTTGGCATAGCCCGCGAGCCTGGATATGTACATCATTCCTTACTTATGAAAGATCGAAGCACTTTAGCCTTTTGGACACTCTTCATACTGTGTGTGTCGCCACGACAGTAGCAAACAAGGGTTGTGTTAGGCATTGGATTCTCTGATTCTCTACTCCTGAGATACTTAGGTTCCAAAGATTGTGAAAGGTTCACTTTAAACGAAATATGTCTCAAGAAATCGGTAAAATATACTCTAATACCTTGAAATTTTGTACCACATACGCTGATGTGTATGTGGGAACGATGTAATCGTCTCTTACCGATTTGTGTATGCAATATTAAATTGGCATTAACACCGCATAAAAAGTCCGAGTTATAAAAATGGAAAACTTCCCAACATCGTTTAGTTCGTATGCCAACGAACCAGAAAAAAAACCCGACATCTATACATTTATTAAGGAGCGCATAATATTTTTTTTCCTATAGACCTCAATAATTAAAAATATGTTTTATGCTATGGTTGTGGCCGCTGTAGTTGTGGTATTTGCAAACTTTAACCTTCAATTGCATATGAATGAACGGGCAAGTTTGTTGCTTAAGTCTTTTGTTTTATTCAAAGCTTCACTGGACACAAAAAAAAAAGAACTGTAATATCGCACAAAAACTCACAATTTAAAACAACAACAAAAACCGTTTCAAAATGTTGGAAGTTTCAGTGTTTACTTTTTTTTTCCTTTTCCAGATATAGTGAGTTTGAATATATGTTGTTGTTGATGTTGTTGTGTCGGGCTGGAATTGCTGAAAATGTGTTGAATTTACTGACAATATTTGCACCAGGGTTTACTTGAAAATACAAAAAAAAACTAAAAAAAAAACAACAAAATATCTGATAGTGTTTCTCTGCTGTTGTTGTGTTGTTCTTAGTGTTTGTACGGTTTGGTGTTGTGGTGACTGTTTCTCTTTGGGTTTTCAGTTTTTTGTTTCGTTTTCTTCTGTTCAAATATGTTTTTTTTCTTCTCTTTCGGTTGATGGTTACTGCTGTTGCAGTTGGTTTTTCTGTTGCTGTGGCTTATACGGATTTTACTAATGCTTATCAAGATTTGAGTTGAGTAGTTGGGTAGGGAGGGAGGGGGGTAGGCTGCAACAACACCAACTACAGTAAGCACAAAAAACCGAACATGCTGAAAATAAACTTTTCAATACTACACAAAAAAAAAATTGCAAACGCCACAATAATGGGTTCAATTTGGAGAAATACAGAGGCCATGTTTTGCGACGTCCACATGTGTGCTGCTTGAGCGTTCCCTTCCCTCCCCCCCTTGGGTACAATTCTGCGAAAAGGTTTATTTTGATGAAAACTGAGCTTCAACATAGATCAAGGTTTAAACTAATTACAAGTTCTTCAGTTATGTCTGGCAGTCTAAGGCAAAGTTTGCTGTAAGGCTGGGTGCAAGTTTCCAGAGCCAGCAAATGAAAATGGTCAATTGAAGAGATATCGCTCCTAACATCAATCTTATATCAAATATAAAACTCTTTCGAATCTTTCCGTTTAAGTAATTTTATTTAATTCAACTCATTTGCCATTTATTCGAGATATGTATTTAGTATAAATTACTTAATATTCGCGTGTCGTTTATTTGAAATATGACAACGACTTTGGCTTGGCATATAATTTGCAACTAAACACTTTTGATAAAAATCAAGCAGCCGTGTTTGTATAATGCAAAACAAAAGACTTAAGAAACAAGCATGATTAAGAGACTACTCAATTGTTATGTATGTCCATTAATCAGAATCGGATATGTTCGAGTGGATTGGGGTGTGTGATAACGAAATGCTTTTGTTTTAGTTTTGATTTATCTTTTAACACGGCAACTCTCATTAGTTTTCAATGAGTTTTTTCAATTTACCGATTGTGAGATAAGTATTGGCTGCAAATGCGATAACTTGGATCGGTGCGAACAGATGGTGACAACTACTCGCCTATACCATTGTAATAGGTGACGAAATATGTATCAACGCGTAGATAAAAATTACATGTATGGATCTCCCAGGGTGATGATCTAGAGCCTGATTAACAGAAACCCAACACTGCAAACACCATTAAACCCGCATCCTTAGAGTGAGTATCAAGGTGAATGTTGCTACTGTATCCATCAGTGTAAGGACTTTGGTCTAAAGACAAACAATATGAAGCAGTTCCTAAGCTGAAGCTGGCCGTCTCTTCGGTGAATGTTCAGCGTGGTGTGGCAGGTAGTATTTGCCACTATTACTCATCAAACCCAGGATCACAAACCGGTGAGACCATCAAACATTTTCAGCGGTTGTTTTCACCTCCTATGTTAATTTGACAATGACAGTTCTTTCCTACTCCAAATCTGAACAGAAAGTCTACGTAGAAGGATATTTTTTGACCAACCACACATAATGTCGCCAAATAGCGATTGCGCGAGACATTCATTGCTCGCCTATTGTATCCGATCTCCTGAGAACTTGAACGAGGGACAAATGAATGAAGTATGAATGAAGGTTGCTGTCATCCACAAAGAAGTACATTGAATTCACAGTCTGACCCAACAGGTCGCCAATGGAACTAAGAAATATGGGAGGAGGGAACATAACCTGGTGGCACTTCTGTGATCAATATATGTTCCTTGGATGAGACCTCATCTATAACAGCCCATACACATAGTGAGTTTATTGAAAATAAGTGTTGGGCGAAATAAGGTACCCACAACGGCTGCTGTGGTGTGAGTTTGTGCAAAATGTTCGTGAAACTGAAATGCTAGTGGACAACACTCATGGTGGCTGTAGACGACGTACGGTGGATTCTAACGGGAATGTGGCTACCGTAGCCCAGAGTGTGTCCTGATCGACTCGCCAACTTAACATTTCACGCACCAGTCTGATTATTCACTTACAAGGTGCAATTGACTCAGAAATTGAGGGCACACAACCATCCGCTTCGTTGTCGCTCATCAGTTTAGGCCTTAGAGCAGCTCGAAATGGACAAGCATCGCAAAACTCGGACGTCATCTTCGAGAAGCCAATTCATCCTCTGAGAATGACAGTTTGCTACTTGTGAGATTGATTTAGAAAGGTTTTGGAAAATTGGTGCCACATAAATGAAATCGTGTTCCATAAATAATGGAAAGGTTTACTAAGCATTTCGAATAAACCAATAATATGCCGAAATAATGGATTTTTTTTTTTTTTTTTAAATAAACTTAAACAGTCTACTTGTTGTGGTATGAAGATGACATTTGCGGGAGATCGTACTAAATGGATCTGGCTTGAATTGTCAACACATGACAGACCAGACCCTATAAGCAGATTTTAATCTCTTCAACCTATTAATGATAAAGCTATTCAAACTTAAGCTGATCAAATTATATATAAGAAAACGTTAGCCTTTTTTAGTTCCCCGTATTAGAACATTTTCATATAATTGCAGATCGAATAAATTGTGACGTGAATAATTTTTAAATCCTTTTTCAATGTTTTGTAAAACACTTCGCTTCATCAACAAAACGAAAATATAATTGACAAGCTCGCTTACCTTGTGAACATGGCCGAATGTTGTTGTTGTTGCTGCTGTTGTTGCTGTGCATGTGACTGTTGTGACTGCTGCTGTTGTTGCTGTTGATGTGCATGTTGACCAGTCACATGTTGTGTTTGTTGTTGCTGCTGCTGCTGCTGATGGTGTTGTAGCTGTGATGCATGTTGCTGATGCGGGTGCTGTTGTTGATGTTGTTGCTGCTGCTGCTGCTGCACAGGTGTTGCTGTTTGATGCTGCAGCAAAAGTTGTTGCTGCTGCTGCTGTTGTTGTTGCGTTAGAATCGGATGTGTTTGCAGCGCATGATGTGGATGAATTTGTAAATGATGATTGTTGGTTTCCGTTTGCACTAATTGCACCGCATGATGATGATGCATCTCATTGAGGGGCATTGGCAGGTGCGGCGAAGGATTGTGTAAATTGGCCTTTTCCAAACATTTATCGGGATACATCATCATAAATTCGTGTCTATTTATGGTGTGCAAATGCATTCATATGTTCCCTTTTTTTTAATTTATTTAACTTAAGTTTGTTTATTTTAAAGTATAAATCGGCGAAACAAGTATCTGAAAATAAAAGATATTTAAATTATTAAAGATATTTCATAACAAAGTTGATAAGTTTAAATACAGATTTGACAATTTAATGCAAAATATGCCGAAATTTTAAAATATTGATCGGCTCGTTGTACATCTCAAATCAACGATTTTAGGGAGGAATTTAAAATTGATTCCTGTTAAGTACCTGTACAATTTGTGGAGAAGTTACAAACGGTGCCGACATTAACTCGTAGTTACTGTCTAACATATATCAACATTTTTAAAGGGAGATGACGACAGTTAAAAAAAAAATCACAGATTTTCCTAATAATTTTTTAATTCTTAGCAAGCGTTTTGATCGATTTAAACGATCCACCTTTGCACCCAGGTTAAGTAGGCAAGACATTCGGCGATTGTTGGCGACAGAAGAGTAAAGCAGGAGGGGTGGGAAAACAGCTATGGAAATTGGGGGAAATTAAAAAAAAAATATTTCATGTCATTGCCAATTTTATATTGTTATTTCGGTTTTTTAACCCGGGAATTCCTGAGACGTATATCCCGAAAAAATGGATGTTTTTTTACTTCCCTATTCCCCTGTTTATTGGTCGCGATTGCCGGGAATAAAATAGTACCAACAATTAAACCTAGTACTATTATACCCATGGTTTTACAACAGTGATTGTGTTTTTTTAACCGGTAAATTATACGATTTGTACTTCCTGAACTCGTTGTGTAGGATTTTTGTTTTCAATATTAAGTGTCTGGGATTTATAATTAAAGTTGTATTAACCAGTTCCAATTCCTACTATAACCAAAATATTTATTTGTCTAAATTTTGGTTAAAAAAAACAATACAATTTTTAAGATTTTTTTTTTTTTTTTTTTAAAAAATATTAATTTTTTTCATTACGTTTTATAAAGGAAATCAAGTCCCGGGAAGTCCCGTCAAACAAATTCCGATTCCCGCGAGTTGAAAAAAGTCGGGATATTAAAAACCCTAATTGTTATACAAAAAAAGGATTACATTGTTATACAAAAAACGATACATATTTGTACTTAACAAGTCATCGTAGAAATATTCATGACTTTACGATGGAGGTTTTCAAAGAAAGTGGTTAGAAAAAGTCAAGACTAAGATTTTTAGGTCAAATATTCAGTGATGTTTCTAAAAAGCAGTTTCAAGGCCACAGGTTCACAACAACCGAATGTCTTTGTTAACGAGGTACAGTGGTGAGACCGATGAAATCTTCAGGTCGTAGTTGATGATGGCACTAACAAGAATTTGCAAAGGGTTTTCTTCTGTGAACAAGTGAATTTGTTTGAAGTAGTACTTAACCATACGGCAGGTCATAAGTTTGTTGGCATTATTACGAACTTTCATCATCAAGGGATTTTGAGCTTTGAGGAAAGTTTTGACAATAGTAGAAAAAAATCCTTAATAGAAATTCTGATGGCCGTTAATCAGAATGGAGAAATGTAATCTTGCATACTCAAAAGTATTCAGGATTTTTGTTTTTACTAAGAAAAATTAATCCCAATGCAATGAAGGTCGATATCTTATGCTTTATGCGGTTTATGGAATTTCTCTCCATTTTGCCTACAATTAAAACTCGTGATATTGAAAACAGTTGACTTCAAGGCGGCGCCCTTTGCATGATATCAATCGTCATGTGTTTCTCCTTTACGATTACACGATTACGATTACTACCCCGGATGTGAAGGGGAAGTGGAGGTCAAAGGCGTCATGGAATAATGAAACCATAGTAGCCCCAGTTACGGTCAATATTGGAAAGAAATAATCTGTCGAAATAAGTGTAAAGAACCCTACTCGAAGGAGCCACTTAGGATTATCACTGTGTTTCGACCCACTCCATGTCATGTCTTTTTCAACTGCGCCTGAATCAGTAATATGATTATTTCAATATGAAATTTAGAATTTATCAAATGCTTTGACACTTAGTATATACTCATTGGCTAGCTTTGAGAGGAAAAAACGAATCACCCAATTCAAACTTATTTGCTTTCTAGAGGCTGCAGCAGATGCTTAGGGTACAATGACAGTCAGTATAGATGTAACATCACGGAAACTAGAAAAACATATCCATTCTGAGCACCTCAAAAGCTATTGAGGGACCTAAATCCTCTAGGTTCGCAATATATCCATTCTGAGCACCTCAACAACTTTTGAGTCGCCATATATGATAGATCCTGTAGGTTCCCAAAGCTGTTTTATGGACTACTCCACCTCATCATCCACCCGGCTTATGCAGTAGTCACTAGTCGCAACCATCAGTCTCTTTAAATGCCAACCAGTGTTCCGTCAGCACGGCCAGAATCCATGAGACCGCTACGGCGGATACACCGCGGTAATATCCACGCTTAGTCTACCGCCATTATTACTTGTGTGTTTGTCAATATTCTTTACTTATTTCCTGTTATTTGCCGATTGTATGGTATCGCTAAAGTGAGGCTTGTGCCTTAAGTGAGGGTGATTTAATAGCGTAGGAGCCTAGTTGAGTTCGTGTCTTCAGTCTTTTGTTTTACTGCTTCTCAATGAATTTGTAAATCGATTTTCATACCAATTGAACTTCTCTCCACTAATGAAATCTTTAAATGTATGCAAATTTACCTAATACCATTACACTAAACGCCATTTTTTCCACCAAAACAACCGTAGTTAATATACCAAAAAATCGCATACGTCAAATATATATACATATATTTTTAACAAATTGTAAAACAATTTATAAATTACCGCAACATGTTTAAAAAAAGTACAAAAAAAAAAACATCCTCAAATTAAACTGTGTATATCATTTTGCGTAAAATTGAACATACACAGCAAATTATCAATGGCTCGTCAAACAATTTGTGGTCCAAAGCCAAACAATTGAGCACGCACATACACAGAAGATAACAATAAATAGCTTAACTAAATAAATGGTCAGCACGCTTATTTGGCATTTGCTATGAGTATAAAATTCGTAGTACTATGGAAAACAATACTACGTACACTTTTTCGTTCACAATGATGTTGATAGACAGAGAGAGATGGGTGGGACGGACGGTCTGGGGAATTGTTGCATCAGTCAGCAAACAGAACAAAAGTCGTAAGACAAACCAAACAACAACCAGGGCTCAAAGACCAGAGAGAGAGAGAGAGAAATCAAACACCGAATTCGTTTCGGTGGTGGTATGCTTTAATTTGAACACTTTTATGCTCGAGTGTAAGCCACTTATCGATACTTGTAATCTTTATTTGATCTCAATTGAACAATGATGAATAGACAAAATAATAATAATACAAATAACAATAACAGTAATAATAATATGATAACAATGCTTAGACAACAACAATGTACTCGATTTTTTGTACTCTTTGGGTTTCTTTTGACTGTTTTCGACCATTTGTTTTCTGTGGGGGGGGGGGGGGAGGGGGTTACATTTTGTGTTGCGCGGACTTTTCCCGTCTAAATGGTGATACTGTCCGTGTGAGAATGCTCGACGAAAATACTTCTACTAATCGAACATAAATCTGAATTTGTTTGATTTTAGAGGTGATTTTTTTTCTTCGTTTAATTTAACCAATCGCAAAAAAGTGGTAAGAGCAGTGTGAGATACGTTTATCATTGGCCACAATTATAACAACATGCGTATATTTGGATATATATGTGAAATGGTTATATAAACGAATATAGAATGATAATTCATAATGGAATTGGAATGGATTTACTAGCATGGCTATCAATTATCCTATAAAAATCATAATTCTACATTTGAGGACATTTCGCCTATCTTCTGATATCACAACCTCCCAGATAACTGTGTTATTGGGAGAATGGAATAGAAGGATACTACTTTTAGAACGGATGAGTCACCTAAGCTATGTCCACTTATCTCCATTGCTAACGCCATTACTCTCTATGAAAATGATTGCAATTTTGCGCGAAATAATATGTGCACACAACTCACTTCACTATTATACATGGTCTATTTTGCTGACACTGGATGTTTACAAATATTCTTGTTGGATAAACAAGACTCACCGTGTGACATCTAGACCAACTGAGCTTTACAAAAGAATTGTACAGACCCTTGGCCGATGGAATAGGATTCTGAACGACTGGGCGGCGGTAACTTAATGCGCTTTCAAATCCTTGATTAAAAATCTAAAACACGTCCAAAATGACTTTAGTGGCTAGTGCCGTCGGTGGATGCAACACAAATTTCGTTGCCTGCCAAATCAATTTCTTTGCCAAAGAATGAATTTGTACATATTTTTTTGGGATCAATTTAAACATAGGACGAAAAGCACAGGGTTTTCCAAAAAGAGCTGTTATTTTGGTATTCATAGAATAATGATTTTTTTTAGATAAATGAACGGATGTTTATTTCATAATAAAGAATGAAATGAAAAACAACATCAGCCAAATGGATACCACACCAACGACTGCAGGTGCATATCCTTTTCATGCAATTTTCCATG
The DNA here is from genome assembly GCA_958296145.1 of Hydrotaea cyrtoneurina. Classification (NCBI taxonomy): domain Eukaryota; kingdom Metazoa; phylum Arthropoda; class Insecta; order Diptera; family Muscidae; genus Hydrotaea; species Hydrotaea cyrtoneurina. The sequence goes on along the minus strand of OY282512.1, from coordinate 8,274,128 downwards.
ACCATAACCAAATTGCAAAGTGGCTGCCCTGTGACCTCGATAGCCTCACACATACTATCTTTGAGGTCTTGAATTGACGCTGGGCTGTTGGCGTAGATCATATCATTCATGTGGCCCCAAAGTTAAATCACAAGATCTCGGTTTCCAATTGTGATCACCTCTTCGAGAGATAACATGGTCCGGAAAATTTTCCCGTTGCTTGTGTGACACGTAGCACCGTCTTGTTGAAAGTAAATGTTGTCCAGATCAATATCATCCAACTCCGACCATAAAAAATCATTAATCATCTGTCGATAGCGCAATCCATTCACCATAACTGTTGATCCAACCTCATGTTCGAACAAGTAATATGGCCCCGCCGGACCATAAACCGAATCAAACACTCACACGTTGAGGATGGAGAGGCTTCTCAACAATAACTCTTGGGTTTTCCGAGCGCCAGATGCGATAATTTCGCTTGTTGACGTAGCCACCGAGGTTGAAATGGGCCTCATCAGTCAAGATGATTTTTCGATGGAATTCCGGATCATTTTCATGCATTTCAAGCTCTTAGCCAATCAGCAACAACACGACGTTGTTTGATGATCCACAGGCTTGAGTTCTTGTGTTAACTGAACTTTATAAGCCTTAAGACCCAAGTCTTTATGCAAAATACGGTGTAATGACCTTTGTGGAATACCCAATTCCAAAGAACGACGAAGAATGGACAAACCTGGGTTTTCTTCAACGCTTTGGGCCACAGCAGCAATATTCTCAGTTGTTCTTGAACGACGTGCACGGGTTTTATTTTTCACATCAGTAACTTGTCCCAACAGCTCGAATTTTTCAGCAATTTCTGTATTGTGGTCCGACAAGGTGCTTCACGAAGACCCAAAAATGATTTTCACCAGTTTTGTAGTGAATTTTAATCATTTCAATGCGTTGTTGAAGCGTTTATCGTTCCATTTTTAGTAATGACATAGTTTCTACTTATCAAATGTCAAAGAATAAAAGCTTCAAAGGTGACAGCTACCTAAATACCGAGTGATTCAAAATAACACCTCTTGTTGGAGAAACCTTTATTTGAAATATGTAGTTCCTTCGATTTTCACGTGTTTTTTGTTTGTTTGCTTATTTAAACAACTTCTGATGAAAAAGAAACACTTACATTTTATTGCGTGTGTTTTAATTAATTATTATTGTTGTTGTACTCCCAGATGATGTTCTTCACAGAAGAACGAAATATTGGAAAAATAAAATAAATTTTTTATTAAAAATTCGTGACCTCGAGTTTGAACTCATTAAACAATTCTAAATTCGAAACGACAAATATCTAAAAAGAAAATGGAGTTAATTTAAATTAAGAATAAACTCAAGAATATTGTTATTGAATGAAATACAATTATTAAAAGAGAGGGAGATTAAGCGTTTCCGATCCCATCCAGCACATTCTCCAAAATATCCATTGTCACATGAATGTGTTTGTGCATTTGCACTCCTCCATTTATTAATTTGCGGGGATATATCCTTTCAACCAGTAGTACAGATTTTAATCAGTAATGGTGTTTCAATGCTGTTACGAAATAATTTTTTTAAATTATAAAGCACCTCGTACTATGTTGGTCTTTACATATCATACCAGCCTCGCTCACATACAAAACGCAATAACAATTTAATTGAAAGAGTTCAATGTGAGATTCCACATGAATCCAAAAAAAAAAAAATATTAAGCAAAAGTAGTAAACAAAAGGCATCGATGCCGGAGCAGAAGATCAATTACCAGATCATAAACAGCCGTTCACAAAATGATTGATGACTTTTTTCGGAGCTATTTATATTTCTATTTAAATCCACAATAGCCTTTCAATAAAATTCAGATATAACAAAAAAAAAACCTCCCGAAAACTAAAATAATCCTAAATTTAACCGTTTATTGTTCAAAACTCATAATCATCGTTTTTACTCCCAACACTTTCTCACACACACATACACACGTAGGGATTTTTCTTAACATTGTAACAGTAATATCGGTTTGGCCACACAACAACCCCATGCAAAGCCCCACTCAATCCAACTAACAAAAGTTTTGAGCTCTCTTACCAAACAATTTTTATATTTTTGAATTGTTTTTGGCTTTTTCTTTGTATATAATTATGATGCATTCATTAAGTGTACTTAAAATTCAAGTTGTATTGACAAAAACAAAAAAAATAAACTTAAAGAATGTCGAAGATCATGGAAGAAAACTTGGCGATGAGTTGACGTTTCAAATGATGTTTGCTGGAACACTTGTCCATGTTCATGATACATGCATGCCGACTTTCCAACAGTTGGCGCCAAATATTTCAAAAATATTCAGTTGACGAGGGTGATGTTTTGAATGGATGTTTCCAAGCCGCTTCGAAAATATTATAAACATTTTGGTTTTCAGAAGCTTCAAGTGGCACACATCAATTTCACTTAGCAAGAGTAGCGAACATATTTTATCTGATAAGAAAATTAACAAATTAATTTTACAATCAATATCCCGAAAAAAAAAACACATCAATGTGTGCAGAATTGCTATGCAAATTTAGACACAGCTCTTCAAATATCTAGGAGACGATACAAGTGAAACAAACCTTGTAACACATCTCCAATAATGTGTTTGATTTGTATGAAATTTGGCAAACGCAATCTACTCGAGGCTGTGGATCATATGACACATCACTAAGATTCCAATTCCGACGAGTTCTTCTTTTGATATTTGCTGTTCGACAATATGTCTGGTGAGCTATAATCCCAAAACATGAACAAAAATAAATGCCAGCATCTACTATGTTTTTAAACACACACACAAAATGGATAGTCTGACATTTTAGGCTCAATTCTGGCGTGGTCTACTCGCTATGAACAAATATCACTTAAGGTGACAAACTTGTCCATTACAATAGACTGTGTATTATTATATCAAGGTCATGGCTTATAGAGCGGGAGGAACGTTTACATGGCGAATATACTAATACATAATCCCGAATGATCTAATTCACGCCGTGTTGGCTGTAGGTCCATTATAGTAGATTGCTCTCCAACAAGAGGTGTTATTTTGAATCACCCGGTATTTCGGTAGCTGTCACTTTTGAAGCTTTTAGTCTTTGAAATTTGAAAAGTAGAAACTACGCCATTACTAAAAATTGAACGATACGCGAAAGATCGAATTCGTGAGGCTATCGAGGACATAGGGCAGCAACATTGCGATTTGGTTATGGACAATTTCATGAAAAGGATACGGTTCTGTAAGCGTGGTCGTGGTGGCCATTTGGCGGATCATCTATCTCAAAAATAGCATTTTTCTTTGAATACCAAAATGAAGAGGTGGGATTTGGTCCAGGTCGGACGTATTATGTGATTTCTATAAAAATAAGACCACAACTCCACACAGGAGTCATTCTCTGGGTTTATGTTATCATTTTACCGATATGGTCTATCTCTACTAGTTTATTTGGTCACAACCTTGTAAAAGAAGAAATTTTTTTTAAATTTTTGGTTGTGTAGCAGCAACGTTGATTGCTTTGGAAGAGAAGGTAAATAAAACGAATAAAGAGTTCGTGTCGTAGAAGGGTGTTAAGCGGCACAAATTTACCTGTCAAACTTCGAGGATATAATTTTCTCTATCTCCTTTATTTCAACAGCCATATTTTCCGACTTACGTCTCTCAAACTTTGAGGATATAATTTCTCTATCTCCTTTATTTGACAGCGGATCAGGACATATTTCATAGTAGCTGTATTCATAGTAGCTGAACAGATTTTTGAAAACTTATGAGAATTTTTTTTTTTAATTTTTTTTCTCAGGTTTATTGCCCAATTTTTCATATTTTTATACACTCCATCATAGGATGGAGTATATACTAAGTTTGTCATTCCGTTTGCAACACCTCGAAAGAGTGATCTGCGACCCTATAAAGTATATATATTATCGGTCAGTGTAACATTCTAAGACATTCTAGCGATGTCCGTCTGTCCGTCCGTCCGTCTGTTGTCTGTTGAAATCACGATAGAGTGCGAACGACCAACGCTAAAAAGCTGAAATTTTGTAGGAAGATGTTTTTTGCCCATAAGCAGGTTAAGTTCGAGAATGGGCCATATCGGACCAAAGGGAAAAAGTTCCCCTTTACGGGGACGTATTATGGCCGGAATATATATATATATTATGGCCGGAATATATTTAGGCCATAATCAAATTTTTCAAATATTTTTTTTTCACTACATCTAAGTTCTAAGTTTATATAATTTATAGATGGGGAAAAAAATCCCAAAAATGGGCGTGCTCATGGGTTCCGTGGACCCTTGGGGCCCAAAAAAGGGCCCATGATAAACATGCGCATATGGGTATCGAAGTGCAACGAAATTTACTCACGAACCCAAATATGCCTTTATTTTCACGATTTTCCTAAATTTTTTGATCCGGTTTCTGGGACTATCGGGTCACCAGCGGCCCAAAAACCGTCCCTTGACAAACATGGACATATGGGTATCGAAATGCAACGAAATTTTCTCGCGAACCCAAATATGCATTTATTTTCATGATTTGGATAAAATTTGTGATCGGCTTCCTGGGACTATCGGGTCACGAGCGGCCCAAAAACTCAGTTAGTTTTCTTATTTATTGACTTTTTAAGGATCCATGATGGAGGGTATATAAGATTCGGCCCGGCCGAACTTACTATTTGTCCACTTGTTTTGTAAACAATTTTTGTTTTAGGAGTTTTTCGTATTTCAGTCACAAGTTGGTCAATATTTATTTTTTTTATTTTATTTTTTTTTTTTTTTTTTTATTTTATTTAATTACAATACAAAGTAGATTTATATTCTAATTTTGGGTCCAAGGATAAACCGAGTGACAAAGACTATTTGGCTTGATTTTTTGCAGCGACAGACCAAAGCCTCTGGTGGGAATCGAACCCACAACCCCCACGCTGATAGGCAAGCACGCTACCAACTCGCCTACCGGGGCGCTTAGTTGGTCAATAAAAAGCATTTCCTACGTTATTAGTCATCAGTTCAAAAGAAAAAATAATCGATCTGTAATTTGATGGAAATAAATCTTAAGTTTTGAAATTTTTTGCTCGTTTTTTGCCATTTATTAATTTTTTTTTGAAAAACACAAATTTTTTTAAAAAAAAAAAAAACCATTGCGAGTCGACTACAATTTTAATTTACTTTGCTTTTATTTTAATGAAAAAATGAATGTAATATAAAAATATATAAAGGATGAGGACTGGTAACGAAAAGGGGATTTTTTAAAAATTCGTAAATACTCTGTCGTGTAAATTATAGACAAATCCGAGCAATGCCCTAAAATGAATCGTCCCGCTTTTTATAAAAAAACCAACACAACTTCGTGAGTCAATTTCAACCTCCAAGCGCTTGGCGGAAACACTCCCTTATCATTATTATTACAAATTAGTTCATAAACCCTCCGTTTAGTGAGTCTCCCCGTTGGCCTTAAACTTGTACATCAAAAAGTCCCCAGGACCCTTCTCCCAAACAGAAGGGTTAACAAAATAACATAAAATATAAGATATGTTTCACAGATCACTGATTTGAGGAAAGTTTCCTGTGTGCTTCTTAGTGAAATGTTAAGGAAAATAAGCTTGGGACGCATGGTTCGTGCAAAAAGTTGTTAAGCTTTTATTTTCTTATAATTTCAACATACATACATTGGGATTTGTTGTTGATTATAACCGCAGTCTCCGATAAAATGTAGCCATCGATATGTCAGTCTACTTATTTTTTTTTTTGTACAACAACACACACAGTCAAGTTCTTCATCGGCAGTGTTTTTGTGATAATAAAATAAAATTAAATCAATTTTATGTAGGGAAAATATTTAGCTCTTAGTCAATTTGGACAATTTGCAATTCCAATTCGTTGAGAGTACCAACTAGGGTTTTTAAATTTTTTTAGTTCAATTAATTTTATTATTAATTTTAATCTTTACAAGTGCAAAGGTGCCCCAGTGCTCCCCAGGCGCGTGGACATTTTTGGGGCGAACATATTTCCCGGGCAATATGATCCGGGAATAAAATACTACCAAATGATATATGGACTTTTTACAACTGTGATTAGGGTTTTCAACCCGGAAATTCTTGAGACATATTTCCCGGGAAATTACTTTTTCCTTTAATTTGGTAAAAACAGACAATAACATTTTAAAACCAAAAAAAAAAATTTAAGTTGTTTTTTTAGAAAAATATAAACTTTGTTATTAAATGTTAAAACATTTTAAACCCAAAAAAATTTTTTTACTAAATTTTAAAAATGAAATCAATGAAGAAATTCGTGATTTTTTTCAAAAATTATGAAACTTTTTTTGCCCTAAAGTTTTCCAACAAATTTAGTATATGACAGCAAATCATGTATATGCAGGGTTCTTCAACAAGAGCTGTTATTTTGAATCACCCGGTATTTCGGTAGCTGTCACTTTTGAAGCTTTTATTCTTTGACAAGTAGAAACTGCGCCATTACTAAAAATGGAACGATACACGCTTCAACAACGCAACAACAATTATTAAAATTCACTACAAAAATGGTGAAAAACTTGCAGTCAGAGTTCGCAAAACTAAAGAATTTTTGGATCGTCGTGATGCACCTTGTCGGACCACATTACAGAAATTGCTGAACAAATTCGAGCTATTGGGACAAATTGATGTGATGTGAAGAATAAAACCCGTGCACGTCGCTCAAGACCAACTGAGAATATTGCTGCTGTGGCCCAAAGCGTTGAAGAAAGCCCAGGATTGTCCATTACTCCTCGTTCTTTGGAATTGGGCATTCCACAAACGTCATTACAGCGTATTTTGCATAAAGACTTGGGTCTTAAGGTTTATAAAGTTCAGTTTAAAGTTCAAGAACGGAATTCCATTGAAAAATTATCTTGACTACTGATGAGGCCCAATTCAAACTCGGTGGCTACGTCAACAAGCGAAATTGAGAAGCCTCTCCATCCTCAACGTGTGACTGTTTAGTGCGGTTTATGATCCGGCGGGGTCATTGGATCTTACTTTTTCGAAAATGAGGTTGGATCAACAGTTACGGTAAGTGGATTGCGCTATCGAGTAATGATTAATGATTTTTTATGGTAGGAGTTGGATGATATTGATCTCGACAACGTTTACTTTCAACAAGACGGCGCTACGTGCCAAGCAAGCACCGAAAGCATTGCTCTTTTACGGGAAAAGTTTCCAGACCGTGTTTTCACAATTGACCACCGAGATCTTGTGATTTAATGATGACTCAAAGACTTAAAAATCTTTTTTACTGACCAACAAAAAATCGCAGGAAATCCCAATTATTGGAGAAAAATCGATTTGTGCCAAAAAAAAAAAACTGAAAAAAACACACTGTACTCTGTTTGCTTCCAAAAATAGGTTGAGCAAACTATGGAGCTAAAAACAATTTTTCGTACGCCCTATTGTAGACTTATCTAGAGGTCGCAGATGATCATTTCAATGTGTTCCAAATGAATTGGCAAACGTATTATACACGCCATTCTATGGGAAAGGGTCGAAGACTTCTGGGCGGGCATACATTATTTTTGAAACATCCCACCGTGTAAAATAGCAAATGCACCCACAAAAAAAAACATTTCTTGTTTAAATTTAATTCTCCGCATTATTATTTAACAGAATTTGATTAAATGACTCCTCTAACTCAGATAAATGCATCTATACCTGCAACTTTTATTTGAAAGAGACGGTGCTTTTTTGTACGAGCGTGAGAATTTAAAATGATAATACAAGACAGAAATATAATCAGAATGGAATCAACTTTTTATAATTACGATCTAGTAGATAATTTCATGGCATTTACTTTTAAATATTGTTTCGATCTGTCAATTTTTTTTACTACTTTTTCCAATAAATCTGACCGTATGGGGTCAATGTGGTGGCTTGAATGCTTCCAGAGTTTCTGGTTTGTCGGCAAAAGTCAATGACTTAACATTGCCCCATAAAAATTAATCCAGAGGCGTTAATGCACTAAAACGAAATGTATGTTGTTTTATACTTATTAAGTGTAAAAAATGTAAAACCCGATTTTGTAATCACTTAATTTCCATTTTAGTTTCAGTTTAGTTTTAAGTAAAATTATGATAAGTAATGATTTTTCAATTTAATGCATATCTTATATATCCAACAGAAAATACCGAAAGTAGTACCATTTTATTTTTTGTGATGTATAAAAATACCGTAGGCATGCAGAATTGCGTATTTAATGTATTTGAATTGTTGAAAAACCCTCCGCCACCAAATGTACAAGTAACTGCTTTTAGACTAAAGTAATTCTGATTTAAATTTGGTCACAAAAAATTTTATTTTAAAATTTTAATTTGTTATCACAACATGACAACACTATTTCTGGTTTCACTATTTTACTTTTGCAAATAAAATTCCAATTTGTTATCACAAACCATAAAATGACATACAAAAATGTTGTTGCACTATTTTACTGGTAACAACGTTCATGTATTCCATGAATTCTTTTTGTTTTATCCATCATATATTGTATATACATATACTTACGATCTGGACCTAGATGCAGCTGATCAACGTGTATAAATATCCAATGGTTATGTTGAAATATTCTCCTTGCTTTCAATCACATCAACATCATGTGAATATCAATTATATTCGAAGTGCTCCATAAGATACACTAAACAATTCACAAAATTTGTTGTACACTTTGATTGCATTTTTCTGAACTGGTATTCATAGATCTTCTTTTCTTTTTCAGATGTACTCTTTAAAAACTTAATAGTTAAACCACAAAATAACTTTTTTTTAGTACATGTCAGATTTTACACATAAATTCTTTTTTTTCGCGTATTTTTAATTTAACCGCTTCTTGTTTTCTTTATGTTGAAATTTCGTTCTGATCTGATCTTAACACGATTTCTTCTCCAAGCTCGTAATCACACACACACACACGCATCACCGCATTGTGCATTTATATCGTCTGGCGTCTTGCGCACTACTAAAGAACAAGAAAACCCTTGGCTTGGCGTTAAACCCTTTTTCTGAACCTGGCTGTGGCCAAAAACAACGAACGCAATCGACGACTATTACCGACGGCAACCGAAGAACCGAGTGTCCAAGAAGATCTCCGGGACCGGAAAATTTAACGCATCGAACAAAGTATCACTTGCAAAGCGATCGACCGATCGGACGAGTTGTAAAGTATGATCTAAGAGCGTTTCAAATAGAAACTAAACGTTGTTACGACTACAAACAACACATGACTTCCACAGAGCAGCTCTTTTTACTTTGGGCTGTATGGCAAACAGCGTATTTGAGGGTGTTGGTGAAGAACAAACACACAGCCATACACCGGCCAACTTTGGTAGCGGGAGTTAAAGCGGCTAAAACGTGTTTGGCATTATGCTAGCCAAGTTAGGAGAGTAGCTACGCCCCTTTGATAACAGATAATAGAGAGAGTGAGAGAATATTTTTGTGACAAAAGGTGATGCCAGACTTTTTGATTTACTTATTTGTGAAAAAGTAAGCAAGGTTATATTTTTTTTTTAAATTGAATTCCAGGTGAGGTTGGCCGCTCGTGAGATCGTTTTCACTTGGAAGCCATAAATTGGCCAATTGTGATATCCTCAGTACTTTCGATGTATATTGCTAGGTAAGTCAAAGGAATACGTTAGAAAAATCGTCCTAGAAAAGCAAGTGACAAGCGCCAAAATTTCAAAATTGAGATCAGGCCAGATTCGTAACTATGAATGAATTTTTGATTTTTGTGTTAAGCTTATAAGACCGATTTTCAACTGTTGTATATTTTTTAAATAATTGTTGTCATTTTTCAATAATATTTAATTTTATGGCGCGAACGATGGCAAACGTAAAAGTTTAATATCTCAAAACTACAAAATGGAGATGTGACTTTCTTTATTAGCAGGGCAGTTTACATCTGTCTAATAAGAAACACATCTCAACTAATGATTTCCAGGTCAGATAGGTTACAAGAGCATTAGTCGTATTGTTTTTTTATTGAGGTATAGAACTTCGAATTGAAATAAAACACAAGAAAATCGTTTTAATGTCCATCAATTTGGCTTTATTGGAAGGATAATTTTATGCCATTAATGTTTAAATATGATTTCGGGCATGTGGCCGCCGCGGCTGGCTCGAATAAAGCCAATTCTACAGGTCCAATTTTCAACCACTTGTTGGAACCACAACTCATCCACATTCATGCCATCCAATTCGGGAACAAAATAGTCGGTTATCATGGCTCTATACCGGTCTCCATTAACGGTAACTGACTCTCCAGCATTATTTCGGAAGAAGTATGGCCCAATGACTCCACCAGCCCATAGAGCACACCAAACAGTCAGTTTTTGTGGATGTAATGGCATAAAATGGACGGAGCTTGCGGTGAACTTCGCCAACTGAACCATTACTTTCGAAATAAATTTGCACGATTTGCAAGCGTTGTTCTTTTGTCAACCTGTTCATGATGAAATGGCAAACCAAACTAAATATTAATCACTTGATAGCTGACAAAATGGCCGCCAGTTAAAAAAGTGATGCCAACTTAAAGTTCTATACCCCAATAAAAAACACCCTTTACTTTTACAAGAAGCAGTCTAAGCTCCACACACCAACAACTAAGTCTGTGCCGGTCTTAACACCTTTTACATATTGCCGTCGGTGCGTGTTGTGTTTAAAAGTACTGGAGGTTTTACAGATGACGTCACAGACGTAACTTTCAAAAGTGGAGCACGACTTTTTCATTTTTCAAAAATTGGAATGCTGCTTTCTATTGCTTTTAAAAAATGCAAACTTTTTATATACCAACAGTTGAATGACTTTTTATTTTGTATCTACAAAACGGTGACAGTGAGGAGCACGTTCATCATTTGCCTGTTAGACAGATAGCAGAGAACATAGTAAACTAAATTCAAACAATAAAAAAAAAATCCCATAAATCTACGCATTGTATTGAATCCCCCATTTTAGCCATCTGGCATCACTGCGTAAGCTTAAGCTCCACACACCAGCAAACAAGTCTGTGCTGATCGTAACTCCTTTTACGTATTGCCAGTTTGAGCGCTGCCAGTTTGTATGGTTGTACATGTGTGCGCTCATGCGCGTCGCTCCTCATCAGCCAATCATTGCAGGCTGTGGAGGTATATGCTTATACACACACATTTATCGCTACATATATACATATGTATCTTATGGATAGACCAGACATTATGAAGGCTCTATAGCCACAACTGCGTTTCAACTACATTGGCAATAACTATTAAAATATTACAATTAATTACTCTTTTTTTTTGGTTTTTGGCTGATCTCAACAAACACACCGCCAATGTGAGATCATACCCTCCCGTCGTATGTGTATATGTATGTATGTATGTGTCTATGAATGATACATCAACTATCGAATGATCATTTGATGTTGTGTGGTGTGGTGTCGCTGCAATGGAATGGCCAATGATATTATTTTATTGTTGTCTATGAGAGGATCATCGTACTAATCATATGACAACTAGTTACTTCACTTAGTTTTTCATTATTAATTAATTACTATTAAATATTCAATATGGCATAAAACAAGAGATAACAAATTATATAAATTCATTGATCAACAAATAGCAACCGAATGTCTTTGATTGACATTGTAAATAGAAAATCGTACAAATCATTTTGGAATACATAATCGCATTATGCAAATATATATGTCAAAGAGATGTTGGTATTTATCGTTCAAATCGTGCTCGTACTTTATTTTAGTAGCGGCCAACATTAAAGGTACACTACGACTTAATTAACACTGCAGGATGTCGTTTTCAAAGTGTCACCAAGTGGCACATAATGCAGGTGGCAGCATATAGCTGACCTAATATAGCTAATCTGGAAAGTTCTCAATTTATTTTTTAAATTCAATATTAATGATTGAAATGCTTTCATTTCTAAAAAAAAAAAAGTCCAAATATTTCCCTAACATGAACTCCACCTAAAATGTTTTGTCAACAAATATTTTAGATAAAACGAAAACGTTGTGAGTTAAGAAACAAAGAACTTAGGACACAAACCCAACTACTCTACGTAAGCGGCTTCTGAAGAAAGACTCAAGGCGAATATGAATTAAACAATCCTAATCTAAGTGCAATGGATTAGTCAAAAGTCCAAAAAAAAAAGTTTACGGAATAAAACTGACTGCAGGTCAAAGTTTGCAAAAATAAACGCTAATATTCAGCACATAAAATTCAACGGGGGCACGGGGGCAGACAAAAGACAAACATAAAGATGTAAGACTCAAAACTGGTTGATCTTTGCAGTTTTAACATTGTCGAGATTCATCAATATTAGATAATAGAGAATAAAAATTTGGTTTACTTACTTTAGTTGGCTCTACTATCTCTTGTTGGTCTTGGCATTGCTTAATAAATATTTTCAAGCACTTGTGCAAACTCTCTCCGGTTGCTGATACCAATGATTTTACAATCTTCTTCCACTTGGTCCTTCAACCGGAGCCTTGTCTTCCGTTTCTGCGCCTTCCGTTGTACTTGTTGTCCAACATTTATCTGGCCGGAGCGTTCGGATGCTTCGGACTGACATGACCCATCCAGCTCACTCGCTGCATCTTTATTTTGTATTTGACCAACACTCATGGTATGCCTTCTATAAATGTCAATGAGTGAGATAAGTGGGAGAAGAGTTTCTTGACATTTGACTTCTATTTGAGTATGTCACAATTAAAAGGAAGAGGATTTCTCATACGTTCAGTTCGGCTGAAGAATTGTTAGCATCTCCTGAAAATAAAGACATTTAAAATATACTGCAAACAACCATAAAAGTAGCATAACGATCTGACGGTTTCCGTAAAACGAATTCGTTCGTTCGTTACAAACAGGAAATTGCAGGCGCAATAAACCTGATATTTCTTATTAATCAGAGCTTATTCTTTTGGACCTGTACTCCATATGTTTGACAACCACAATTGTATGAGATTGGAAACCCATTTTATAAAGCTTTCAATATTGATGATTTGGAACGAAGGAACCAATTCGTTTTATGGAAACAGACAGTAAATCCATAACTTGGCACAATAATATAAGATAGAGGCATGCAAACAGCTGATTACAATTTTTTTTCATTTCGACAGAACTTTGATTGGCAAACTCATTCTTTACATTTCAATTGTTTGTTTAGTCGAATACACTTTCTTAGGCCCATTATCTCAATGTACGATTAAAGTGCCGGTTAATTAACCGGCACATTCATTTATCGACGCGATATACTGCCGGTTAAACATTTTCATTTTCTCATCTATTCGTTAAATTAACTGGCTGACAAATGGTAGTACGGCAACTCTACCGTGTAGATGTTTATAAATGATAAAATTATTGGCATAGCTGTGTATTCTTAGCTGTGCAGTATATTATTAAATTTGTATTCAATTCAATTTTAAATATTGTTGTGAAAAAATAAAACAAAAAGAATGACAGGAAAGGAGTTGAGTCATCACATCAGCTGTTCATGGTTTTCGTTATGATAAAAGACTAACCGGCAGACAAGTGCCGGTTATCATTTATCGATCCGATAAACGCTAAGTAGATATTGAGAAAAGTAAATTGTGCTAACCGGTAGTATATCGATACGATAAATTTTAATCGGACATTGAGATAATGGTCCTAAGTAAACATTTAAATCAAAGAATTTTAAAACCAAAAGCAAAACTATTAAAAATAAAAATTGTGCCATGAGTTATAACTGTCTGCAGTCTGTCATTTTTATGTCAGAATTTGACAATTAAAATACCCATGATTGTATTTGAGTTTTTGTTATTGGGCAATTGTCACTACCTTCTATTATTGTGGCATGGGTAAATTCCAAAAAAAAAAATGTTCAAGCAAACTTATTATAAAGGATGAGTGCAATATTAACATGTTGGCCGACTCAGAAGTCGATATGAATCTAATAAAAAAAGACAAACCTAACCATTTTAAAAAAGTATATCAAAGAATGAATGTTTCAGCCTTACACTTGACTTCGTTCATCAGCAATATCTCAATATTCTAATGATTCAAATCGGTACAAATTTGAAATACAAAGTCATACAGTTTATGATATTTGAATTTACAAATTCCCAACTCTATCCCAACCACAACACCATCCGCCACCACCATAACAAACAATAGGAGAACGAACGAGCGAGTATGTGAACATAATTCGCCAATGCTATATGAGTTTGGGTACTGAGTTCATTTGCCAGCCAACTTAGAGGGGGATATTGTTCAGTTTTAGTTTCCTGTGGTGGTTACAGTAATTTGTGCCAGACATTCGCTTGGAACGAGAGTATTTCTGTGCAGTTGTTGTTGTTGTTGCCGTTTGCTTACATTGATCCATGATGATGAACTAACTAAACAACAGCAAACTATATGGAAGTTCAGATTCATTTCAAAAGGAGACAACGCCACCACCACCTTCAACAAATTTCAGCTACACAACAGCAAACAATACCAAGAGTAACAAATCCAAAGGCGACGAGACGGCGTCAGTATTAAAACTGATTGTCTCGTTGAGCTGCCCCCTACATCCCTAGTTCCTTCCACCCAACGGCATCAGCGCCACCCGGGAAAAAGACAACACAAAAAGGATTCTTAGAATGTAACACAACAGCAGTCAGAGCCCGTCTACAGGGCTCGGGAAAGAAAAAGCAAGAGCAACAGCCACAGCCACAGAAGACGAAGAACTTGTTCAACATTTTCTGTTGTGTGGAAACAAACAAAATAAGTGTGCAATAATTTGTTATTTACAACAGCACATTAATTTCCTCTTTTGCTTTCACAATTAGCAATGCAACTAACAGCAGCAGCAGCAACGGCAACAGCAAAAGCATCCAGCAACAACCACCTCAACAACAAAGGCAGCAGCAGCATTTGTGTCCATGTTGTCCCTATTGCCGGTGATGTTGTTGTCATCGTCATTGCTAGTGTCGCTGGCATTGGTGGTGTTTGGTGTTGATGCAGCAGCATCATGACTTTGCATTGCCTTGCTTGGCTTTGCATTGTTAGGAATTCTCGTTGATCTCATAAAAAGAAACACCTTTTCTTATATTGTTGCTCTTGGTGCAGCCGTATTTCTCCCTTTTTTGTTTTTTTTTGAAATTTCCTCTTTGTTTTGTACAATTGTTAGTTGTCACTGAATAAAATGAAATAAAATAAATACAATACAATACAATATAAAACACACAACACTTTGTGACCGTCTGGAAGTCTATATGTATACGTCTGTCGGCCGAACGAATGTTGCATGTTCAACAAAACTGTTAAAAAGGCTACTGTTTTATTTGCCACCACAGAACAAAAATTACAACAAAAAAGAAAACGCTCCTCAGCAAGACTTTTATTCCAAACAATATACAAAGATAAGCATTTATTTTAATCGGTATAAATTCGATATTTTTTGTAGTTATGTAATCCTTGAGGGTCCTTCAAAACTGCACTAAAAGAACAGACTTTACCAAACTGATGTTGTATTGCATTGCTAAGTTCACGATGGTCGTTTAAAACTTAATGACAAATTTCCTTATTTTTCACCCAACAACATCTTTCATTTTATTGACTTCACATTTTATTATAAAATAATGAAAATATCGAGAAAAAAAAGCATACGCAGATTTCTATAAACATAGTTGACTATATGATCAGCGAGAACTCCCAAGAACTCCAACTAATGCCACCACCGCCAGCGACACTAGCAATGATGCTGACAACAACATCATCGACAATACATGAAACGCTTTTGTCAATTTTCGATACTATTTGTTATTTGGCCATTACGACGTACAACCGGTTTTAAACCGAACCACATCATATTTTTTTTTTTTTTTGTGAACCGCACCGTGGACCAGAACACTGTTAGAAAAATAATTGTCAAACCGAATCAAAAATAACTTCAAATGAAGAATAAACACCTATGTTCTATTGCGTGTGTTTTATTTATTTCTTATTGTTGTTGTACTCCCTGATAAACAACAACAAAATATTGGAAAAATAAATTAAATAAAATAATTTGTTATTAAAAATTGCGGACCTCGATCTTGAACTCATTAAAAAAATCTAAATTCAATATAATTGAAAAAAAAAGGTCGATACAAAATATTGAACAGTGCAAAAAAATGTTTCTGTTTGCCAGAAAAAAAGTGTGTTTGAGTTTTAGGAAAAACATCACAATGATTATTTACAAAAAACACAAGTTTCTGTTTATCGAGTACTTTCTAAACTAAAGTTTGTACTCACTGATCGTAGAGCAAATATTTATGGGTTCAATTGGAAGATATTCTCCTGAATAAATACATGTTGTAAAGGTTATTTTTGTTTGGGCCAACAATGACGGAATAGGTCTCCAATTCATCGCATATAAGTGTGGGAACAACGGTTTATGTTTCTTTGCCTTTCTATTAGTCAGTCAGTTGAATTTGTTTCTTCAAATAAATATACAGAAAATAAAAATATTGATTCAAAATGCCATGTACAACTATGACAATGCAATGTATGTACCAATGGTCAAGTCGCCTATCTGAAATTATTGAAAAACATTCGGTTTTCATTTCCCAATATGTTTCTCTAAAATGTTTTGGATTTGCATTCCTAAATAAAGAAAACACTTACGATTGTATCATTTATTCGTGGTCAACATTTTCTTTAGCTTTTAAGCAGAACCAAATCAAAACTCATAATATTTCAACTTTAAAATGTCTCATTCTTCTATTTGATTAACTGCTCGGCTCCGCAGTTTAAATAAACCGACCCCCTCACCCAACGAACTAGCAGACGACGAATGACTCATGCAGTGGTTACACAGCCATTCTAGCGCCATGCCACTGTCTACTATCTCGTTAGACATAGTTTTTAGTAGTTCATAAAAATTTGAAATCAATTCAGTCGGTCAGTCAGTGTGTATGACTAATATATGGGTTTGAAAAACAACAACAACAAAAAACATTTGTATAATTGGGGACTTTCTTATTTCTACATTCAAAAAAAAAACAAATCGGAACCATACGAGATAAAAAGAAAATGTGAAGACAAATGTATGATCATTGCTGGACTTCACTAATGATTAACTCATATATTAAAGATTATTGTAATTTTAATTGATTTTCTGTCCAGCCTTCTCCACCATTTCCACCATCTGATCTCGATGACGGCATTTATACTAAACTATAGAGAAATTATTTGCACTTGCATCACTCTTCCGAAAAGAAGATGAGCGAAAGGACAAATATCCAGACGGACGGTCGGTCGGCCTTGCACAGTGCCAGCCAGCCATAATAGCACCAATACGAGGGAGGAGTATGAAATATGAAGAAAACAGAAAACTAGACTATGTTCACATATGGGAAATATCTGTAAAAGGTGAATAGGGGTCTAGCATTCAATGGCAATTTTTCATATGTATCCCAAAACGACAGTATTTTTTTTAATGATTTATAGAACACGATGTCAGTCATGTGGGCATACGACTGCCTCGGCAGGATTTGCAGTGCACATTCTGTCAACCCAATTTTCCAAGACCTTAGTGGTGGTTTCCCGCACTATCTTACGATACAGACATTCTGAATCATTAATGTATTGTTCGCATAACATCGACCCTTCACGTTATCCGTCAAAAAAGAATATGACGATGTCAAATCAAAGTTCCTCACTGGCTTTAGAAATAGGTTTGCTTTTTTTTCAATGTTGTTCATGCGTAAAGCGATTCATTTCGTTGCACGGAAATATCGCACACATTCTACTAAGGAGAGAACTCAAAATTTGCCATGTTCGAGTTTACTTGTTAAATCGGTTTATCATACCAGCTCACAAGCGATCAATTTGTACCTCGAGATGGAGAAGAGCTGGGAATAAGTTGCCTCTGCTAAAATAACCTCTATTCGGTATATGAGTTCAATGATTTGCAAACAACAAATCGGTTCGTTCTCAATTGTTTAACGTTATCATGGCATACATTCTGACTAGGAAGGAAATGAGTTGGGAACAAATTCAAACGTCGAATATCTTGCAAAAAATAAGTCAGTGCCGGCTTCTCTTAAATCCACCCTCGTACATGTGTTAAACGAATCATCATCTGCAGGATGTCTTTTACACTTCGCATAAACATTGTTTATTGATCTTTAAAGAACAGCAGGGTGCCAGGTGCCGATGTCCATGGCCAAGACGGCGGAACGGCTAGAGCCAGTGCCCGTCCGCAAACCAACTTTTCAGCTATGTGGCCATTGAGCCAATGGCAATCGTAATCGTAACATTATAATGATTAGTGCGTGTTAGATTTCACACAGATGCAGATGAAGAGCCGATACGGCGCAACAGTTCGCGTCTCTATGTGTTGGTTGAGGATACTCGCGCAGCATAATCTTTTGAAGTGCCATGGATTCTGGCTGCATGGAAATTAATTGAAATTACAACAGTTTTAATGTTTATTAATCACGAAAGAGTGCCAACGAAGGGGAACGGATGCCAGTGCTGATACCTGGTTGGTGATGGTGTTAAATGAAATTTAAGAACTTGTTGGATACGACACAATTTACTTCCCTCGCTGAACACCAGGCTGAGGCATGACGACTGAACAAAATTGACCATTATGTTGGTGGGGTTTCTTTTTCGGTCTGGCCCAATGAAAGAAATAACAATGCGTACTATATTCGTATGCGCCATACTCCTCGTATATTATAGGATTCAACTTGTGCACCCATAGATCATTGAAATATCAATGCAGCAGGAACACAGTCGCGCTCCTCGTAACCACAATCTGAACGGAGTGTATGCGCCACACAATGAATCAATGAATGAATTTATCATGTGTCCACCTGGGGCAGGGTGGAAAGGGGGATCGAGCAACTGGTTGCCCAGTGAGTATGAGTAGTCGTATGGTGACCATGTTTGTTCAACCGTTGACATCAATGTGGGTTTTTTCCTTCTCTTGTAACATGCCGGTGGCATAAATCAATCGGTCTCTTGAAACGTTGAAAATGTTTATCTGTCCATGTTGTTGTTGCCGGTGTTGTCGTTATTTTTGCGATATTTTGTCGTTTAATATGCAGACACTTTACGTGAATGACACCGTTAAATTATTTATTTATTTTATTGGAATTTCGTTTGGTTTTGTGCGAGTCTTAAGCCTCGTCCGTTCTCTGTATCAATAAAACGTTTAGAATTTCTTGTTGTCTTCAACTGGCGCACCACACAAAGAATAGAATTGTCTGGCAGTGTCTTAAAGGTATTTGGTATTTTATATCCTCCATCATCGGAATGAGCGAGTATATTCAGTTTATCATAAGGTTTGAAACTCGAGACAATAATGGGGACATCTCGATGATGTCTTCTAAGTCTTAAATCTTCGTTTTGCTGATAAGCATAAATCTAGATCGCTTAAAAAAATTATCATCAAATTATCATTATCAAGTTTCGTAATTTTCTTAGACCTGGTGATTAGACCAATTGATTATTTTCTCCGGCTGAAAATCCCAACATCAGGGACTATGCGACGAATATCCGAAGACCAGATACCGTTAAAATATCTATAGAACAGTCACTACAATCAACGTTAGGGCAATGCTGAAGGCAGATAATAGAGTTGGATACTACTAGCCCCTGTCAACACCACTGATCTCCACTGTACATGGTCCAGGAGCTGCAAAAATGTCGTTGCAGCCCATGACAATGGACCGGAGTTATATTCCATCGGTATGTAGGTGGTGTAAATATTGACGAGATCAGATGGGTGAAGTATTTATTGCACCGCTTCGAAAAGCCCAAGTATGATGAGCCATTACTGACCTGACGCCTGGAGGAAGAAATTGTAAACGAATTGAGAGCGATTGTTATCGCCGAACGACAGCTCCTTCCTATGTCTGTGTATGCCAATTCCTCGACATAGGGTGCAAAGGATAGATATAAATATTCAATGTATATTTATTTACCTTGGGTACGTTATGAATTGAGTTACCAAAATGGGATCGTACCTAACAAAGATGTGAGTGCTGTGTGACCGTATTATACTCATGTTTTATGTGTGTTGAAACGCCTGAGGGCAACATTCAATACGTACGAGCTCATGTGGGGTCAGTCAACATGAATTAATTCATACGTTCTTTCGTCTCTGCTTCTCTCTCTCCATCTAAACTCCTCAGTACAAATGGAGGATGATTCCAAAACAAAGACAACAATATGAAGAGAATTAAATAATCCCCGACGATGACGCGTGCTGTGAATTTTACGATGATGGACAAAATCACAAAAAGCAAATGGTCATAGATTGAGGCAAGATAGTTTTGGAGTACTGCCCACAAAACAAACACTGCCCACGAATACACTGATAGCTTGTACTACTGGTGTGCTGTTTCATTTTATGCTTTTTAAATCTGAAAATATTTATTGGAAAAGTTAAATTAATCAAATACTTCTAATGCAACAGACGAAAGAGACCACGTGCTGCATTCCAAGACACTCGTGTCTAGAAGTTACCAGTTGTTACTACTGACGCATTTGCGCTTAGCCGCACATTTACGTAAACTAGCTTTTATGCACATGTGCACGCTCAACTCAATGTAGCTCATTAATTAATTAATTACTCACAGACACATTTTTCGGATCACCCAAAACGGAAGTACACACTGTACGTGTGGACATATTCAGCGTCTTTGATGTCTAGGCGACGCGTCGCTTATTGTTAAGTGTCTACCACAGCAATGCGTGACCATGTCACCGCCGCCACAATGTATCCATTTATAACACACAAAAAAGTGGATCAATAGGTTGGAAATGTTTAAAAAAGTATAATTCGTGATTGCGGACACCACTAAAAAGGGAGCAGACATCGCGAGTGAGTTCTTCAAGAATTTAGATTTATTCAATATTCGAAACAAAACTCAGTTTGATAATTCAATTGAAAACAATAGAGTTTGGATTCTATTTATTTTTAAAATTAGCCTCGCCATTATTTTCATTTTCATTTATATTTATTTTGGCATCCATATCCAATTACTGCAATTTTAATACACTGTAGTTCTCCAGTTAACTTCGTTTCTCATGAGTCACATTGGAATTTACAGTGTTAATAGAGAACGATTTATAAAGAATACAAATATGTATTAAAAAAAAGGTGGACCAAAGCTACCACATGAATGTTTAACCAATTTTCCGTTCTGTATGATATTTCTATATATAAGATGTGGACTATCTTGAATAGTGGTTATTCCGTATGGCCAAAAACAGATGCTTGTCCCAAACCTATACAGCTGGCAGTTTATTGAACGCGGTTTTTAAAAAAAATTGTTTTTGCTTTTTAAATTAAAATTTGCATTTAAATATTCAGTACACATTTCTAACTAGAAGTATCCGAACATTTTAAAAATTCACAAAGTGGTGCCAACACCGAAGGAAGATCATGATTTCATAGCTGAGAAATATAGACCAGTATTCACCAAATTTTTTTAAGAATTATGCATAATCATATTTTGAAATTTTAACTTACTGAATAATTTTCAATATGGATTTAGGAAATGCTGTGGCACGGAAGAAGCTGCCATAAATGTGTTGAACAGCATCTGTTTGGAATTCGACGATGGGAATGCAGGAGTAGCTGGAATATTTAAAAAACATTTTATCCTGTAGATTCGTCAATTTTATTACATAAACTAAAATTTTACGGAATATGTGGGCAAGCATTGAAGCCCATGAACACTTATTTACATAACAGACAATTCTGGAATTCTTTGAAGTATTTGGGTATAATTCTGCAAAATAATCGTAGTTCAGATTTGCACATGAAGCATGAAATTGGCCCAAGCCGTATATATAGTATTTGTATAATACATTTGAATTACCCTTATTCGGAGTAATTTAAACTATTAAGTTGGCTCTACAACCTGTTGTTGGTCTTGCCTGCCTAATAAATGATTTTCAAGCACTTCGGTATTGTGCGTGCTTTATTTTGATGCTTAACTAAATTCATGTCGGGATACAGATCACGGTTCATTCGACGCCTATACTCCTCGTTAACACAGATCGGGCCATAGAACAATTTTTCGCTCAAAAGCACCCATCACAGCTTCATCTGCTTTCGCAAGTACACATGCTTCGGCGCCATAAAGAAGCACAGGTATAATAAGCGTGTTGTACAGTCATATTTTAGTTTGGCGAGAAAGAGCTCTGTTCTTGAATTGTTTGTTAATCCCGAAACAACATATATTTGCCAGCACGATCTTGAACTATTTGACCATAATCTAAGTTTATAGAAGAAATTGCAAATTCAAGTAATTGTAAAGAATACAAAGCAAAGCTTTAAAAGTAGTTGCAAATCTCCCCATAACCTATTCTACAGAAATATGTTTTCTTACGTATTACCTCTTTATGGTATCTATGAAATGAGGCACTTAATATATGTCTTTAAATGTATACATAACATGTATACATAACATACCATACAATTTTCTATAAACAAACAAATATTTAATACTAGAAATAACCGTCGTCTTGAAATTAGTTTCACACTGTTTGTAATGTTTTAATTGGCCAATATAATAGAGTAGCCATATACAACTTCTATAGGGCCGAGATTAAACTGCATGTCCCGGCCATGTACGTATAATGTGATGCCCAAATAGTCCTATGATGTATTAGTTTATCTATCATTAGTATATCCATGAAAAACAATTCTTTCCATAGTTAATGGCCTTATTGTGGAAATATTAAAAACTACTTTCTATCCTCTAAGCCGAGTTTTTTAATTTCCAAGAATCGGTTTTTTTTCCGACGAAGAAAATGTTGGATCACAACACGTTTCGTAACTGATAAGATTCTGTGATAAAACTATTTTTTAAATAATATTATTCTATTACATTTAAAAATAAAAGTGTACATACTAGTTATGAAAATGTATCCTAATTTGTAGGGTACTGTAAATCAAAAATCACTTACAATTTAAAAGTTCGAGTCGTTTTGAATATTGCCTACATGTGTTTGTTCAACACATTTGATTATGTTTAACTGTCCACCAACTCATGGATGCTCTATTCCGTTTTAAGTCATCCTTACAATATAATTGAATTTAATTTCAGTACCGAGATATGAGATATTAGAATAGACTTACATGGGAGATATTTAAACAAGTCGTCGTTTGGACCAAGCTATCGATTGGCCCCACATCATATTACCCATTCATCACTGAGTGTCTACCTTGGGTTAGAGGTCAGCATATATTCGATTAATTCCATATCTGTTCGAGTTCGGATTTCCTCCAGCAAAGACACACTGCAATCCTTTAAATGTTCTATATTAACTATCCTCATAATAAAGTAATCATCATACATCTCCCTTTAACATTTTCTTCCATCCTGACCACAGTTTCTGTATAAAAAAAAATTGACAATTTTTCCTGTTGTTTCTATATCGACATTACACCACCACACTCACCATATTTCTTTTTTGGCGGCTTCTTGGATGAACTTCAAAAGATGGTTACGATGATGATCGTTTCATCCTAATTACATTTGTATGAATGTTGTTGCTATAATGTTGCATTGCTACAAATTTGAGCAGATTGGTTTTCACCGCCGACCATTCGCAAGTATCATCATCGCCATCACTTTCTCACTCACTTGCGACGTCGACGGCGATCATAGTTGACTGGTTGCTGTAGCGTTGTATTAGTCGTACTTTTAAAAGGGAAGATGAAAATTTCGGCTTTCATAGTCCATAGCAAAAAAAAAAAAAAACTCGCCGCAAGGATCAACGCTGTGTCGGCCAGCCGGCCATCCAGCCAGTCAGCCGCTCAGAAGTTATGAAAAATTAATAATAATGTCGAATCGATTGATTTTGCCAAGCAGAGTCAGCAGGTATCCGGCTAATATGGGTTCTTTGCTATTTAGCTGTGTTGTTGTTGTGCGGTGGTTGCTTTCGTTGTGGTCAGTCGCTGCCAACGCTTAAAGCTCTTTAAAATACGTTTCTTACCTCCTGCCTACTCTACCCTGGTCCAACCATGTTGTCGGCATTTATAACATTTTTAAATTTTGGCTGAGATTTTACTTGCGAGTTGGTCTTGCTTGTTTTGAGATTTCGTAATTCAAATGTAACCTAAGCCCCACTCACAAAGACACACACATAGTCAGAAAAGACTCCTCTAAGATCGGCCAGTGTGCAGTCGTATGATGGTGGTGGACTCCAGCTAAACACTCGTATAGCGGCTAAACATTTATTGGCAAATGAAAAATAGCGCCAATTGGCCGCGAGGCGTTATATTATGTATTTTCCTATTTTGTAGTGGTTGTCATCATCGTCGTCGTTGTTGTATTTATTGCTCTTCTACAATTAATTCTTTACCTTTCATGGCTTATGTAGTTTCATCTGCATGTATGTATGTGTGCAACATTAACATATACTCTGTGCGGTGGTGGAGACTCCCAACCGAGACCAAATTATTTCTATTGACGACATAACCTTCCTTCATATATACTGTGCAGACCTTTTGGTTTTGTCTTCGGCATATTCTTCCTTCTCTGTCTGCGTCCGTCCACTGGCTAGAGTGTTGAAGTTACATAAAATACTGGAATATAAATTATAGTTTTAGCTTTTATCTTGGAAAACTGTTTTTGTTTATTGCTGTTCTAGTACATGCAACAAGACGTTTCTAACCAACTTTCGATTTTATGATTTTAGGATAACTTTGTCTCCATTTGAACCATTCCGATTCAAATTGAGTTAATCGTTATAGGGTACCACAAATAAGAACTGCTCCTATTGTTCACACTCGCATTCTATATTTTGAAAAGATCTTCCAGTCGGCACACCTACAGATCGCATAATACAGTGAAATTAAAAGGAATTAAAAGTAAAAAAGTTGATGTCCAGGTGAAAACATCGAAAAATGTCAGCGGACGTTCCTGGAATGCCGCGACTTTACAGGAAGGCAGTAATCATTAAACCATAGACTATTTCTCTAAAAAAAAAATGCTTGAGTTGTTCGGCATAGAACAGCTGATCCCTACCAGAGAGTATACAAATTATATAATTCCCAGCTTATTGATTCGTTCCTTCATGGAATGTATGTATGTATGAGGGCAAATAAAATCTCATACACTTTTCGAATAGATTTATTTTTCCGGGAAAGAAAACTTTATATCTCCACCTACACTTCTCGACTAAACTTAAGTGGCCCAGATCAGTTCAATTGGTGTGAGCTAAAACTTAATGGAATGCATGTTGATCTATTTTTTTGACACAAATACAAATATAAAATAATTCCATTTATAAATACATAGATACCTGTTGAAAGATCAGCCAAATGCTGCTGTGCTTCAAATCAATGTCGAATCTGGTCAACAGTTGTGAATATTTGCCGGTCATCGTTTTACCCTTCTTATGATAAGTCTACAGCTCCAGCCACCTCCAAGACTTTCATTCTTCGAACGTCAACTATCATTTCATGTATTTTATAACGACCACAACGGAATTCACTGGCACTGACATGTGTTGATCGGTTGACTCGCCGGATCGGAGTTTTTGCCGACAATAACCGACCACTTTATAAAAACAAACACACTGGCATTAAGGCTCATGTATTTACTGTAGCTGGTCCTTTCACCACGCTGGGCACTAGGTATTCGAAGATGCTTTAAGCATAAAAATACATTGTATATTTTCCTTTCTACATTTTTTTTTTGTATTTCCGACAGTCGAATATAAAACGATAACCGGTCTGGCAGCACTACATGCTTTCTTTGGATAATCAATTATTTCCCTTCCAAATTAAAAAATAAATTCATCGAAATCGATAACTCGATAACACTATACAGTAATTAAATCAAGAAAATGAGAAGTTAGTGTAGAAACAGAACACTGCGGCTGCGGCAGTGGTTGTCAAATTCATACGGAAAATTGAGAGGCAAAACCGCACTAAAGAACCGCAATGAATTAAATCTATTTTTAATTTCTCTGCGGATTTTCTTACGCTCTGAATTTTTGATACCCTCTCTCTTTGTGTTGCCATATTTTCCTGTTTTTTGTAAACACAAAACATATGGTCTGCTAGTTCTTTGTACATATTTTCAGTAAGAAGAAGGAAAAAATACAATTTGATAATTATTTGTGAGAAAGAACATTTTAAATATGGACCAAATACAAAAGATTATCGAAAAAGTTGAGCAACATGAATGCTTGTACAATCGATTTTGTTACTAGACATATTAAAAATTCAAAATAATTCTTTTGTTTCAGTTGAAATCAAATAATAATAACGAACATCTGTGAAATGACAACAAAAACCGCTACCTCAACCGTCGACATTTAGTTCATTTTCTCTCGCCGCACCGGTTTCCGCAGCCGGTGTGTGTTTCTACACCTAAGCGGAAAAAATGAACTGAAACAAATTATTTAAAATCAATTTCAGAGGTTGATCCCAAGTGAATAGAGGCAGTCAATATCTGCTAATGTATCAAATAACAAGCATATTAACAAAATCGTGCAGACTAACATAGCAGGAAGGGTCAGACGTGGAACTTCTCTCACTGAACTGAACTTGGGTTTGCACTGTAAACTTTGCAGTGTGATAGTCACACACATCACTGCTGTTATAGTACAATGTTCTTAATATTACTAATACTTTTTATATATGTGCGCTTCTATATCTGTGAACATGTTCAAGTTATTGCACCATTTTCATTGAGTTCGTGCCGTCGCCCTTAAAAAACAGCCACGTCGTAATTTGTTTAATGCCGGCTTTAAACTCTGCATCACATATGTTCTCATGCTGCCCACACACGATGCAACATTGTTTGAAACATGGCCATGTTTTCTGTGTTTGAAACACAATGTTGCATCTTGTGTAGCGATGTTTACTGCTTTTGCCTATCATTCGTTGCGGGCAGTCGTGCTGTGAGGTTCTTTTTTATAATTCGCGGAGTAAACGAAAGCGAAGAGAGAGAAAAATTACAACAATTGGAAATAATGAAAACTGGAGAAATTTTATAAATGAATATAAGAATTTACCAGAGTTATGGAACGTAAAATGTGATAGTTATAAAAATAAAACTAAAAAATTTTTTTTCCTTCCGCGTATCTTTGTTTACCAGAAAAACTCACCGACTGATGTTTCATTTATGGTTTCAATTTTTGTTGCATCGTCTGTAGTAAAAAATGAAACAATGTTGCATCGTGTGTGGGCAGCATCACGTGGAATGGCAACTCTATAGCAAACATCTGTTTCTAAAAACTGTTGTGAGCAGCTGATCGTGTATACGTGTTTTCTCCTATTGTCAAAAACCCAGAAACCAAACAGCACAAATCATTCAGATGTCCTCACCTCTTTGCGTTCAATTACATTACAATGAAAAATTTAGAAATCTTGTGGAACTCGACGATGCTGCAGGAACTGATATAACAAAAGCAGCCCATTCCAACATCCACAACAATTCTCCACAGTGCAGTAACAAGGACATTTGGATTTTTGGCTATGGATCGCTTATGTGGAAAATTGATTTTCCATGTATCCAGTGGCAGCGTGGCTATATATGTGGCTATCTTCGGCGTTTTTATCAGCATAGTATAGATCATCGTGGCGTTAAAGTTAAGCCAGGACGAGTTGTAACTCTTGTGCCAGCCACTTCAGAAGACCGGGTTTATGGCGTAGCTTATCGAGTAGCTGCAAAGGATAGAGAATCAGTTCTCCAACATTTAGATTTTCGAGAGAAGAATGGTTATGAACGCCGATCTGTGACATTCCATGTGTATGACGAGCAAAATGAAAGCAACGAGAATGAATGTTTTGATATAGTCATCTATATAGCAACAGCTGAGAATGAATCCTGGGCTGGAGATGGCGAGGATAGTAAAATAGAAAAAATAGCCGAACAAATTTTCACCTCTGCTGGACCCAGCGGTAGAAATCGTGAATATTTATTCAATGTCGTTAAATCAATGAATCACCTGTTCCCTAATGTACGTGACAATCATCTATTGCAATTGGAGTCTGCTGTTAGGCAACGCATAAAAACTGACGAAGTGGCTTTATTGGAAGCTGCTCTAAAGAAAGAACTGGAGGGAATGTTTAAATGTGATAAAGGAATAAAGATGAGTGAGGAGGAATGGGTTATGCTGCAACAAGTCAAAATTGACCATTTGGTTAAATTCTGTTCCAAAACTGGTTGGCGCGAGTATTTTTTGACCAAAGAACTATACGGTATTCATATTTTAAGCTTATGGTGTGATGAAGATCGAAGAAAATCATAATACTAAGCTAGATATCTGTAAATATAATTGAAAATAATTGCATGTAACAATTTACAAAAAAAAAATTCCAAACAATAAAAATCCCCCGAAAAGTTTGCACACCATTGAGAGCTAATTATTTAGTAAATGTTTGCGACAAAAATATTGAGGGCAATGTCTTCTGAGTCTGCCAATATCATAACGAAATAGGAAATATTGTTTTCTTATTAAGTTCCAAGTTTAGCATTTACTAATAATTGATATTTCAAGGGGAATTTCGTTTTCCATTTTCATTACCAATATCAATTAGAATTTTATACTGTATATTCATTAAGATTATTTTAGGTGTTAGCCTTACGCATATGTATAGAAAAGTTTAAATGTTGTCAGACGTACTGATTTATCATACTAATTATATTTTTAGTTTTTGAAGTATTTCGTTAATTTTCATTATTTTGGTTTTTATACTATTGTAATCCACTGTACAAATATTTGTAATCCATACCACGGTGCAAATATTTGTATCCCGTTACAAATGCCTGGTTGTTACGATCGACCAATAAGAAGGCATCTTCTATTTTGTGAATATATTTTCTTCTTCATTAACGAGAACTTTGTGTGTTGATGAGTAATGAAAAGGAAGAAAACGCGAGTTGAGAGAGTCGACGACAATAACTCGTGCTGTATGGACGTCAATCAATAATTTAAAAATAAACGTTTAATCCAACATTAAAACAATACGAGGAATTTATTTCTAGAAGGCAATTCTTGACAATGTATGAATTATAGGAGAGACACACTTATCAAAATTGCCCTGTAGCTTGTGAAGCTTAAATAAACTATGATCGGCTGTGAAATTTCCATAACCTTCATATTTTTGTCAAAAAAAAAGCCCCCAAATTTTTGTAGGAAACTCTTATGGGAAGAAATGTCATCGTCTTGATCCCGATTATAGGACTTTCTGCCATGTTACACTGATATCCGGGACTCTCATCCGTTCACTTTCAAATGGCCGGATGATCGGACTACGCACTATAGAGAAAATTCGTTGTTCAGCCGAATTGCTCGTATGTGGAATACTCTACACTAATTTCCTATCGCTAATACATTGCATTGAATGAGTGTTGGTCAAAAAAATGAACGAAGTACCTTTCCAACTTCAAATTCATTCTAAAAATCACTATTCTTTTCATCTGTCGACACGTTATGCAACTTTGCGCTTATATATGTACTTATATGTACTTAATTAACCATGGTTATTATTTCCCCCTCCAGATTTTAGTTGGTGACAGCAATTTCCTTTCCGAGATAAGATCTATTATTAAATTTAAATATATGAAACTTACAAAAATTTGAAACTTCCCTGTGCCATATTTTATGATTTACTGGTGTCAATTTGTTTGAACGATATCACTTCGTGTTAAGCGACTTAAATTGCATTGGTCAAAATCGATTGCATTATCGTTCACCTATAAGTGGTAATCGATAAACATTGTGTGCTCTAATGGTACTACCACCACTAACCTAGTGTAATTTTATTTTTCTTGTTGACCTAACAATTACAGTGAAGAACTGACAGTATTCCTCGAATTTTTTCAATTTGCATTTATTTATTTATACAAAATTACGGAGAAAAAAATTGCTTTAAATGCCAAGTGTAAATATCATGGAATTTTAAGGATTTTGGATTTTGTGCAATTTATTTGAGTTTATTGGGGCGTAGACTGAAGAAACTAATTCGGTATTCACCTACTCACACTCCATGAACCCACGAACATAAACAGACAAAACAGCAAATATTAATGACCCAATATTGTGGATAATTGCAAAAATTGTCTGGTGAGTATTGCTGAAAATAAATAAAATACAATATATGTGAGCATTTCCAATTTCCCCCATGATCTCATGAATCACTTTATCATCATCTATGCCATGGTTGCCCCACATTTGATCTCCCAGCAAGCAACGTAATCAGAAAAATAATTCACAGACCAACTATGAACACCCAGCAAATGTGCATGTGTATCTAACTAGGAATGTACGACGGCTGTGGTGGTGTTCCATATCTTTGTTTATTTTTATCAATTTCTATTTCAACATCATTTGGCATTTGGAAATGATTGAAAACTATCGGCGGGTGCTATTGTTTATATTGCTTTATTTTGCTTCGTATGTTCTTCTTCGTTTTGTTTTGGCCAATTTGCTATACATGTGTGAGCCTTTGCATGTGTGTGACAATTTCCAAAAAAAAATCTTAAATTTCATTTTTCTTGCTTTACGGGTTCTCACTGAAAACATCTTCTTCGTTTCATTTTCAAAATAAATCGTTGTTACAATCAGGTTTTTTAGTTTCTGCCAAAAACCTACACCCATACTGAATGGAGCCTTTCAGTTTTGGTTAATGTATTGGTAGCATATCATTATAAGATACAAATTGGGGGTATGGATAGATACCAGCTTCAATTCTGTACGATTTTTAAATTTAGCATTTGGGGTATAACCTCAGTGTCGACTTTAGACTTTGCTTTAATTGTCTTTATGGGAGTCGCATTTTGGATCGGAGATTTTACGAATTACCAAGTGTGCATTGTTTAAGTGTTATATTCTTCTATCTAGAGGGGTCTAATATTAAATGGCTTAATTGTATAAAAAGAGCCTATAATGGGCCTAAGTTGGCTTGATAATGCCGACTGAATAGTATCTTGCAAGACCGCTTGTTAGTAAAGAAATATTTATTTAAATAAAATATCTATTAATTTTATTAATATGTTTAATGTATTTAATCTTCCATACCGACTAATGTTTTCTGCAAACAAACTTCACACAAATAAAGGTAACCCAGGCCTCTCTATCTGTTTATAGCCACAATTATCGTTGTTCTATAAATAACTTTCAGTATTCTTACTGGAAAAAACACTTGGACACTATCAAATGGCAGAAGATTGTATTGAACAGATAAACGATTGAACTGAACATCAGCTTTTGAACAACGCTAAGATGTGCCATTTTCGAATATTGATGACTTGTACTCTAAAAAGATTTGAATATCGGAAATGAAGTTATTGTGTAGAATAGGCGATAGCCATACTCCTTGTGATCATCGGAAGGTCATGAACCCAAGTAGACGTAAAGAGATCTGCAACTTAAGGAACTCTGGGCAAACATTACAACAAAATTAGGAAATTCAGTCATGTTAACTTAAAATCCAGCCGTAATTCCAATCGAAAAGATGCTGCCTTATATACACATGTTTGTCAGTTCACTGTATCACAGACTGAACTCATCTGAAAGTTCTTCCCAAATAGTGCTTAAATATAATATGGTTGAGCGAACGTACAATTATTTTTGTTTCAAAGATAATTTATGAAGTAAAAATCGGTGAATTCCGTTACTACTCAAGATAGTAAAAACCATCCACCCTAGATTTTTAAAATCGCTGGAATTGCCCAAGTGCAACTACCGTTGCAGCCGTATTGAAACAACTCTTGCTTCGTTTGATTTTCATGCAACGTAACCGTTACCAGATTATACAAAACAATTATATTGTATGAGAGGTTTAACGTGGCTTAGAGATTACTCCCTTACTCGCAGGTGGAGGACATGTTATGGAGGAGAAGATTAAACTTGCTACTCTTACAAGGATCGGTCTTACTCTTGGAATAATTTACTGGCTATTAACAGTTTAATGTGTAAAATTTCGAAATGATTTTTTTAATTTTCTACAATACGAGAAAACTCTTAAACGATTTTTTTTACTCATATTCATTGAAATGGAATGTCATGATAAACAAAAAATAGATTTCGTCAAGTATTTTCCAAATCGAAACCTCAACTATTTTACTTTGTTTTCTTTAATTCATAACATGAAATCACATTTATCTCAGCTAGATTTGTTATTTTTAAGGCGTTCCTATTAATCCTACACCTAATATTATTTGAGTTGGTCAATATAACATACACACACACAAAGATTTTGGGCTTACTGTGTTTTTTTGTTGTTGTTGAAATAAAAATGTAAATAAAACAACGATAAAAGTGTATTCACCTTTCTTTCTTCTCTTCCGGATTGGAAAGCATGACGACAACTACAACCGCTACCCAGTACACCCAAGAACAAAAACATACACATTACCATGTTCGATAGTCTAGGTGGTACTAGAATAACGGGTTGAATGTCTATTTAATTACATTATAAAATGTATGGGCAGAGTAAAATAAAAATGAAAAAGTATCGCATTACACAAACTAATAGAAGAACACAGATTTCGTGTTTAAAATATCATAAAATGTTCTTGACATAATGCGACCGTTTGTAGGGCACGCTGTTGATGAATATCGAATTGAATGCAGTTTTACCAAAGAACACCCAACCGTCTCATTTTCTTTTCTTCTTTTCGACTTATTTCGAGAAGACGGTTTTTTTTGGTGAAAACAAAAACAAAGAGTCGAAACAAAAACTAACCTTTGTCTTTTTGTTGTTGTTGGTTTTTTTGGAAGAAGAGTTTAACGACGCTTGAAACCAATTCAGTTTTCAGTTAAGTTCAAGTTCTGAAGGGAAGAAGAGTTGTTTTTTGTTGAGCCATTAGCGTGCGGTTTTCGGTATTCACATTTAGTATGTCACGTTAATACGCCACAAACTGGATTTACACAATATTCTGTTTTAAACTTGAGCATTATACGAAAACAACAAAATGATTCGGGGTTTTCTACTGACAACATTCGTACTATTTCTTGTGTCTACGCGATATCATTGTCTAGTAAATGGCGCCAATTTATTGAACAGCTATTTACCAGCTTCAATGCAGGCACTTGCGTACTACATTGATCATCTACAATACGAACCCTTATCGTCGACTACAGTGGAGCCACCATTCAGCTCGGATGACCATGACAGCAATAGGTCCACTTCGACAACACCACGTCCATTGACAACAGCTTCGTCAACAACTGGTTGGTGGAATCCGCCCTCTTGGTGGGGACAATCTACGACCACAACAGAAAAGCCTTTAAATGCGCCGACGCCCCCTCACAGGCCGGCTCTATATGCTCCGGAAACACCGTCCAAACTAAAGGCTGAACCAGAAGGTTATGATATTTTTTATGAATTGGGCAGCAGGCCTGAGGGATTTGCTAACTTGCCACTATCTTTGATACGCGATATAATCACCGAACCGAATCATGATGATTTCAATAATGATGTAGAATCACTTGATAATTTCTTGCGCCTTTATGACGATAACTATGGTCGAGCTACCTTTGACGCCGATTCGGCCATGGATCGTTGGTCTACCACATCAACGGCGGGTAAAAAACGCATACCACCTACCAAACCCTATGTCGAATTTTTACTGGTCTATGATCTGTTGAAACGTGACGCCAAGTCCTCAAATCTAAGTAAATACGAAGGATATTCCGAAGAATTACTCCGTGATCTCAACGAACTATCGCACATGTCCTCGGCTCGCCAATTGCATACGCTATTCAAACGTATGCTGGATCGCCGCGATATTCAGCGAAGTGATGTCGTTTCTCGCATACAGGGTATAGTGAATGATCTGGGCGATCCGGATAGTGCCACGGTGACTGCTCTCCAGTATATTCCTGCCATGCCATTTTTACCTTGAAGAAGACTTTAGATTTTATGTAGTTTTGGAATTATGTATGGTTGTAAATAAAAATTGAAGAAGCGGCTATATGAGCTGCCGATATACAAATATCGGTCTAAAACACATCACTTAATCCCATTCAGGTTTAAAAAACAGACTACCACACAGCAGAACCCAGGATCAAAACCTGTCAATACTATCGAAACATTTTTAAAAATTCGAAATATGTAATTGGACCGTTTGCAATACATACTTCAAAATATTGATTTTGTACAACATAGAAACGTTATTCTCACCTTTGATAGAATTCTTCCCACAGCAGTTTTCTGGCCAGAATGCCCGTTTCGTCGGCATTAAATATTCCATGATTGCTCATATTATTTTCATTTAAAATTTGGTGAAGATGTCTTTTAAATAGGTCTACATAGTTGGCTCTTGACGAGAGTTGTTCTTACAGAAGTTGTGACAGTCCATTTCCATGCCGTTTTTTAAAGCGGGTAAGCCAGACATGACTTGACACTGTTATATCGTTTGTAGAACTCTTTGGCTTTGTTTTGGACATCGTTTGTGAATCCCCGTTGTCTATGTGCTGTTGCTTTTAGACGTTATTTGTGCGAAATCTCTATTAGCGTTTCATTCATTACTTAAGATTTTAAATTTCTATTTGTTCGTTATACCGAGTATAAATTTGGTTACAGTGTTCGTAATATTAGATACTCAATGTATTTTTTTTAGCAGTTCATTAAATGCGGAATTCGCTATACCGATTTTGCGTTAAATCGGAAAACTATTGTATATTGAGAAATAAAGAGGTTTCTCCTAATGTCTATGAGTTTCCTTTCCCCGCAAAAGTCAACCCAAATTTGGGTTCATATTTAGTAATGGAATTGCACTTTAACCCATTAATGTGCAGTGACTTTTTTCTTTCGTGTTTGTTAGCGTATGTCGTTATCGAACGCTGGGTCAATATGGGTTGAAAATGGCGATAATAAAAATATAGACCAAACAGATGAAATTTTGTGTTTTTTTTTTTTTCATAAAATTTGGGTCCATTATCGTGTTGAGAGTTCACGGCAGGTTAAAATTTTTAAACAAAAATGTCCTGATTTTGTAATTGGACCTAATGTAATTGGACCGTTTGCAATACATACTTCAAAATATTGATTTTGTACAACATAGAAACGTTATTCTCACCTTTGATAGAATTCTTCCCACAGCAGTTTTCTGGCCAGAATGCCCGTTTCGTCGGCATTAAATATTCCATGATTGCTCATATTATTTTCATTTAAAATTTGGTGAAGATGTCTTTTAAATAGGTCTACATAGTTGGCTCTTGACGAGAGTTGTTCTTACAGAAGTTGTGACAGTCCATTTCCATGCCGTTTTTTAAAGCGGGTAAGCCAGACATGACTTGACACTGTTATATCGTTTGTAGAACTCTTTGGCTTTGTTTTGGACATCGTTTGTGAATCCCCGTTGTCTATGTGCTGTTGCTTTTAGACGTTATTTGTGCGCAATCTCTATTAGCGTTTCATTCATTACTTAAGATTTTAAATTTCTATTTGTTCGTTATACCGAGTATAAATTTGGTTACAGTGTTCGTAATATTAGATACTCAATGTATTTTTTTTAGCAGTTCATTAAATGCGGAATTCGCTATACCGATTTTGCGTTAAATCGGAAAACTATTGTATATTGAGAAATAAAGAGGTTTCTCCTAATGTCTATGAGTTTCCTTTCCCCGCAAAAGTCAACCCAAATTTGGGTTCATATTTAGTAATGGAATTGCACTTTAACCCATTAATGTGCAGTGACTTTTTTCTTTCGTGTTTGTTAGCGTATGTCGTTATCGAACGCTGGGTCAATATGGGTTGAAAATGGCGATAATAAAAATATAGACCAAACAGATGAAATTTTGTGTTTTTTTTTTTTTCATAAAATTTGGGTCCATTATCGTGTTGAGAGTTCACGGCAGGTTAAAATTTTTAAACAAAAATGTCCTGATTTTGTTTTGTTTTATTTTTTCTAACATTTGGGACACAAATTCGTTTCTTATAGAAAGCAACAGTTGCATGAAACTCATTGGCGTAATTTGAAAATTAATCTCAACCGAAATGCATTTGGGCCCAAAAAAATTTCAAATTTGTGTTGTTTTGATTTGTGATTTGGGGTTCTTTTTCCTGGAGCCCATATTTATTCCGCAAGATTTGCAGTACATTGTGCGGCACAGAGTACATTAGCTGTGCAAGCAACCGCAAATTCTGAACATCTTTATGGTTTGACATCGACATACACAGATTCCGATAACAGTGTGTTTGCGGCGATTGTTAAATCTTAAAATTGTTTTCAGTTTTCCTAGGTCAGCTCCTGTTTTTTAGATCTTGCTTAAATAAAGATCTTCAGTAGATTGGCTGAGTCTTAACAGATTTTCAATTCAATTTCAATTTATTAACATCAAGCTTTAACCAAGCCTATAAGGCCTAATACGGTTAACAATTTCAACAATTTATCCAATACAACAATTGATATTTTTTTTTAAATATATAAATAATTATTAATAGTATAAAATTACAGTATATTATAACGACCAACTTTACTACAATGAGTCAATACTCCAATTAATGAAAACAATTATAAATTCACATTTTTTTTATACTATAAAAATTTAAAAGATCCTAATTCCATTTATAACAGTCCTTTACCCCAAGCTATGCTGATAACATTAGAGAGTAAATTCAATCTTAATATATATTTACCC
Organism: Hydrotaea cyrtoneurina; assembly: GCA_958296145.1. Lineage (NCBI taxonomy): Eukaryota > Metazoa > Arthropoda > Insecta > Diptera > Muscidae > Hydrotaea > Hydrotaea cyrtoneurina. The sequence continues at coordinate 8,237,522 of OY282512.1, read as the reverse complement.
TCGACACTGATTCTGTCACGCAGTACGTAGGAATTTAAATAGGCATTCTATAATTTTCTATAAATAACAGAAATTGTACAGAAATTGTGTTTTCCCCAAATTTTTTTTTTACCAAAATTTTTTTTTTCCTCAATTTTTTTTTTACAAATTTTTTTTCTAGAAAAAATTTTTTTTTTCGAAATTTTTTTTAAAAAAATTTTTTTTTTTAAAAATGTTTTTTTCCAAATTTTTTTTTTTAACAGAAATTTTTTTTTTTCAACAAAATTTTTTTTTTTCAACAAAATTTTTTTTTTTCAACAAAATTTTTTTTTTCCACAAAATTTTTTTTTTTTAACCAAATTTTTTTTTTCCACAAATTTTTTTTTTTCCAACAAAATTTTTTTTTTTAACAAAAATTATTTTTTTAACAAAAATTATTTTTTTTTCAACATAATTTTTTTTTTCCACAAAATTTTTTTTCCATATTTCAACGGGCGCCATAGGCGCATTACAACTTACTAGTTAATTAATACCCAAACAATTGGAAACGAAGTATACTACTACAACATAATGTATACTAATTAAAATAACTATTCAAATATCATTCAGACGAGCATATTCACAGAGTTTCATCTTATATGTGGTAACAGAAAAGCTAAAAGTTTTCAACGCCATCGGTAGTTTATTGTAGACATGAGCTACACGGACAAGGAAAGAACGTTCCAAACAAGACGTCAGCCTAGGAATGATTATTTGCGTATTCCTTGTAGACCTACTGAATATAAAAAGACCTGCAACAAAACCAGGTGTACCCGTTTTTAGAACTTTATAGAAATGGAGCATACTCCTAATTTTTAAAAAGTTACTAAAAGAACAACCCAAAAAATCGAACACATATGGGGAAATGTGTTGACGCCTCCTTACAGAGTATATATACCTCATTACACTGTTGAAGGATAGTCGTAGCTTCCTCAAAAAACCACCTAAACTCCCCGAAAATACTTCTAAGCCATATAATAAAAGTGGCATAATGAGCGCATGCACTACTTGTATTAAATGTATTTATTTAATACAGCCCTAGTGCTAATCAAATCATTTTTTTATTTCTAGCGCAGAATCCAGCTTGTTTCAGTATGAGTTTTCACGCAGATCGATATATGTACATGTCTATACATTTTTTTTGTGATATCTGGTGATGGTGAAAATCTTAAAGATCTTCATTTATTCTACATCCATTCATGGAGCCATTCATAGCTCCAAAATTTGTTGTGGGATACAGAGGCTTCTGGCAAGTAGCAAAACAGTACATTGTCGGAACTTGTTTCCGCGACATCCCAAAAACTGGAAATGACTCAGAGAAGCTAACATCTGATTTTAAATCACCACGCATCTGTCTAAATTCTATTCACCCATAATTTGAAAAATGAAAAACGCTTGTATTTGAATGCAATTATTTGTGGTACAGCCAATCTACCACTTTATAGCATTAAGTGTTACACACTTCATAACTCAGATTGCAGATTGCGATGTGCGTATAATGGCTGTGGAAAAGTGGAGAAGTTATTTACATTGACTTTCCAATGCTGTACGTTTTCTAAACAAAAGGATATATGTATGTTACATCGCCTAATGCAAAATTATCCTCATTAGCACACAAATTTTTAAAATCTTCTACCCCTTGACTGCCTGCCGGCATCATGATCCCAATTGAAGCATGGTGTGTCGCCCGTTTAGGTCTGTGCCGTGTGCGAGGGTAAAACACATGATGTGTGTTCGGCGTCTGTCTGTTGGTTATTTCATTTCTACTATTGTAGATTTTCTTAAACGAACCAAACATAGTGCGAATTGTTGTTATTATTGGGTTAGTAATGCATTGACGGTACGCGAGTGAGTACACACAGACGCCTCCTCATCTACTAAAGAGCATTCGCTAACCAGACGCACTGCCCTGGTGGATTCGACGAATTAACTTATTCTTTGCTTAATTATTTTGAAAATAAAATCTATATGGACACCAGTGAAATATATAAAATGTCATGTTTAATATTACAAGCCGATTACTAATAACACTTTGTTTTTAATTGGACCTGAAAAAATATTATTGATTTATTTTTGCTAAATTGAAATGAATATAGTGGGAAAATAATACTTGAATGAATTGTGTCGCGTTCTTCGTTTATTACATACGATGTTCGCCTAACCTTGAGCTATTGCTATTGGCCAGTTGCATAGACAAATACTAACTGTTCCTAGTTAGACGTGCCGACTACCAGGCAATAACGATTTCTTTAATGGAAAATTTGGAAACAAAAGTTCGCACACCCCACTTTTTGCTTAAGGCCATTAATGAGGCCAAAAGGTACATACTATGCCAATATATATATATATATATATATATAGAAATATGTGTACGATGTGTCAGTGAGGATGTGTAATGGAATATTTATTAATCATACTGAAAAAAAAATACCAATCTAAAAAATGGCAAATTATTGTTTCAGTTTTTTTTGGGTTGTGTTGTAAAAAACATGTTTTTTTATTTCCTTGAAATGAGGATCATTGGCAAACAAAGAAAACTACATTACGTTCCATTGTCGCAAACGCTTTCACGCAAAACCAGTCTTGACTTTAATATCGTATGCATGGTTGGATTTTATATGAAATTTTGAGAAAATATATACATAACAACAACAAAAATCTTATAATTCTTATAAAACGTTCCTACACTTTAAATATTTGGTATACATTTGTGCTTCGAATTAATGAATGCCTTGTGCGTCATGCACTTCGGCAATTTTGTATTGGCGGCCTAAATGTGAACACAGAAATCTGGTGTTGTTGGTTAAAAAAATGTGAAACAAAACGTTTTTTTTTTTAATCACTGCAAAATAGTATGTCAATATATATTAAATGTAGGGTAAATAATCAAAGCCACGAAATTTTACATACATTTTTATATTTATATTCGAATCATCGTTACAATTTAAAAATAGAAATAAAATGTATATGTAAATGTTATAAGCTTAATATTGCAACAATTGGGGACATATTATGGACAAAATAGGGATCAATTAAAAAGACGTTTATATTCTTTAAAAAAAATTTAGATTATAGGCTTCTATTAGCTTAGTTTCTGAACTCATAAATATTCGTTATATGCACACCACGATTTCCCGGCAACACATGAATTGTTTATCAAAATTTGTCATGACTTAGTTCTTAAATCATCCAGGAACGGTATCATTGAACTGTACCTTGCTCCATTGACATTAACATTGCAGTCGTTGTCAGATTACAGTTTCTATGTCTTTTGTGCACATTTTGTCGTATTTTCTCATATTGCGCATAAATAATATACTCTCTTCATATTACAAAAACAGCGGTTTATAAAGGCTTGAATTTTGTTTGTGCTCGTATCATACCTGTCGAATAGCTCGAATAATATTGTTAATGGTCTTTAGAAAAACAGTTTTTTGTTTTGAAATTTACAGATTTCTGAAAAATATACATGGCAACGCTGGTGCCAAGGCAAATAAAATTGTTTACTTTTTCAATAACCTTGTCGTCGAGGAATAGGTTACTAGAGTTTGCGTTTACTTTCATAAATTTGGTCTTACTCACGTTACTCCGCAATTGGTTCATTTCATAATCCGTTTATTTTAGTTTTCATATAGCTTTGTTTGGTGGAACTCAAATGCGATGTCTTAAATAGAACGATGTCTTTCCAAATATTTTCGGGCCTCATTGCAGTTTTCAAACTAAACTATCTTACTTTTGAAGTTACAGTTGAACTTCCATATAGCGAATCTCGTTATTTAGAAAATTCGTAACAACTGTTTGGAAAAAAAATAATTTTTATGTTAAGTTTTTTTTTTAATAATTATTAATTTTTGTCTGCGTTTGATATAACCATTTTTCCTCCTCAATAAAAACATGAAGCGTGTTAAGAGAAGCAAATACTTTTTCAAGTATTTCATTTCTCATCTCCACCAAGGTGCGTAGTACTTCAAATGCTGATGAAGTTTACTGAAATGTGGGTACCGCCTTAACGATTAAAGGAGTCTTGATCTAGAAATCTAAAAGTCAAGAAATAATGTTCAGAAAACATTTGTTGGAAATTATTTTAAAGGTTTAAGACCTTTAGATATCTGGAACTCCTCAATTTTTAAGAACATTTTGTTAAATATCTTCGTCATATAGAATGGGAGCATAAAATAGATTTCTCTGAGGCTCAGTGTTCGGACAACGAGGTAGTGCCGTATATTCTATATTCAAGCCAACTCTTTCTACGGCTTAAAGAGAGGAGAAATGTGAATCTCAGACACAAACACATTGTGGTTGTATGAGTTCTCCGACCACTGCCCTAAATACATTTTTACCTTTGTGTTGATAAGAAACAAAAATCCACATTATTTAAAAAAAAAATCGTTATACGGAGATCGAAAACACATGCGCATTCGAGTTACGGGCGTAGAAGAAATCGTAATAATGAAATATTCGCTATAAGGAATTTCGTTATAAGAAGAACAAAACATACTCAAAATTTAACGAATCGCAGTGTTCTGAAAATAAATTCGTTATATAGAGAACTTCATTGTACGGAGGTTCGAAATAGAGAAGTTTGACTGTATTATGAATATTTTATTTTGTAGCACGGTGTTATATATGTACATATGATACTCTTCATTTATTTCGCATCACGTCATTAAAGTCCATTATTTTTTTTTCTCTTATTCTTCTTTTACTTTTCCCATTCATACACACATTTCTGTAGAATTAGTAATACATTTTTCATGCTAATGAATACTAATAAACAATAAACATTTCAGATCATTTATACGCTCCGATACAGATCGTCATCAGCGTCGCCGCACAGAAGTCGCTACTGCGGCAGTTGTCACTCGTTGTGAGGATTTCGATGACAGTATGGAACTCGCACACACTTTATGTTTAAACGAAGATGCACTCAAACAATTGCCCGAGCCAAAGCGGTCAGTCTTCATATTCGAATGGTTGGGTTATTTGGAGAAGACACTCTTGGTCATTGATCGGAATGAAATAAAGACAACTCAAAAGAAATTGGTGCAGCAGCTGACAGCCCAAATCAATGGATCGCCTGGTCCGCCCACACGAAAGTTGTTAGCCAGTTGTTTAGCAACGTTGTTTTCGGTGGGCGATACATTCCTGTTGTTCGATACGGCCAATGTGTGCAATGACATTTTGAAAAATAAGGACGACTCCCCGAGTTATTTGCCTACCAAACTGTGAGTATTACGCCTGCGAATTGGTACTTGTAACATTTTCCAAAGTGTAAACTGTCTTTAACTTGTAGAGCTGCGATATGTGTCCTTGGCTCTATGTACGAAAAACTAGGACGCATGATGGGTCGTTCATATGAGGAGACCGTGAGTTTACTTTTACGTACTCTACGAAATGCAGAGTCTCAAGCTCGGGTTGAAATTATGATAACCTTGGAGAAAGTTTGCGCTGGTATGGGTACTGCCATCGCAAATGTGCACAAGGACATATACAAGGCCACCAAACACTGTCTAACCGATCGTGTTATGGCTGTTCGAGTGGCCGCCTCCAAGTGTATTTTGGAAATGATCCAACACGCTCCATTTCTGTACCAAACAGAACTCGAAAGTCTACCGGCTTTGTGCTTCCGAGCATTTGATGGCAGCAACTATGAAGTACGATGTTCTGTCGCAAAACTTTTGGGCACTCTGTTGGCGTTTACACAACAACTGCAAAATGAAGCTAATAACAAAAAACTCTCTGTACAACCAGCCAATCAGTCGAAAGCTGCTACACGTACTGTATCTCTGGACGAGACTCTGAACATTCTAATGTCTGGATTTTTACGAGGTGGTGGATCTTTTCTTAAAGGAACCGGTGAGATAATTAAAGGAAGCTCCAGTGTCAACCGTGAAATACGTGTCGGTGTTACACATGCATATGTAGTTTTTGTCGACTACATGGGCAGTGTGTGGCTAGAGCGTAACCTAACAACATTCCTGTCGCACGTCCTTGACTTGGTGGCCAATCCCAAGGCAGCTTCGTCACATGTTGATGCAGTGTACTCTCGAAAATGCATCAATTTCATTCTACGCTCGATTCTGGGTAAAATGCTTGGTGAAAAGGCCCAGACATCCGCCTGTAAAGAGCTAGTGTTCATGATAGCAAAGCAAATGAACTCTATAGATTTTAATCCGGAAAACGCCAAAGATTCAAATCAGGAAACTCTATTCAGTCAACACTTTCTAGTCTGTGCTTTACAAGAACTCGGTTCTCTGGTTTTGGGTCTTGGTACAACAGCACAGAATCTGTTGGCCGATCAGACTCTGAATGCTATTGATACTACTTGTGCTGTCTTGGTTCATCCAAGTGCTGCCGCCAGATTGGCATCCGCCTGGTGTTTGCGTTGCTTTTGTGTAGCATTGCCCAGCATGATAACACCGCTAATAGATCGTTTTGTGGATGCATTGGAGCAAATGCGTTCTTCTCCCGAAGCGATAGCCGGATATAGTTGTGCTTTGGCGGCTATACTGGGTAGTGTACGTTACTCTCCCCTGGGTATACCTCACACAAAGGGCAAAGTGGTGTTTAATGCGGCCGAAGAATTGTTACGTTCCGCATCTCAAAATAGTCGCATGTCACTGAACCGCACACAAGCCGGCTGGCTGCTGATAGGGGCTATAATGACTCTGGGTTCGGCGGTAGTCAAAGGATTACTTCCACGTCTACTTCTGCTATGGCGGCATTCATTTCCAAGATCCAATAAGGAGCTGGAGTCAGAAAAAGCTCGTGGTGATTCGTTTACGTGGCAAGTAACACTTGAGGGTCGTGCTGGAGCATTGTCCGTAATGCATAGTTTCTTGGTCAACTGTCCGGAGCTGGTGTCAGAGGATATAACAAAACGTCTTTTGACACCCATCGAAAGTGCTTTGGCAATGCTGGTAAAGTAAGTTTTAATCTAAATATGACAACACATAATAGTCCATTGAACATTTCACTTTTATGTTTACTAACATTTAGCTTATCTTCGGTTTTGAAGAGTTATGGAACACAACTAAAGGCCCCTGCGGCCATGGTACGCTTACGTTTGTATGAAACACTGTCTCAACTTCCGGCCAATGCACTGGAATCGTCATACACACATTTGCTGCGTATGCTAATATCGGAATTTACTTTGGCCGAAAATCCAGCGAATACCACAAATTCCCTTCTAAGATCTCTGTGTCATGCCGATGATTCCGTGATTTTAGGCACATGGTTACAGGAAACCGATCATCGTATCATAGAAGATCAGGTACATATGATTTTGAAGAAAGACACATTGGAAAATGAAGCGAGAAATTTTCTCTGTATGTTTGCATCGATTGAAAATCGCAATGTAAATGCAGGGATTAAAGTTCGCTTCTCCCCCAAAATTCCCCCAACATATTTATATTTTAAAATTCTCTCATATTTTACCTACAAACAATTGACGTTTTTAATCGTAATTTTTGCATTTTAACCGAATTAAATAAGATGGAACCGAATCGTAGGTGGGATGGAGATCATGTAAGTTATAGTTGGTGGCTCGATTTCTTTCCCGCTTTTGTTGAATCTTTCCTTGAGTTTGTCTACAGTTTATCATTTCCATTTGGTTTTTTCTGTTATGCTGCATTTTTGTTAAATTTCTGTTCAAACTTACCTGCTATTTATTGATGAACTTATTTTGTCTTTTCTGCTCAGCTTCAGCCCAACAGTGCTGCTGGCTCGGGGGCTTTAGAACATGATCCATGTTGTCTATACAGAGGTTCTGGTAATACTTCTTCCGTGTCCCTAAACGGAGCCTACGGATATAAAGCTGATCACTGTCCAGGTCCTCTTCCGCTGGGCGTAGCTATACTCGACATGTCCATAACACTGTTTGGATTGGTTTTCCCAAAGGTTGCGAATAAACATCGCTTACAAATGTTGGATCACTTTGCCGAATGTATTAAGCAGGCGAAGAGTAGCCGCCAGGAGGCCGTGCAAATGAATATATACACAGCTCTTCTCTGTGGCCTAAAAGTGCTTACGGATAGTAAAGCTGGTATTGGTCAGGAGGATGTGCGCAAAAGCTTTACAAACTTGGTGACAGCCGGTCTGATCAGTTCGAACTCCATGATTCGCTGTGCTTCCGCCGAAGCATTGGGCAGACTAGCGCAAGTAGTGGGAGAGTCGCGATTTACAGCGGAACTTGCACAAATTTCATTTGATAAACTGAAATCCGCACGTGATGTGGTAACGCGAACCGGTCATTCGCTATCATTGGGATGTTTGCATCGTTATGTTGGTGGAATGGGTTCGTCGCAGCATTTGAATACCAGCGTTTCGATATTGTTAGCTTTGGCTCAGGATATATCCTCACCAGTGGTGCAGTTGTGGGCTCTTCACGCATTGGCACTGATAGCCGATTCCGGTGGACCCATGTTCCGCAGTTATGTCGAGGGCACATTGACGTTATGCCTAAAACTGTTGCTTGCTGTACCACAGTCATATGTAGATGTTCATCAATGCATAGGGAGAGTTTTGAATGCTTTAATAACAACAATGGGTCCTGAATTGCAGGTAACTATTCTATATCGCCAGTCTAATGAATTGGTTTTATATCGTTGTTTTCCATTAGGGAAATTCTGGAGTTATCGTCAAAATGCGACATTCATTCCTTTGTGCGGCTTCTATTATGCATGCGCACACCGATGCTTTGGTTCAAGCCGAGGCCACTGGTTGTATTCAGCAAGTTCATCTATTTGCTCCCGGTAGTGTTCATCTCCCATCATTAGTACCAACGCTCGTCCGAAACTTAGCCTCCAATTATCTGACACAACGTAAGGCTGCCGTTTCCTGTTTGCGTCAATTGGCTCATCGCGAGGCGAAGGAAGTTTGTGACTTGGCATTGTCAATTAAACCCGACGACTGTCCAAAACTATTCATTACTGAATTTGGTCTTCCCGGCATACTCTTCGCTATGTTGGACTCGGAAACGGATATTGAAATGCTAAAGAACATTCATGATACCTTGACATCAATGCTTCAATTAATGGCCGCCGAAAGCCTTAGTGCATGGTTAAGTTTGTGTAAAAACGTTCTAACAGTGGCGGTTGAAAACTCACCGCTGCCAGAGGACATTGCTTTGTCTTCCAAAGCAGACAGCACCGTAAAGCCAAATATAGCGTCAACTACAGCTACATCTCTCAATTCAGCCAGCAATGAAGGAGACGATGAAGATGAAGAAGATGATGATGCTGATGATGTGACAGAATATCATGCAGTAGAAAATTCTTCCACTCATCCAGCAGTTCAACCTCGCTGGACAACGCGTGTTTTCGCTGCCCAGTCAGTCCGTAAAATTATGTCCGCCTGCGAGTCGGATACCCCTATTCATTTTGATTTGCTACAAGCTAAGGAGATGCAGATGACAAAGTCTAGTGGCGATTATCTTATACTCCACCTTTCGGAGCTAATACGAATGTCATTCATAGCAGCCACCTCAGACTCCGATCAATTGCGTTTAGAGGGATTAAGAACATTGCAAGAGATAATTGATCGTTTTGCAAATGTTCCCGAACCAGAATTTCCCGGACATTTACTGTTGGAACAGTTCCAAGCACAAGTAAGCTATAGGAGGAAAGTTGCAACACATACAATAAATAACTTCTATAATTTCATCTAATTAGGTAGGAGCTGCGTTACGTCCTGCTTTTGCTCCTGATACTCCATCTCATGTTACAGCTGCAGCTTGTGAAGTATGTTCGGCTTGGATCGGTTCTGGTGTAGCACGAGACCTTAACGACCTTAGAAGGGTTCATCAATTACTGGTGTCGTCGTTGAACAAGTTACACACAAAGACAAATAGTACCCAGTTATTTAATGAATCGATGACCACTCTGGAAAAGTTGAGCATTTTGAAGGCATGGGCTGAAGTTTATATTGTAGCCATGATAACAAATAGTTCGGCTCCGGCTTCTTTGCTGCAGAAGCAGTTATCCGTTTCTAACAACATACCATCTCTGACTATCGACGATGATGAAGGGAATGGTTTTGACTCCGGAAAAGATAAAAACTATGAGAGTTTATTGTCTTTAGTAAAACCTGAACTGGACAATCTTTCCACACATTGGCTGGCGGCCATTAAGGATCACGCCCTACTGTTGTTGCCTGCAGAATTTCAGAGTCAATTACCTCATGATGGTGGTGCATTTTACACTCCCGATACCATAAATTCATCGAAACCGCACTACTTAGCATCGTGGCCTCCCATATTATATGCCGCATCCCTATGGCTGAAGGACGAAGGCTTCCAACTGCACCTGGAATCAACTAGCAAGGCATCGTCTGAAGCGAACAATTCTGATAACTCATCTTTTGAAGCTAACAACAACATATCCCATGGTTCCCTATCTGCAGACCGTTTCCACATGATATTTGGTATATGTATGGAAGCTCTGTGTAGTGCTAGGACTTCAGAAAAACCTAAGAACGTCATTAGTTGTCTGCAATCTATGTACACAATATTCGACTCAGAATGGGCTCGAAGGCAATTGGTCAAAGACAAAGTCTTAACAATAGAATTGTGCAATGTACTTCATAGACAAATATTAACTAGCGATGATCTATTTGTACAATTGCTATGCATTGAAATACTAAAACAATCTGTACTGGCCTCCAAGGAGCAACTGAATGAAAGTCGAGACGAATTTTTGGAAAAAAATAAGAACAACGAAAATATGGACAACATTTCTCTACAAGAGCAAATTGATCAAATGGGTGAAGGCGGAACTTCTGGTGAAATTACACCGGGATCGTCGCACATATATGCTGTCTTGGAAGTATGCCTCTGTTTGTTTGTGCGCCAGATACCAACCATGAATCCAGGGGCTGCCAACACCGTACAATTCCGTCAGGATTTAATAGCCAAAACAGCATTAAGTTCCCAATCGTTTTTCAATAAATTAGCCGATGACAATGGTCGTCTCGTGGCAAGTGCATTGGAATGTGTGGAAGAACTAACAACACTATGTTCCCCCAAAGGAGCCCTAGCCATTCTACCCACAATACTGTACATGACCACATCGATTATCAAGGAAATAGCCAATAAATCGGTGATCGATTCCACAATATTGGCCAATACAGTTGCTATACAGTCAGCACTGCATGCCCTAGAGACTATATGCAAAGACAAATGGTCAACCCATTCATCGGTTGCTAGTGAGTGGCAGGAATTACTACAAAGTTCTTTAGCCACCATTGTGGATTTAACGAAAACAGCAGGTGATAATGAAGATCGCAAAATGGATGAAGTCACTATGCTCAGAGCAATTGCCGTGTTCATTCTTCATACACCAGCTACGGTCGTATCTACGCCGTCTCTACAGTATCCGTGTATCAATCATTTCCGCCAATATCTGCAGTCGGATAATATGTCTGTGAAATTGAAATGTGTTCAATCAGCACGTTTGATATTTTCGAATTCGGAACTGAAAGTTTCAACGCCATACATACATGCACTGGCACCGCGGATCATTGAAGGTCTCTATGTAGACAATGCAAAACTGCCTCGAACCGAGATGGAACTGCAAATTGTTTTGGAAAGTATAGTAACGGTGGAAGCACTTATCCAGCTAGCGGAACCTCAAAATCGTAAGTATTGGAATAATTTGTTTCTTCGTATTATACACGTATATTACAAAACAAAAAAGGTCTACTCGTACTTAAAAATAAAACACAAAATTATGATAATTTAAATACAAGGGAGAAATGAATATATGTAACGTGGTGTAGTTTGAGGAAACAAAACAGAAACGATGCATGATGCAATCTCTCGTTGTTTTTTATTACCAACAATTTGTAAGACGATTGGGGAGAAACTAGCTAGAATATATAACATAGACTGGGGAAATCACGCACAAAATCTTTGATTTGATGTATTAAACAGACCAAGATCAACTGGTTGTAGTGTCACCTGGAGTAAGTAAGTGAGCATAGACATGGCATTACATCGCTATAAATGTATAAATTTTGATAACTGAGTATATAAATTATATCGTCCACGGCCCACAGATTTGAGAAGTTGTTCCTTTTGTCCTTTAAAGGGGACATAATCACATTATTTTGACAGTTCTCACTCGATATAAATAATCATATGTACGTGGAACGAAATAAATCGCATTAGGTTTATTGGAAATCATTTTAAAACGAAATATGCCAAAAGTGTGCTTGTGGACAACACTTACGGTCACCGTTGTCGTACGAGGCGTACTGAAGAGACTGTAGATGCCCTAGCCGAGAGTATGCGCTTCAGTCCTGGAGCATGGACTCCCTTCGATCTTAACAACTTGGACCGGCAACAAACACCAATGTCCTGCGAACTATTCATTAACGATTCGGGTCCTTAACGGGAAACAAGCAAGCAATTCGCGGGATAGCCAGGATGCTACTGCAAATCTAGCAGAGTCAGCCCCATTACTGAAATCGTGTCCCATAAATAATTTTTCATACATTTTTTGAAAGAACTGCATTTAATTAAACAGTAGGCTTAATTGTGCACTTACTTACTTACTGATTCAGGTTACATTTTACGAAATATTGACGACATGAACAAATTTTTTTCTTGGAACTCGAATAGAAAGGAAACTTTCGTTGTAGAGAAATTGTGTGTTTATTGATTTATTTGATCATAACTGCGAACTAAAATCCATACATGTATTTCATTCCCCCTTGTATGTGTTGTACTGATTCGAAATATATATACTATATATATATATATCATTTGTATTTTTATCTTGTTTATCTTTATTTTCTTCTGCATCGTTTATCATGCAATTTCTTTTTATGTCTATACAATGTCATATATTTAAAATGTCCGTCCTTCACATTCAAAATATAAAACCAAATAAATAAAATGAAAATAAAACATCTATAGGAAATCTTATGCAAGGTAAATTTGAATCGTTGTTTCTTTCTCATCTCATATCTCATATACATATGTATCTATTTATTTGATCGACTTTAGTGAATGATTTCCAATTGAATTTTAGAAACCTAAAGCGAAATACTGAAAACAAATAAATCATTTAAATTTAGTCAATATACTAATGTTTGTTTTCCACCCTCTACCACCAACACATATAGGTATACAAATGTTGACGCTACTGGTGCCGGTGCTAATAAACTATTTGGCCGAACCTTCCATGTTGCGGAATTTGCCAAAATATCAACGTCAATTACACGAACAAGCTCTACAGTGGCTAATGAAGATTGGTCCAAAATATCCCCAGGAATTCAAGACGCTCATGGGCCAATCGCCGGAATTGCGACAAAAATTGGAGGCTGCCGTTCGTTGTCAACAACAAACTGCTGCCATTGCTAGTCGTGTACAAACAGCTCAGACGCGCAGCGGTCTGGAGAAGCAACAGAAGCCCTCAATAAAACTGAAAACGGATTTTAGCAATTTTCAATAAGAACATCTCCCAATCAACAAAGAATCCAGCCTCAAAAGAACTTTGCATGGCAAAGTGAAATTATGACGGTACAGATATTTAATATTTAAGTAAATTATAGATTATAGCAACTAATGTTAATACTAAATAATACATACATACTACATACATACATGTAATACATATATATATGATATATCAATTGTTGTTGCTTACAATAATGACAGCGCTGTATTCAATGTCTTAAAGAAAAACAGAATTTCAGTCATAATGATACTAAATACTCATGTGAGAATATTGAAATTCGTTTTTATTTAATTACCATATTTAACATACATAAATGTATCTCATTGTTATGTTACAAAGAAAAATTAATTACAAATAAATTAATAGAATTTAAATTAACCCTAATTTACAGTAAAGAAACAACTTTATTTATTTATTGATCATTATTACTGGTGCTGTTCAAAACGGAAGCAAATCACGATTCAGGAAATTAAAAAAAATGTATAAGAGTTGCTTATACCAGACAAGGCAACATGACGAACCAAATGCCTTTTATGAGTACAGTTAATTTAAATATAAAACCTGCATTCGAAGTGTGTCTGCACGTACTATTTTTAAAAAAAAAACGTATTTGACGTTTTAAAGTCAACTCAATCCATATCGGCCATACTTTTTCCAACATTCCATCAAGGAAAGGTCTTCTTCATTTTCGAGACCGCTTAAAAATATTCGATCTGAACCTACCACACCACCGCAGTCCACTGCTTCAAAACTTCATTAAGTGTTAGAGTTTTCAATGGTCGCCTGAGTAAAAAATTGTCAAATTTTTGCTCACGAAAAATGGAAAAATATTGAAAGTGTCCATTTTCAATAATTAGCCATGTATTACAATACGTAAAAAATCTGTTCTTTTAAAGAAATACTTCACAAAATTTTTACTAAGATCGAAAATACTCAATCGATTTGTCACAAAGCACAATTTCAATCCAAAGTGAAATCAGTTTCGTTTCCTTTATGAGTATGTCCGCACGCTTAGCTTCACACAAGTCAAGACACCCTAATGTAAATATATTTTTTTTAATAAGAGTATTGAACCAAAAATGATTTGTTGTCTTATTGGATTAGCCACAATTATATGAGCATATCCCATTTGGAGTCCTGGCGTTTTTATTGCCTTGCGGTCCCCGTCCTATTCCCGACAGCGAGAAAGCAACTAAAATAAAAGTGTGTCGCGTGGGTGCTTATCGGAAGAAGAAATATGTTTACGATAAAATGTGTTTACATAGAAAAGAAATACTGCACAGTTGATCGACTCAAGGTAAACTAAATCATTTCTCGAAAGATGCGAATGGCTACAAATACACTATAAGGTACGACGAAAAAGACATTAAAAAGACGAGAGAAACTGATTAGCGAAGAAAGACAGTAACTCTCGTTGGATCTATGGGACTACCAAAGAGAATATCATGAGTTACAGACAGTGGTGATGACCGATACTGAACTAGGTGAACACCGAATCAATGAAGAAGGACATAAGAGCGTAGTTTCTGTTGTGCCACAAACATTTTATGTTGTCGTGATATCGGACACTTAATTCGAATTCAGGAGATCATCAGTTGATTTCTTTGCAGAACAGCGTAAATTTCAAAGCTATTACATTATTTCTTTATAAAAACGATTCTATTATTGTATTATATATATTAAAATAAAATAAACGAAACTATTACTTACATCATCATAGAAGATGTACAAATTTCATTATCATGAGATTAGTGCACAATTCTGATTCCTGTCCGGTAGAGGAATTCATATATTTACTGTTTAATTGTAAAACGCATAACCAAATATGTACGTACTTCCCTAAACATTCGATGAAGACACACAAGCAAAACATCAGTCAAATCAGTGAGCTGCAAACGATAACATTTACATGCTCATGTTGGTTTTTTTAAATACGGCAAACTCAAGAAAAGATATTGGCAACGGAAATTAGGTATTGATAAGGTTGTGTATAGAGTATCTTCGCTGACCCATTAGTCACTACACTACGTAATTTGATTCCAATTAAGTTATTTTTTAATTAAGTGGAGTGAAACGTATGATAAATTGGGAAAAATTAATTGATTAAATTATTGAAAAATATGAGATTTGTTTGAACAACCTGAAAAAACCTACTCAAGCACAAATTGTATTCCTCCTATGCTTTAGGGTGAGTTTAAAGTAGATATTTTAATGCAAATTGTTATAGTCATTTAAATGTTTCATTATTAAAATATGTAGTACTGTATTTGATATGATGTTAATTTTTTACTCAAAATATATGTAACTTAATTTAGATTACTGAAAAATGAGTTAAGTGTAATTATTCCTCGGTTACAGAGTAAAGAAAAATCCTTCCAGTTATTGTTATGTCTTCGATCTTATATTGTTTAAGTTTAAATATTTTGAATCTGTTTTGAGCTTCCACATCATAGTAATACCAAAGTCAAACCCAATGCTGTCATGTATATCTCGAATTATCGAACTATATGACGGCTGCATTGTTTTCCAAACCGAAATTATTTCCATAGTTCATGTATTAAGATCAATTCTCCTACCGTTCATACTTCGTCTAAAATGCCTAAAATGCTGCTTTAAGTAGCATGGAGTTATTGATCAAAAATCATATTGACGGATTCGCGCGTAGCGCTCCCAACATTATGATCTGATCTACTATATGGCTGGCGACAAGGTCCATTTGCATTATTATAAAATAAAACATTTGATGAAAATCATCCGGGAATTAATGTTTCGTACAAACAATTCATTTTCTTTGTATGATACGTTTTTTATTATGAACAACAGCAAATGCCTGTATTTTCCCATTATAGTAAGGCAATCTAGTGTACGGCCTTAAAAGGAAAACTCGAGATGTTGGCAACAATTTAAAAATATTCAAATAACTGCGGAACCTTTGACAATGAACAAATGGTGGCAATTACATTCGCTGATCTTTAGCTGTACTATTCTAAATAAATCCACTGTCGTCGATGTTTTACATGCCATTATCGTCGTAATACCGAACACATGTAGCATTTATTTAAATGTTTGATTTTCACTCACAAACATTTTGTAATACCCCGGAATACAGCTACGATTCTATTTCCCTTTTTATACTCAACACCTGATCTACAATAGATTTGCGAACGATTTTCGGCCGTTTTACAATATTATCAGTCTCATTATTGGGCGATTTACGTTTCTCAAGGTTTTCTGTCTCAGTTTGATCGCACGTCGGCGATTCGACCGCTTCTTTATGTGATTGCACTAAGCGATCTTGGAAAGGCTCTACAATACCGACTACCATTGGATGAAGACGGCTTAACAAGGCGGTAGTATAGAAGAGGGTCCTTAGGCGGTTACGAAACATGTTAATGTGTACGTTGGAATCATCAAAATTAGGAGCGCTTATACAGTTCAAGTCTCCGCGTGCCGAGTGTATGCATAAAGCTCGAAATGCAACGGCCGTTGACCAACTGGTGGGCAAAGAAAAGCCAAGTGGTATTTCATGTGTTTTCTCTTTTGATGTCCTTAAGGTTTTAGTAATTTTTGTGCGTAACGGTACTGGAATAGTGTCATCGAAGCGGTGATTTTTCTGGTCATCCCGATCTTGAAGACATAATGCTGATCGGACAAATGATAACTTGTTATATTTTGGATTGTTTGTAGCGACTGGATCTTGTCCCAGTCTAAAATCGTAGGCATATTTGACACAATGATACGTTTGGAGACCATTCGACCGTAGACGCTCAATATATATCTTTTTTCTACGATCTTGTTTATGTCTTATGCGCTCGACGCGTGGTTTTTTAGGCTTTTCCGGTTTTTTGACACGCTTTTTGGTTTGCTTCTCTTCTTCTTCCTGTTTCACAATCGTGTCATTCTGAGCCGCCGTTTTTTTTCTCGCAAAATTTCGTCGTCTCTTAACTAATTTAGCCTTAGGATTTTTACGCAATTCATTTAGTTTCTCTGTCCAATTTTCCGTATTCACATAATTCCATTGCTTTTGCTTTTTTCTCTTCATATCGGCCAGAGTGGCTTCAGGATTCTTTTCAAAAAATTTTGAAATAACCAGGAAACGTGTGCGACAACTGATACGTGAATGATTCATTACGGCTTCTTCACATTGCTTCCACGACGAAATTCCATGTTGAGAAACAAAATCCATAAGTTTTGTGTCGTCCTCTAGGGTCCACGACTTTTGTTTATGGCGATGTACTAGAGTGTTTCGATAGCGTGATCGTAACTGAACAGTCGTTCGGTTGGGGAAGAGTGTGCGTGGTATATAGGAAAACTTCGTACCATATTCTTTAACGGCTGCTAACAAAAGAAGGTCTTCTTCAGGCGTAAAAGGAGCTACAGAATAATTCAATTGGAATTAGTTGTAGATGAACTTATTAAATCGAATTATTAGTAATTACCATGATTTATTCGAGGATTCAGTGAATAGGTGTAGCGACACTGTAGCGTAGTCCGTGGTTTCTGGGGAAAGTGTATCATAACATTGCTCCAGTTTATTTGGCCATTTATTGTGTTTCTCTCAATGATTTCTACTAGGCGCTCATCATCCTCCTTAGTCCATTTGCTGGTTTTTTCGGGCATCATATAAACAACATAATTCTGATATTGCACAAAACACTAAATTGAAAAATATTTTTTTGTTTATAATTAAAATTTGTTTGTCAAAATTGCATCGATCGTAATGGAAATAAATGAAATATAAAGTCCTCTACTAAACATCTACACGCCTCTTGCATCTCGTCAATACCATTTTAATGACTTCCGTTTGTCCGTCAGAATGGAAAATTTCAAAAATTGTGCCAATAAAGAAAAAAGATTTCCCTTTATCTGTGAATAGTTTTAGACCCATTACTGTTTTGCCAGTTTTATCAAAAATAGTGGATAACGTAATGAAAGTGCAAAATGTCGGAATACCTGGAATCAAATTTCTAGCTTAATGATTGCCAGTGTGATTTCATAAGAAACCGAAGTACATGATCGTTGTAATTGGGCCTCACAGATAAAATATTTAACAATTTAGAAAGTCCTTGTTTCTTTGGATTTGGAGAAGGCATTTGTTAGGGTAGATTATGTCTCTTTGTGGCATAAGTTAAGGCATCATTCGACTTCTGCGTGCAAGCTTATTGATTCCTATCTTCTGAAGAACGGAGTTCCTCAGGGCTCGGTACTAGGCCCAGTTCTGTTTCTACTTAATGTAAATGACTTGTTCTCGAAGCTGAACGTTTGGTGCGTACTTTTTGCTTTTGTAGATGATATCCTGTTGCTGTTGTCAGGAGATTTACTCTATTTTGCATCTATGCTTATTGTAATTTAGCTTTAATAGGCCAATGGGCTTTGAATTCCAAGTTTAATAAAAGAAATTAATATATTTTCGGATATTTTCAACAATTTTGTCAGTAGGTTGATTCATTGGCCTTCTTGTTATTTTTTTGCATACCGTGAGATTTCTCTTCTTTTTAAAGCTGTTTACACATTTTAGTGTTATTATAAATTACTACTTCTTTTCGAACTGCAATGTATGTACCATTTTGAGTAGTTCAAATTGTTCAATGTATACGTTCTTGTGATTTATTCTTAATTTGCCGTAAGACAAGTGAAGAATTAATAAATGAAAATCAAATATCGATAAACCCAAGAAAAAATGACCAATGTAAAGTCGATGCGACTGCTAGATCTGTTAAACTTATTTAAGAATGATTATTCGAAAGATCTAGGGAACAATAGGAATCTTCCAACTACAATGATTACACTTGCAGCGGCATTCTGTGGAATGAATAAAAACTGTTCCGACTCTAAAAATACCCCATAGCAAGTTAGAGAAATCACGAAAGACCAAGTTCAAGAAGATCTAATGAATCATGAAGTAAATAACTCGACACATACTGAAGACTTAGTACCTGCTTACCTGAAAGTCAGAGCGTCCACCAACTTCTGTAGCTATAGCTGCCCAATTTTCACAATTATACTTCTTGGCTACTTCCGAAAGCCTCTGATTTTCCTTCTCAGTCCAAACCGTTCGCTTCAGCGAAGGATTTAGGTAGACATTCCAAATTGCTTCACAGCTATTGACTGAGTGACGATGTTGCAAATTGTGTTTCGAAATAACATCCCAGTCGATGCGAAAATCGCTTGTTACCATCTGCAACAGTTTGTATAGTTTTTCGCTGTTCATTTCCAGTTTCGGTACATCCGCTGATTTGCCGAATGTTTTTAAATGTTCGATAATCTTGATAATGGTATACACAAGTTAAACAATAGTCATTCAATTTAAAGTCACTTAGATGGATACTAACTTGTTCCTTGATACCCTCCACCACTCCTTTCTTGTCGTTCAGAGACCACACGTGTCTTCCCCTAAGATCGAGATCCATGGGAAACATTTCACCTTCCTGTTTTCTTCTCTTGTAGTCCGGATTATCGGGACAGTTGCGGCAGCTGAAGTCTTTGAAGAACATGTTACCCTTCAAGTAGAATGTGCCCCCTTTCAAGTACGCTCCTCGCATTCCAAAGCCCTTCTTTCGCTGCTTTAGCAAGTGGTTCCGCATGACATCCTCGTTAGCCTGGTATATCTCTTTCACATTCTTCAGCAGCTTTACAATTTTGTCACGAACCATAAGCAACTGAAGTTGCATTTGACGATTTAGTTTTAAGGCGCTTTCCAGATTCATTTTCGGTGATGTACCGCAAATTTCCTCCAGTTGGGCCATTGTTCCGGAGGAGTGACTGTTTGGATTCCAAACTTTGGAAATCAATGAAACAAGAACACTAACAAAATCCAGAAATTTTTGTTTGAGATAAAAAAAAAATTGCTACAAAAACTTTTAGGGTTGCCAATTTTGCTATCGCCACCAGTTGAAGAATTTCAGGAAAGATGTCTCATAGACGAATTCGATTTAATGTTATTCATTTTATTTCAAGAATAAATAATTTCACAAAATAATATAATTTGAAAGAAATCTCCAATAAAGTGTATTTAAACCCGAAATATTTAAGCAGCAACCCCTTTCTGAACTATATCCAAAAATGTTTTTTCTACTTTTTTTACTTTATATAAAACATTGACACTGTGCAAGATAAATGCAAGGAGTGTTGCCATTTGCTTGTTTTAAAACAGCTGTTTCATTCTCGGATAAAAGTTTCATATGATAGAGCTGCCGTCCCACAAATTTTCTACAGAATAAAACAACACAAGTAACTAATAAAAATAAAAATCTCCACCATACAAAAAAGACTAAATTAATTAATAAAAAAAAAATAAATTGTGTTTACACATTACCATAATTTGTATGACATATTCACAGCAGTCTATAGAACTTGTACTTCCATGATTCACCAATTGTGCTAATATGCGAAGTTGGCAACATTGTTGACAAATTATCTGATTTTATTTCTTGTTTCGCAAAATATCAAGGAAAAAACTTGATACTTGTAAAAAAATTAATTTGTTTATGTGCTAATTCGACAATTGAATATATATTTACTTTTTCATTGTGCTGAGAATACACTATGTACAATGCCAATTATATGGAAGGTGTGCCAGTTAAGATAGCAGAAAAATACAAACCACCACCTCAAATCTACAAATTATCACAGTCCTTAGTAAACAAATTGAATTTAGCTGACAATTTCTATGAAAATTCTACTCTATTCCAATATGATATGCAACTGGAACGCAAGGCTTCCTCGAAAATAGTTGAATGGAAACGTATCCGACAACGCAACAATGATGTCAGAAGGGCACGAAAGGAGAGGCGGGAGCTGCAACGTAACCAGGAAGAGGATAAGCGGCAAAAAAATCTACTTGGTAGTGTGTCCTATCCCAGCGCCGACGATCTGTCCTCGTCTGGAAGTGATGGCGAGGGTGATCAGACCAAGGGCGAAACATCGAACTCCAAAGAATCAGATGCTGTTGTCGAAAGTTGTCCGCAAATCTGTGTGACCGATCCCACAAACAGCTTCCATAACATTTTGCAACCCACAGTATTGTCCAACAACGGCACTCCTACGGCAACTGGCAATAATATCACTCATAGCATTAATTCTCTAGCAACAAAATCAACACAATTGATGACTTTCAACTACAAAGATTTTGAGGATGACACCTCTTCACCATTCGATAATATTGAATTGAAAACTATTAACGATTTGGATGTTCTGGCGCAAGTATTATTGCACAATACACAACTCAATTCAACTCCAAGGGAGGTTGAAACTCGCGACAATGATGATTCAGCTAAGGTGGAAAATGCAAATGAAACTCTTGGTAATGCTAATGAAGATGAAAAATTGATATCTGAGCCTCAGTACATACAGCCGGATATATTCCTTAGCGACAACATTCCAAAACGTAAAAATTTACCAAAGTTCAGCTATGATCTTGGTAATTTGAATTCAGCCCAGGAAGCTCAAAGTAAGCTTAGTGACTATAGTTCCGCTGTGATGCTTACATATGCAAACCAGTCGCCGGCATTATCGCCTCAAGCCTATACTGGTCTCGAACAACATCATCCTCAGCAAAATTTACAGTATCAAGGCTATGTGATTGCCAACAATGACTACTACAACAATTTGAATCTGCATCAGACGACAGATTATGGTGGAGAAGAAAAAGTTAACGCTAGCAGCTCGGAAATGACAAATGATGTTGCCAAGTGGAAGAAAAGTGTTCCCGATATTCTAAAAGAACTGAGAGATGAAATACGAAATTCGGAGTTAAGACGAACAAGGAATTGTAGCCATAATTTAGAAAATGCTTCGCAAAAAAATGGTAATTGCTTCGTTTTTATACTCATCACTATTGTGGAGTAATACTCCTAGTTTAAAGGTAGATGGGCCCAACATTTAGCTGGGCCCTCTTCCTTTTTGTACCCTTCTTGGAAAATAGATCTATAAAGTATACGGATGGAAACCAAAATATGTACATTAACATTGATTCGAGTGCAAAAACGTGTTAGAATTTGCTAAAAATTAAAAAAAATTTAAATATATTATTATACACACATACTACATTAGGGTATCG
This sequence comes from Hydrotaea cyrtoneurina, assembly GCA_958296145.1. Lineage (NCBI taxonomy): Eukaryota > Metazoa > Arthropoda > Insecta > Diptera > Muscidae > Hydrotaea > Hydrotaea cyrtoneurina. The sequence continues at coordinate 8,214,986 of OY282512.1, read as the reverse complement.
TATAGGGCATTTCGACAACACTCGCAAAGACGGAGAAATATTAAAGACTTCCCATTTCAGATGCATGCCAAACAGCGGAGGAAGTCGGAACTAAGGAAAACATTTTGGTTGAGGACGTATTTTGTGATTTAGACTCTGAAGCCAGACAGCTGGCGGAACAAATAAGCAGTATGGGCTTTCCAAAGCCTAGAGTAGCAAGGATTGTTGAGCTTCTGGGAGCTGATGATAAAAAGGTATGACACACCTACTAATAAAGTATTAATTTCAAAAAATATTTATACTTTAAATTTGCAATAATTTTCAGATAATTGAACATCTTATACCATTAAGCGAATTAGCCGATTTGGGATTTGATGAAACTGAAATATCTAAAGCTTTAATGCGCCACGAAAATAATAAAAATAAAGCTCTGGACGATTTGATTTCATAGTTCATCACCGTATATTTGTGATCATCATACTCTTGCGATAATACTTTACCCCTAATGGAATCTGTAAAATTTACTATTTATATATTAGATTCTAAGAATGCTTTTTACACAATATCCACTTGGATAGGGACTAATATCTTTATGGGAGACAAATTATTCGAATAAATCAAAATTATAATCAAATATGTACTGTTACAATAATTTGTTTCTCAAATTCGTATTATTCATCTCCAGTGTACAATTGACCGAGCTATAAATTTTCAAGAAATAAAACAAATATTAAAAATTGATTGACTTGGCCTTATGAAACATGAATATTTTATGCGGCTTGGAAGATTATAATGTCCGAGTATCTTGCAGATCTTTGGAAAGTAAGTTATATAATCTAGCGACATCTTCAACTTGCCCCTGCTCCTCATAATAAAGAACGGGAGATTCGTTTCGCATCCAGAGTCTTGTTTCTTAATTTCCAGCTTTCACGGCAATTCGTTAATTTTCGTAAGATTAATACGATTAAATATGCCCACTGACAGTTGTCCCATTAGATTAGTACGTTTTTGTCACATCGATTTTGAATTGCGATCCGATAAAAACACCATCCAGTTAGATAATGTAACCGTGTCACTATAGTCTTCTTAAATTATATTCCGCAAACCGGATGCAAAGGTTTAGCTATTGACATCGTTACACATAATTTCATGAGTGAATATGATGTTTTTCGGCAAAATAAAGGTTTAGAATGTAACACAAGAACATCTGGTCTCATTATATATATTTTACCATCCGTTTCTCTTCATCAATGCCGTTGACTTTATCAGTAACAGATAACAATTGAATGCAAATGCGTCAGTCTCTGAGGTTAGTGACTCTAAATTTGGTTTATTCTCTAAGAGTTTAATCTATGAGGCCATGTAGATTTTCTCTATTAAAAACATTAGTCGTTCGGAGTAAGGTTTAAACAATAGGATCTGTAAGTATACACATTGTATTTGTTCTTTCTGGTCATTACAATGGTTTTGACAGCAGGTCAATAGAATATGGAACTGGGGTGTCTTACTTGTCGCGACAACATACTGCAATTGTTTACAATTATTTGTGATATATTGACCCTAATTGGTGAGACAAATTCCTTTCTAGATTTGGCTCTTCCAATTGGAAAAGTACCATTTTATCAGCAGCGTTCAAATGAGAATACAAACACGACTAATTGGGATCGTTTTTCTATTATAATTGGATATCATGAATACCAAAAATATAATTAATTGTTATAAGTCGTCTTAAATCATCGTCACCTACGTTACGAATTTGACTAATGGAACCGTACCGCAAATAAACAGTATTCGGCCGGTCACCAAAAGTAAAAAGTGAAAGTACAAAATTCTGCACTGCGACGATACAAAAAGTAGTAGATTTGGTAGTTGACAAAGAGGAACAACTTTTTGTGCATGCAAAAAAGAAAAAAATAAAATTAATCGCGAAAATTTCTTCATTTCCCCTCGAATTTTCACCTTTTTTTTTAACAAATTTTATGCTAATACGGACGAATATTGGAGAATTCACAGAAAGAGAGGGAATCCGAAAACAGAAGATCCAATTTTCGTCCGCAATATGATGGTAACAGCATATTTAGGAAGAAGGAATCTCAATCTTACTAGGAAGAAACACTGAAAAGGCATACAAGAAATATACGGTGGTACCGCCGCTTCAGAAAATAGGTCTAGTATAAACTCGCTGAACCTCCATATAATTCCATGCTGCCACTGAAGTAAAAATCTTCTATAGAAAGTTTGGGAGTTTACAGAAGACAGTGTGAGTAGTCAGCGAGAAGAGGAAATTATGGACACTACCATGACACAGCAGAGAAATCGTCTGCAGTCATCGACGTCAACAACGAACAGCAGTTCTGCATCTGGTAGTATTAACGTTGCATCAGCAATAAATAGCGGTAATAATGCACCGGGCTCAATTGGCATTCCACAGTCACCAACGCCACTCATGGAAAGGAGTACATCTTCATTCGCCAATTTATTAGATGGTTTTACATCTCGAGTGTCTGGCGATCGTCAGAGTCTAAGTGCTGCCAGCACTCCAAGCTCGAGTAGTTCATCGGCAGCGATTGCTCTTGGTGCTCCCAGTTCGACGACAGGTCTTGTAAGTGGTGCCCTGGGTGGAGCTAGTTCGATTGCCAGTTTGACGAGTATAGGCTCAACAGCAAATGCCTTTTATTCTTCAATTGGATTAGCCCTGAACTCATTGACATCTCCTATTACTGCGGCAGCAGCTGCAGCATCGGCCACCACAGCAGAGGCAGCTGCTGTCGTTGTGGCTGCGGCATCTGCCATTTCAAATCATCTCAGTTCGCCGACCAGCACAACACCGCCCCATGGACAACTAGATGATGAGGATGAGGACTGTGATGAGGATGATGACGAAGAAGACGATGGCGAAGATGGCCATATTCCCGCACCCACACCTAGGAAATCATGGTCTGAAATTAAGGCTACGGTTAATGAAATACGGAAGCAAATGTCTAATCTGTCCAGTATGGTTCCCACTAATATACAATTCCGCACATTGTCGGATGGTAGAGTTCGTTGCTATTTCCTGAGTACACCACCAAATGCATGGGAGACAACGTTACTCTATACGGACATAAATTTGTCCGCAATGTCAACGACCACGGACGACTTGGCTTCCCCTGATAGTCCAAATGACAGTGGCAGCATACGAATGGGATCCCCTCCACCCTCACAAGCTTCGTCACCAACAATGCAGTCGGGTTTTCTAAGTGGTTTTGGCAAAAGGTTGGTATTATCGGCACGATTTTTTAAACAAACTTCATTTATAATAAAAAAAAATATATCGATCGTTGTTGTTATAGACTTCAATGGAATATAGTATTACAACAGCCCATGTCTAGTGTAGCAGCTTCAACGGGAGTCGGTATAAACATTTGGTCGAGGGAATTCCAATTGCTTCAAGAGCGAAAACGACTCTCAACATGGGGCATCACCTCATATGAATTGCACAAGCCAAGTGGCAAAATAGTGTTCCCATGCTTCAATGACTTGTATCAATGTCTGGACACCGGATACAATGTGAGTACAAATTACACCAACCACCTTGTAGACATAACCACTTTTTGTTGTTAGAGTTTAAGTATTGTAATATAAATTTTTCCAATACAATCTAAATTTTGGATGTCGGCATTGTCTATTGCAATGAATACAAAACAGCATCCGAATAGGGACTAATTAAGTATATACCAAGGTCTCAAAGATGCGATATTGCATTAGTTTATCCATAATAAATATATTTTATTATACTTTTCCCCCCCTTAATATTCCATGAATGAACAGACGGGGAACTTCTCTCAAATCAGTGATCTGTGTACGATATAATTTGATATACACACTGACCGGGACTTACTGTTGGAAGCCGGCTCCGAATGGCTTATGTTTTTCTACATGGTTTTGAGATTACCATCTTACGACCGCGAAAAATACTTCTGGTCTTACTAGAATGCGAACCTAAGGGCAGCTGAGTGCTGATTTTGTGAGCTGAGTTAAAAATTAGTCCCCGGTAGTGAGTACAGAAATTATGTAGTGCACATCTCGCTATTGTCAATGAAATTCATCGTTATGTGAAATACGTACGTACATGTGATATTGTTGTTAGTATAGGCACTTTGTACAACGAATACATTTGTGTTGAGGCGATATTAAAACTATGTATTTTAAAAAATCTTTCTCGATATTGCCGCAAGATAACATTGTACGTAGAAATACATGATAAATGCGAAATAGGTTGATTCATGGCATTCTAGCTATATTTATGTAATTCAAATTTTGAAATGTGGAACTGATACAATTTGTTGTTTTGCTACTTCATATTACCATCAACGCAATGAGTTTATCGCTTATTTTTGTTGTATTTTAATTTACGGATTCGAACAGCTGTGGGCTTTTGAACTTATATATGATTCAGCAGGTGCAAGAATCACCTTTTTCGCCATCACACATAGTGCTTTACAAGATTTCTAAGCAACAGAATTATTTCAAAATGTGCGTTTCTGTGGCTTGTATTCTTATTGCAAATAACAGTACAGTTTACTTGTCCCTTTTCTTTTTTTTTTGTCCAGAAGTGTTTGATCTAGAAATAGCTTATTTTGTTTGTATCATTTATTGTGTATCATTCAGTCTTCTATATATCTTATTGTATGTACACACAATGAAAATAGTTTAAATCTTATTTAACTTTATATATAGTGTCATATCGAGCCTACATGTATATGGGCCAAATATCGAATAAATTGATGCATTTCAAACCTAAGAAGTTGAAACAATAACAAGCATTCCTGGAAAATGTTAGACCATCTAATTCGATTGCGCTTTAAGCTATTTATTTAATATGTCTGGTTTCATAAAACGCTCTTATCTAAATCTAAAGAAAACCAGGTGTTTCTCTACTTTTTTTATTGATTTGAAAGGACTCGACATTTGAATTTGACATCGGTGTTTTTGGCTTGAGGGACGCTGTGTTGAATTATTCTGAGTCCAAAGATACGTGTTCTCTTTCACCATTCAATGACTGGTTATTGTTATTGTTTTGTTTATAAATCCTATGTTTTTTTGACGACATTTGCTCTTCTCCTCTCGTAATTTGACAGAAAGTCTGGGTCATAATGAGTCACATTTTATGAGACTGACATGCTATTGTACAACTCTAAGCTGAAGTTGCCGACAGTGTTTGCACAAAGATCTCACATTATTCGCTTACAATTGACTCAGCAATTGAAGGCATACGACTATCCGCTTAGTTATCGATTCTCAGTTTGGGAATGGAGCATGAGTATTTCACTGACGTACAGATTATCGAGAGTTTTACATGATTATGATTAACCCTCACACAGGGGGTAACTACAATGCTGCTACCATCGCCTCCCACGCTCACCAGGTTCGCCTAAGGAGTCAATTCCAGAATTTGATGTGTGGCTCCGTCTTGGTTACATGTTAAGGCAACCTAACAACTCTGCTACTGTTTGAAGTTTTCATATTTTGTGCCTGACCTCTAGAGGGGTTGACCGAACGTCAAATGAGTACGAACGACAGAGGTTACTGTCATCCGCAAAAGAGTAGTACACCCAACAGGTCGTCCATAAAAATAAAAAGTAGACAAAGGATAGGACTTTTTCGACTCCAAATCAGGCTAAATTTATCAACTCTACGACTTTGAAGCTCTGACTCCGTCTCCTCTGTCCGGTCTTATATTTCATACATAATCACGAGTAGTTGGAAGGGGAACTATTTCTCGGACTTGTTGTATCCAAGCACAGTTTTGCGACGTGAACATCTTTCACTACCATTCTGTTTACTGAAAGTGCCACGATTTTCCGCAATTTTATTGTTTCTACGCGCATAGATAAAAATAAAAAGAGGTGGTGAAAGCTAGCAAATGCACGAGTTGTTTTATTTAAATCTTGTAATCAATTCAGAATATATTATAAGAGAAAGCAACGTTTTAACAAATATATACTCTTGTTTCGTATTGTGCGATTGATGCTTTCCTTTGCATATAAAAAATACCAGAGATTCTCTCACAGACTTGGAATACGTTGTGGTATTTTGAAACACATGGTTCAGAACTTTAATTTCTTTCTTTTCCGAATCATAAAGTGGTCATATTTGGATTCGTTATCAAATCTTATTTTGTTTGGATACCTTTGTCCATGTTTATAGAGAACTATTTTTCGCCCCCCCCCCGGTGCCATTTGCTCCACAGTTTTATAAAAATAGTTTAATACAAATCTTGTGTTCAAATGGAGCTAATGAATCATATTAAATAAAGTATACAGTTTGTAGGTGTTGTCAAGGAAATGAAAAATTGACTTTATCCCCTACCCCTATATCGAGGATACACAAGAATTTGTTATAGGACTTTTAAATCGAACCAATGATTTCAGAGATTCATTAATTCATTTTGCCCTTAGCTGTAATATGATAAATAATTTTTATAATTTCTTCTATCCCTACAGAGTAGTCCACTCTTCCCGATACAATTACGCACATGTCCTCAATGGGCCGCTTTGGATCCGCAAATATGCCCACAGAACTCTGATTTGATCGCCTACATTAGCGGTTGCGACATTTGGGTAACTCATACACTTAGTGGTCATGAGGAACGTCTAACGTTTGCCCACGATGGACGACGTTCGTTTGCCGATGATCCCCTTAGCGCTGGTCTGCCATCATATGTAATGCAAGAAGAGTTTAGTCGTTACCAGGGCTATTGGTGGCAGCCTCATTCGGACGGTAAGAAATGATTAATAATTCATTGAAAGTATAATAACATATTTTCTATGTAATGTACAGACGGTATATATCGCATAGTTTATGAAGAGGTCGATGAATCGGATGTTTGCCTGTACACCTTCCCATCGGCACATGCGGTACCTGGCGAAATGGAAGAGTATAGATTTCCACGCACTGGCACCGCCAATGCCAAATCCAAGTTGAAAATGGTTCAGTTCGTTTTAAATGAATCGTTGCAAATAAGTGATGTATGCATTAAAGACTTGCCATATTCCTTGTCAGTTGTACTGCCCTGGCTAGAATATATAGTACGGGTGGGCTGGACAATGGATTCCAAATAGTGAGTATACATAAAACATTCGTAAGACGACTTAATAATAACTATACTGTTATGTCCTTGGCAGTGTTTGGATGGGAGGAATGGACCGCAAACAGCAGCGTTTGGACTTGTTACTTATACCAGTAGACAATTTCTGTGAAGCATACAGTAGTTCTACATCGTCTCCATCTGGTTCAACAGATCACAGTTGGAAAAGCCCCTTCTGTCGGACAATATCGCCCCTTCAGGTATACAAAATCAAATCAAATGCAAATATCTTAATATCGCCTTTTAATTGTGGATTTTTTTTTAATAACTATACGCATAGGTCATCTATACTCAAGTCTCAGAGTCTTGGATTAATGTACATGATTTGTTGCATTTCCTTGAAATCACGGACACAACTGTCACCTTCCTCTGGGCCTCCGAAGAAACGGGGTTTCGTCATTTATATCTAGTTACTTCTAGCCTTTGTGCAAAAGCATTGAATGGCTGCAATGAATCTGTTGCTGGTAGTGCTTTCGACAACAGTCAACGCTTAAAGTTTCATGGGGCAAATTCAGATAATCATGCGGATGTAATGGATGTCGCCACTCTGCATCCAAGAATTGTTAATAAGGTAATCTACAATCTCTGACAACAGCTGCCACGTATTACATCACAACGAATTGTACTTCTATAGGTCGCACTAACGTCGGGCGAATGGGAGGTGCTGGGTCGGAACTTGTGGGTCGATAAGGAAAAACAGCTTGTGTACTTTTTAGGCTTAAGGGAAACACCACTAGAAAAACACTTGTATGTTGTTAGTCTTCAACGGCCGGAACACATACGGCAACTAACTGAACCCGGCTACTCATATCTGGTCGAGTTCGATGAGGTATGTATAGATCGGCGTTATCTCTCAGAAATGTACCAATTTTGTTCTGTTTCGTGAAGTCTTGTCAATTAATGCTGCAAGTCTATTGCAACATTCAACGGTTACCATCGTGCAAAGTGATGCGTTTAACGCAGACATGTCAAAATGGTGGCGTGAATGGAATACATCTTTCGTTGATGGGGTATTTGCATGAAGGTGGCAAACCCGAGTCTCACTACTGTCCACAAATCTATTCGCCTCAACTACCTTCGGGGGAGATTGTGTATGCCATGGTCTTCAAACCACACAATTTTCAATTGGGTGTAAAATATCCCACTGTCTTAAATGTTTATGGTGGACCTGAAGTGCAAACCGTTAATAATACCTTTAAGGTAAGTGTGTGACAAAATTTGCAAACTTTAGAAGTGAACTTCAACGGTATGCTTGTAGGGCAAGCATCAGTTGCGCATGCATATGCTAGCTGCTCAGGGCTATTGTGTAATTTGCATAGACTCCCGAGGATCTCGGCATCGCGGCATAAAGTTCGAAAGTCATATACGTTGTCGCATGGGTCAAGTAGAATTAAATGATCAGGTGGATGCCTTGAGAATACTGGCTGATCAACTCGGTTATATTGATATGAATCGAGTGGGTATACACGGTTGGTCGTATGGTAAGTCGCTGATATTCATTCTGGCACAATCAATGGATTATCCATAATATTTTCGGTTTTTATTGACGCATTTAGGAGGTTATTTAAGTCTCATGGGCTTAGTGCATTATCCTAACGTATTTAAGGTAGCCATAGCTGGTGCGCCAGTCACAAATTGGGAATACTATGACACGGGCTATACAGAGCGTTACATGGATTTGCCACAAAATAATAAGCACGGTTACACAGCTGGTTCGGTACTCAACTACATTCACTTATTTCCCGAAGCGTAAGTTCACCCCACAGCAACAATACAGACCTAATTGATAACGTACTAACTATTTCTTTATTCTGTTCCATTCCACCATTTATAGAGATAATCGTTTGTTGCTCATTCACGGTCTCATCGATGAAAATGTACATTTTTTTCATACATCTCAGCTGATAAACGCCTTGAATAAAGCCAATAAGCCCTATACTCTACACGTATTCCCCGACGAACGCCATTCGTTACGAAATCTGGAATCCAATAAGAATTACGAGACAAAATTATTGTCATTTTTGCAAAACTTATAAGCAACATATTCGGAGACATTTGTTTCGTTGAAGAACGCAATTCTACACATAAATATAATAATACCTATATATATATATAAATACATACATGTACTTGAGATTTTCGGCGTTAAATATGTACATTCGAATCCATTTGTTTGTTGTATTTGTTTCAATCCCATCCCACTATTCCTGTTCCTCCTACTCCTACTCTTTTTTTTACTTGTCAACCAAAATAATGCTTCATTTTAGTGGCTGTTAAACGATTTAAATGCAATGTGCAGAGATACACTTTTTCTTTTTTTAAATGATTAGTAATTATTATTATTCCAGGAATGTCGTCGATGCTTTCGTAACAAAAAACAAAAATGTGAAACAAATTCCTGATATTTGGAAATGTTTAAAGATAATTGATGAAGACAACCTGTTATTTAATTGTGCTCGTTCAAAATTTATTTCAATATATTTTTGTAATTTAAATAAACATAAATTATCAATGTTTTTATATAAATGAAATTATACCATATCATGAATGTTTTAATGTATCCAAAGGTACCGCTTGGCGTGTGCAAAAATCGCCGATTAAAAATGATTTGGAAGCCGATTTGTAAAAGAGTGCTAAAGTTTACGGAAAATACAATTATAATGTTAACCAAAAAGTTGCTTCATTGCTTCGAGGGTATGATTTCTAGTTGTCGGCTGCATCAAAATAAGTATAAGGATCGTTATTATTGTGGCCTTATACACTTACAAAAATGCGGTTCTTCGGTACCCATATTATCTTTGTCTATTGCAGACGTATTCTGAAATTATTTGATATTTGTTTTAAATTTAAATTATCAATTCGACTGTTGTTAGATCGATTTAAAATCCAGTGTGTTATGTAAAAAGTTAACATTTCAATCACTGGGAATATAAATGACCGTACCGGAGCTATTTCATGAAATTTTACAATTGATGTTTGCACGATTGGTATTGTCTCATTTATTATAAAGATAACAACTGCTAATAAATGCGTTGCAGGCAGACAAATCTGTAATGTCGATCGTTATATGTCCACGTGTTTTTCGACCACCAAAATACGGGCAGTAAATAATTCAGAAAAAAAGCTGTAACTTTCTGTATTTGAAAGTTAAACTTTTAATAAGTGGCAAACAGCTAGCTATCACAATGGGCTACAGTTCACTAGCATAAATCGTAAAGGTAAACTTAACCATTGCGAAGAAAAAAAGCTTTGTAGTTGATTTCATTGAATTTCAATATGTGGGCGTGAATGTGGGCGTACCATACTATATACATCCGATAGCCAGACCTTTGCTCTAACTAATGGTGAAAGTTCGATCTCAATAGATGCAGCCGTTATCGAGTTATAGCGTTTTTAATATGAGTCAGATCTAAAAAATCACCTACTACACATTTCTGGGCGCCTGGTATCAGAAAATGGAGAGTTGGCTGTTTTTCGCTGGTTGATGGTTGTTGATTTCACATTCGAGTGTGTTCTTAAAAATGAGACTGCATTTCAAAGCATACTTTAAGGCTGTAATGTTTATATTCACGCCTAACATGCTTTGAATTGCTGTCAAAGAAATGAAGGTGAGGTTTGGTACATATAAAACTTGTATGATGTAAAATAGATATTTTTTTTGAATAGCAGGCCTTTTTATGGAAACCTTTATAAAAGCCATTATAACTATTAATAGTCGTATCGGATGAATAGTAGGCCTTTTTAAGGAAACCTTTATAATAGCCATTATAACTATTAATAGTCGGATCGTCCTGATATGTTCACATTATGCTTTATAGAGATATGCACAGACAATTTGGAAAAGCGGGCCTGGTCCCACCCAAATACATAAACATTTGAATCAACCATATTTTACAGACTGTTAGAGGTAGGAAGTTGAGGTTTAGTACAAATATAAAGCAAAATATTTTTTTTTTTGGGAAGAGTGGCCGCTCTCCTTTTTAAAGAAACTGTTATAACATTATAATAATAGTCGGACCGTCCTGAACTAAGTTTGGAAAAATTGGCCCAGTCCTTCAGATAATAAAAAAAAAGCGGGCGGGGTAGAGGAATCCCAACATCTCATCTCATGAGAAGAAATAATCTTAAAAAATGTGACTTTTCAATAGTAGAGATTCGAAATAGATAAAGAGATACTTGGCAAATTTGTCAGCAACGAACTTAGGTATCGAAACAAGTGTGGTATTAAATTAAAGCTACACTTTGGGACTATTATTAGCCCACTGAGGGTTGTGTGCTATGATGATTTTCATAGCATTTATTATGTATCCGATGGTGTACTTGAATAAGTCGATTTTGTTGAAATTTTCCTCAGGCCCAGCGAACCCAAATCTGCGCAAGATGATTTTTTAGATTGAACAAATACTTTCGGAGAAATTGGTTTTTGAAATTAGAGATTCCTTCGCTTGCAAGAGTATTTCGAAGGGGTACTGTTCCAAATAATTGTCGAACAATAATGGGACGATATAGATCCATGAATTCGATTGGCAAAACACCTTATTTATTGTATTTTCAACGATTTGACATCCCTCTGAAATACACTCAGCCAAACCTGGATTGATTTCGTTTTGAAAACTTTTCTAGCACATGTAGTACAGTGTGATTGGTTTGCCAACTCTTTTTCGCTGTCATTTTTCTATCTGGGGTTTTTGTAAAAGCAAAAAGAAATATACTTCGGAACTTGATTCCTCTAATTTGGACGATTTTACCATCGTGTAGAGCAGTTTTCCCAGGGTTTGCCGTTTTATTTTTCTATCCAGATATTTGCGGAAGCAGATGTATGTATGTTCCTGAATATATCGTGTAAAAAAAGCCACTGTGAAGCATACAAAAATTAATAATTCGAGAATTATTTAGAAAAAACGTGTAAAAACAAGATGAGTTTATTTGTGGCGACCGTGTTATTTCAAAATCGTTTAAAAGCAGGTTAAGGTGTATGTACTCCGCAACATATATACCTCAGCCCATCTACCTTAAATCAGAGTGGATATCGAATGTACCGTGATATGTATGAAATATCTTCGGATGTAAAAGTATTTTAGGGCGATTGTGGAAGAAGTGGTGAAAATCCTTGATAAGACTCTTTTCAAGAGACTTTTGTGTTTGGATAACTTTTCTTAAGCACTCAAAGATGAACAATAGATTGCATAGTCAACTTAAGAATGTATGTTCGCTTACCATAATATGCCTTTAGATTTAAAAAAAAAAAACATTTAAAGATTTGTTTTTTTAATTTAATGCATAAAATAATATTTACTCTTTTAGAAAAGAAACAAATATAAATATATATATATATATGTGTGTATATATATAGTATGTATGTATGTTGTATTATGTATATATATATATACTAAATACAATTCACGTTTTTTTTATATGAAATAACAAAATATTACTGCAAATACTAACTAGAATTTACATATTAATTTACAGCTAAATGTGTTCCAAAGTAAATACGTTTTATTTATTTTGGTTTTTATTTTTACAAAAAACAAATTTCAAATAGAAACAAATTATTTACTTGTTGAAAAAAAAACAACCAAATGTTTGCCTGTTTCTTCATCTTCTATTTATTAATATTTATATTTTATTAATAACAAATGATCAAAATAATTGTTAAAGAAAGAAAATTAATTAACAAATACAAAAAGAAATCAAATTCTTCAATTGTTTTGTTGTGTTTCCCCCACTGTAGTTTATGTATATGTAGGTATAAATATATATATATATATACCTTCACATTTATATATATATATATATATATATATGTACATACATATAGATAATTTCGTTATTTATAAATTTACATAAAAACAAAGGAACTATATATTTCAGTCTTTTTAGTATAAAAAATATCTATTGTTTGCATAGTAAACATATGTGTGTGTGTGTGTGTTGTATGTATTATGTATGTTTTTCTTTGTAGGGTATATGTTTCATAAATTTATTAGGTATTTCTTTTATTTATTTATTTATGCATGTGTGTGGTTGTGTGTTGTTGGCATTCAATCCGTTTGTTTTTAAAAATTAAATTTGTATAAAAAATAAAAATAAAATAAAAACAGCATAAATGTTAATATCTACAGTTATTTTTTCTAACACTAGTTTACAAAAAAAAAAAAAAGAAAAACCTTTCATGTACTTTTTATGCTAAGTTTTGAAAAAAAGATTTAGAATAAAATTGTTGTGATTTTAATGATTTGTTTTTTTCGTTTAATTTTGACCATATCGAGGGACAGTAACATACAATCGGCGAAACAAAATCTAAATATACTACTCTGCCCACACTTAGTTCGTACCCCTGTCATTTTTTAAAATTTAAAATTGACAACATTTTTATATCGAAATAATGAAAGTTTAACTGGAACTCATTGCTTAATCTTTTTTTCGAATAACTGACCGTTCGTTTTTGTGATCACATTTCAAACAAATCACGTTGCTTAACTGAAACTCCGCTAAACGGTTACTTTTTGAATATTAATAAATGAAATGAAATGAAAGCAACAAGTCGAACTCGAAATTAATGTCTCTAGGAAAGCAAAATTCTATCAAGGAAATATCAGAAGTACACATGAAAAGTGGAAATCAGTCAATCGATTTCTACTGAAACAAGTGAGCAAAAGTCTCTATAAGAAAAGTTAGAAATTCGTATGAAAACAGGAAAACAATTGTTATCGATTTCTACTAAGACCGTTTAACAGAAACACAGTCGAACTATTCCAACTCCGTTGTATTATTGTAATTTTCAAGATATAGTCAAATTACCTATGAAATAAAGAAACAAAACAAAACTATTAATAACAAGAAAATGGTTATGGTTAAACAATTAAAATTTTGCTAAATAATTTCTGGTATCTGATTTTACATTCGGTGAAAGGGAGTATAGAAATTACTAAACACTGTAATCTATTAATTTTCTTTCAATTTGTAAGAGGGGCATTTAAAAACAGACAGGTGTAGTTTTGAACAAATGTCTTCCCTTTTGTTTATACTTGGTCTAATTCAAGAATTAATTTGATTGATCAATGTTGTTGTTCGAACACTAAGATGCCATGACGTCATTTTTTACAATGATGTCCTTAGTACAAACTATGGACAAAATTACATGTTTTTAGAACAATTTAAAAAGTCTGAATTTATAAATTCGAAGTCCGGTGTTCTTTCTATTTTCACCTCGAGCACTGGTCACTGAAAAATTATGTTAAATGATTTCATTTATTTCTTCCAGACTTGTAATGTGAAATTGTAAAAATCTTCCATAGCAAAGCTAACGAGAGAAAAAAACCATTCATTGCTGCCTATGCGGATTTCGTTGCATTATTTGTTCAATTTTGTGTTTCTAAATTGAAAAGACTTCCTAATACATAAACAGTTGTAAAATTTAACATTTTAATTGAAATGTAAATGGCGAAAAAAATACATGAAAAATAAACGCAGTTTTAGTAGGAAGACCACTTTTTTTTTTTTTTTTTTTTTTTTTTTTGGTAAACTAGTGCATTTTTGTAGTTAGAACGGTCCTAAAGCAGCGCTTGTTTACATGATCAATGGAGAATTTGCAAAATAAATTTTGAAAACATAATATTTGGATTCGGGGTTGCCAGAAATCGTTGCAGTGGAAGACTACAATTACAAAAGATTTCAAATAGAACAGATACAAGTTCAAAATAACGTATTCGATTTCAAAAACATTTGGTGAATTTGACCGCGTAAGTAAAATTCACGTTTGCTTAAAATTGGTTATTGCGTTTTTTGTTGTTGTAAAGGTAATTTGTATATATATATATATATATATGTGTGTGTGTATATATACTGTGAGTGGGTGGTGTTTGTTCTTATACACCAACATATATAAATTAATTTATATACATATATATACACGTGTGTATGTATAAAAATGCATGTATGTATTTGTAAGCGTGTGTGTGAGTTTGTGTGTGTCTATGTTGTTTTATGTAAATAGAAAATAAATTAATTTTGTTTTATGTTCTCTTGTCGTAATAGTTTAAAATATTTCATTGTTTTTTTGCGGGAATAAAAAAAAATAAAAGATAACTACATACATATCAAAAACGATTTTGTACTCTGAATTGTTGCTGTATTTTTGTTGTTGTTTGTTTATTTTATAATTTACTATTGGATATTGTTGTAGTTGCTGTTGTAGTTTATGGTAAATGTATGTGTAATTTTGATAATACATAATAGTGTGATATCCGATTGAAATAATGAACTCAAAATCAAGCCACATGTACAACATTGAGGTTAAAGGAAGGGGGGCGTGGTCGATTGGTTTGTTTATTGTGTTTCTGTTGTTTCGTATTCGAGTTAAACTGTATTACATTGAAAATATAAATGTATAAAAAATTTCGCTATTAAACGTTTGTTATACACAAAAAAAACCCCACAGAAAATATTTGAAAAACTCCTTGTCTAACTAAATTACATTTTTTCTATGTAAAATTTCTTTTTCCGTTCATTTTTATATTTTCATTCGTTAGAATTCATTTCTATATTATTTCACTATGATATTCCTGCTTTTGATTTTACTGTTTTGTTGAAAATGGATTTTTTGTTGCAAAGACTGTTGTCGATTTGTAAGATTGACATTGAAAATCGGTAAATAGGAATTACTACGGAAGGTAACCCTCTGAACAAAATAATCGTCATATTGCATTGCCTAACCAAGAACCAAAAATTAAAGTTATCTTCCTACTTTCAAAAAATACCGACTTCATTAAAGAACTTCAAAAGACCGTTTAGTTATTGAACAACATTATGAAAGCTGATGATTGATCCTTTGGCATTACAGTTGACGATATGTTCCTCTTTTTTATGATTAGTGAGCAAGCTGAAATTGAAAATCACATTGAAAAAATAAAATAAATGAATGCAAATATTTTGTTTTGTTGCTGAACCAACACACAAAAATATACTCTTTCACGCACTTTAACATAATTGCTAATAACTTTGGTAATTATACAATTATACCCACCCTATTAACTTTGAAATAAACTTTTTACATAATAATTTTTATTTAAGTCACACAAAACAAACAACTATTGCACATTATTTTACTGAACCGATTGGAAACCCATGTGTGTATATAATTTATTTTTTTGATTATCATTATATATACAATCAGAAAGCCTCAAAAAAATATAAAATTTTTAATGTGATTTTCAACTTGAACATTTTTTTTAATAATACGAGTGGTTGATTTTCATTTTGTAAACTAATATCTTTTGTAATATCCGGTATTGTCGTTTATACAGGCCATTCGCTATATATTTTTTTTTTTAAGAAAAGTGGAATTCCATTGAAAACTAGAGCTGTTGGATCGGGGATAAAAACTTTGATTTGCTTCGAAATTGCGGGAACGATTAGTGTTAATTTGGCATAAATTTGGCCACAAATTAAGCGATTTTTTTTTAAAATAATCCTATCCCTACATCAGTAATGTTATTCATTATACATTTTTTGTTGTTGTCCCCAGCAGTAGTTGAATATGTCACTAGTAAAAGTATACGTCGTTTTTAATAAAACGTCTGGCAGGCATAATAATTGAGTTATATTTGAAAGAATTTTTATTTAAATTACCGTCTTTTATAAACAGGGATTCTATGCACATTTGAAATCTACATTGGTATGTTTAAAATCTGTAAATTGTTGAAAAATATTAAAGAAACTTGTGCCTTGACGCTCCTGACGTTCTTTAGGCCCGTGACTGGGAATTCTGACGTTCTTTATACAAAGAGACCGAGTGCCACATGACAAACTAAATAAGTTCCATAATAATTAAGAGTAAAAAATAGGTAGTTTTCATTATGAATTGGTCCTACAGGAGTTTGGATACTACAAGTCCATCGAAAATAACAATACAATGTTATTTTTTTTTTATGCTAATGTTACTTGGTTATCAATCACAAAACAATGTCCTAAGGTCTTTAATATGTAAAAGAAACAATTCCCTTTGACAGAGTCTCTATCGAACTATGCTGTGAAATCTGCATTCGTACGATAGCTAACTGATGGTATTGTTTCCCGCTCGCATTCTATTTTCCCTAAAATGTTCTCTGGCATACAAAAATAAATGTTAAATTGTATAGGTTTTTTCAAAATGCATTCTCAAATAATCATACGGGGGTCTTCGCAACAACAAACGTATTTATGTTTATATATGTATAAAAAATTAACTAATTTTTTGTTTTATGTATGTGGTATTTGGTAATGTTATGTATGTAGATTACTATTATCGTTATCGTTATTATTATTGTTATTACGTATTACAACTAGTATTCAACTAAAAATAATTGGGTTATTAGTTTAGCTTCTTATTAACAGTGTAATGATTCAAAGCAAAAAAAAAAAAACAAAATAAAACAATCAAACTATAGTTATAAAAATAATGTAAAAAAATCATTTGATATTGTGTACGTATATATGTTTGCATGGATGAGAGGTTAGTTATACATAGTGTTAGTTACTTAGTAGATTGGTTTAGTGAATATGACTGGTTGTAACTGTGTGTGTGAATGAGTATGTGTGAATGTTGTCCTATATGGTATATATCTATGGGTCTATCTACGAGTATAGTTTTCAGTTGTTGGCTATCTAATGTATGTAGGTACATTAGTGTGAGCGGGAATTCATTATATGAACACACCACTTAGTATGAAAACGTTTTGAAAATAATACATTCGATTGCGAATACTCTTGGTGTTCTGCATAGACAGACTACTGGCGAAACAGTAAATTTCAGCACCCTAAGATCATGGACGAGTGATGCGCCTACTATTGACGACGTCGGAATTGACAATATCTAGTTAGAGTCTATCTCAACGCTACATACCTAATCATTTGTCTCCTACGTTTGGACACAGCCCACAACATTGGATGTTTAAATTGCAAAAAAGCTATCTTCTATTTAATTTTTCAGGTGGCCGTTCTACTCTCAAAATAACAGAAGAAATTAAAAAATATCTTTTTCAAATGTCCACAGTTGACAGCGCCTTCTAAGGACGGATACAATAATGTTAATTCCGACGTAGGAAAATGACCGTTTGTCGCCATTGCCCTGGACTCATCGAGCGAGGTATATCAACTCCTCATGCTAGTTGGTTGCTGCAATTTCACCAGTAGACTATAAAGAGAACATATATTCTTCATGTACATATTTTGAAAACTTATGCATTAATTTTGTCGAACGAAACGGAAACGGTTTTATTTCAAAACGAACTTATTTTACGTTTCTTTCAATTCTGTATTATTGTTTGAAATTGCTATTTTTTGGTACTGAATTTTCGTTTTCAAACCAAATACAAAATGCTTGACGTTTTGCACGTTTCGTTTTACAAAATAAGGGCATTATTTATACATCTATTTTTTTACGACACCCTAATGTACATACAAGGTTGCTTGCTTGATTTGTTTCTGAAGGGTTAGTAGCACAACACAATACACTACTAACACAGAACGAACGGATTTGACTTAAGCTCTACCACAGAATAAAGAAATTAGCTAATTGACGAAATAGATTCGGAAACTGAAATGGAAAAGAAACAAGACTTTTGGGAGCGTAATTACAAAAATAACTCAGCTTATAGCCAAAAGGATTCTTATACAGAACTATACATTTTATAGTTATTTTAGTTTTTAAATTTTCATACCGTTTTATTTTTACATTTATGAAGTCGAGTGATTTCAATTTTAGATTCTGGATCTACTTGGAAAGTCGCCATCAGAATATCGTCAAAGCATACTACTTTCATCGATGTCTACATTTTCAAATAATAAATCAGATATTTCAGTCATTGTTTCCACAATAAATAAATTCAAGTTTTATTTTTAATCCTCTTGAATGTGTGTGATGTTCTGGAGAAATTACAATATAGGATTGGACATCTCAAATAAAAATTCTAACGGAGCTTTACCATTTTCAAATCTTGACCTATTTGCATATTTGAACATATGAAATTCACATGTAGACATTTATTGTTGACATTCTTGATTTTTTGGTGTGTTTTAGAAAGCTCAAAAATGGAGTACTTCTCTCCGCTAAAATCCACTAAGATTTTATGATTTTTCCACAAATCGACGTTAGAACCGTGTTGAAGCTAATAAAGAACGCTCCATAACTGTGACGGTTATAGTACAAATACCTGCTGACTACTAAATTAGAATTTAATGAGTGAATAATACAAGTTGACACATTAGAATGGGTCAGTCAAGTAGGAAAACAAATGCATTTTGTTGTTTCATAGTAGAATGTAGTTCCAAATACCACTTATCATTCATCCAGATAGTGAATAAAATTTCGCCTGCACTAAATTTGTTTGCCATATTTAAATGGAGAATTTGGGTAATCTGTTCAACTCATTTTGTTGTCGTTTTTATTTTCGAAAGTGCGTGTTCGGTTCTTTTGGATTGTAGATTCTCTATCTTGATTTTGTACAGCAGTTTTTAATTTGACTCTTTCGAAGCAAGATATGCATTGCTATGGAATCAGCTCTAAATATTAGTAAATTTGTGGATGTAAGCGGAATCGTATTATCTCGTTTCATATTTCGAAAAATACAGCATCAAACATTTTCGAAATATGAGAAGATTTTGTTTAATGGCAGAAGTTTAGACATCGTATTAAATACATATTCTAATTTCGATTTAAAATTAATTGCATGACTCGGCATCGTTCGAATGGTCGCTATGTAAGAATATATCTTTATGTGTGAAAATGTAGATTTCGATACGAAAGGGTTTGACTTAAATCATAAACTTTTGAATTCTGTGGCAAAATGATCTTGTTTTGTAGTTTTGCATGTCCAACCTACGTATATCCTGTGTGTTTGGTAGCGGTGATTTACGTACTGAGTGTGTATGTGTGTAAGCATTACATTTCAATATTATCTCTTGTGTTTGTGTGGTGGTTGGTTTGTTAATTTATATAACTTTGTATCCAATAATGATATTCATTTTGTATGTGTGTTTTTTTTTGGCATTTCATCTTTCATTATTTTATAAAATATATTCATTGTACATACATATATATATATATATATATATGTAAGTATGTATATGTATGGTATATATAGTTCTTTTGCTTTTGCTTCTTCATCTTGTCGTTTATCATCTATGCATGTATGTATGTATGTATGTATATCTTGTTTCATTAATATTATTACAGTATGTATGTGATCTGGTTTTGATTTGACATTCAAAAAGTCAATATTGTTTGTTTTTTCTTTTCTTTTGTTGTTTTCGTTTAATAATGTTAAGCGTATAATTAAGTTGATTTTACTGTGAATTCTCTTATGTATGTATGTATACTTTCCTATAAACATTCAAAATGTTTTGTTTAATTAGTATAAAATATAATCGTAATAATATGGTTGTATAGTAGTAGTTGTTGTATATATATATATATATATATATGTATATATATATATAGTGTATGTACATAAATAAATATTAATATTTTTGTTTTGTTTTTGTTATTTTTCAATTATTTACAAACGCAGTTGTATATTCAACCAACTCAGTCAGTAGATTAAACTGTATGTTTGTGTATGTGTGTGTTTGTATGTGGTTGTGGTGTATAAATACATGTTTGGTTTATAGTCTCGTCTCGTCTTGTGTCGTGTCGTTATTTACGCTTCTCGTCCCACAAACCCATTAGGTGGCGGCTGTGGCGGTTGCTGCTGTTCCTTGAACCATTTTTCTTTTCGCGAAAACGTTGACGATGGCACCGTTTCTGTCATCGTTGTCCCCTTTGTCATCTCTTGCTGTGATGTTATTGTTCCTGGTGTTGGTATTGTCGAGGCGGACGCAGTGTTCGTTGCACTTTTGCCACTACTACTACTTTGGCTACGACTTCGATCTTTTGCCGACGGTGCTTTCCGACTGAGGTGATCATTATTGCTACTACTTCGTCTACTTGAGGACATGCGATTTAATTTAATGTCTTTCGTCGCATTTATATCATCCTCCTCCTCGGACTCATGGCTCGAGGATGTTGAGGGTGGAGTTGTCGATGAAGAGAAAGTATTGACCCGATCACTGTCAACGGGACGTGTGGGAGGTGGTTGAGTAGTCGTGGTTGCCGCTGTCGCTTTTGGAGGTGGTGGTGCTAATACTGTCGCTGGTGTTGTAACTGTCGCTGTTGTTTGGATGGTATTTGTTGGTAGCAGGGGACACATCATTTGATAATTGGCATCGTTGATGTCCATGGCACTGATTTCCGGCATCTTCTTTTGAGTAGGTTCATTCATCATCACATAGGTGGAGGCCACTTCATTTGTTAGTGACTGAGCAGCACCTCCCGGTTGCATTATTTCGTAGTTGGGATTTTCACCTGTGTGCACCGATGCCCCCGTCGTATTTAACGATTCATCTAACATTTTATAATTGGGCTGTGATGAACCCATCATAAATGCGGATGCCGACTGTAATCGGGGCCTTATTCGGTTAGTCTCAATACCTATTGTACTGTTGTCGCCCAAACTATTATCAAGTCGTCTGTAGTTGGGATTATCGCCGGTGCTGGTGCCTGAAGATGGGGAGAAAAAGTGTTGGTTGGCACAATAGCTTCCTGCACTACCACTGCCACCACTTTCGATTGTTCCCAGATTTTGACCACTCATACTCTTGCCTCGACCGCTACGAGCGAGATTATTAATACTACCCCCAACTCCTGCAGAGCTGTTTGGATTGGAACTTGTACTTTTATGGCTAGCATTACTTCCGGAACGTTTGTGGTTGAATATTCGCATATTCATCATACGCAAGCGTGCAGAGTCGGCCACGGCTTTTAGACTTGGGTACTTACCAGTTCCAGCTTTTGATGAAGCATTCGATGAGGCCGCCGAGGCAGTTGAAGGATGCAAAGAAGATGCCACTTGTTGTCCTATAACATCGTCAGGCATAGATGTCGACAATGGCATTATTGTCGGTTGTTTTTGACGTCCTTTAGGACGTAGAAGCAGATTTTGACCTGCCGTTGACTGTGCTCCGAAATCATCCTCATCATCGTCACCGCCTACATTGGAAGGAATATGTTCGCTGTAGTTCGGACTAGGATCATACATTTCATAACCCTGTTCATCGGAATCACGCTTGATTCCCCCATCGTTTGGCTCAAAGTCAGTTTGACCATATGTATCAATGTGCTCTGAATGATGTTGTCGGGCTTGCTGCTGCGAAAAGCGTGTAGGCTGGTAGAGGTTTCGATGATGCGGATGAGTATGGGGGTGCGTTAATTGATGACTAGTAGAACTCGATCCCAGTTTTCTTAAACCAGCAGAAGTGGAAGGAGCCGAATTTAACAGCTGGCTGTGAGGGTGTAGTATTCGCGACATGTTATAACTACCGCGGGATTGTTCATCTGGCGTACTGCTAACCACCATTGGAGAGCCCATGCTATATATATATATATATTGTAAATGTTTATTTGGGGGGCTTCCCATTTAGTGCAATTGTAGAATCTTACCTATAGGGTGAGTGTGGCGCATCATCATCCATGACCATAGACGAATCACCGCGGTGACCCATTGATGAATTATTATCCATATTCAGTTTGTAGTTGCTGTATTCCTCTAAGCGAAGTGGTGTAGTTACATCCTCCATATCGTTTTCCGGATCATCAAACACATCACCTGAACGTTGATTTCGATCTGTGAAAGAAGGGAGGACGGACACAACATTAATCAAATACACTTTCCTCTATGTTTCCCATGTACGCACCAGCAATCTCCTTGGCCAATATATGTTGTCCATCCTCGGAATTGTAAAACGATACTTCACGAAAATGAGGGTCAGCCAAATCAAATAAATATCTTATGATCTCTATAAAGGTTGGACGGGCAGTTGGTCTGTGATGCCAACATTTTTGCATTAGACTATACAATTTGTCGGGGCAATTCTCCGGACGCTCCATTACACCACCATCGATGACATACCGTAAAACTTGATCATTTGCTAAACCCTTCAGAAAATATAGAAAGAACGATTGTATTCCAAGATATCTAGGCGGTATCATGGCACTTTACACTACCTGATATGGCTGTGATGCCAATGTGGCCATTTCCCATAACACAACACCGTAACTGAAGACGTCACTGGAAGTGGAATACACACCATCTCTTAAGCTCTCGGGAGGCATCCAGCGGACGGGAAGTAGACCTGCAATCAAAAATATTTTTATGAAAAACAAATTTATACATATATTGTGTGTAAACACAAATTATTAATTGTGTAAATACCTTTGGTTCCCTTGCGGTAGTAATCATTTTCATAAATATCTCTGGTCATTCCAAAATCACCAATTTTTACCGTTAAATCCACAGCTACCATGCAATTCCTTGCAGCCAGATCACGATGAACAAACTTCTTAGCCGCCAAATATGCCATACCGTCAGCAATTTCAATAGCCATCTGATATATGCGGCTCAGCGGTGGCGGTTGGGATGACACTCCCCTATTGATTATATGACCCATGTCATCTCGCTCATCGGGGCGGTGGGCTCGTAAGTATGACTTTAAATCGCCATTCTTCATGAGCTCCATTATGACAAGAGCTGGCTGACCGCGTGAACACACACCCAATAAACGCACCACGTGGTAGGTGTCGAATTGTTTCATAACGCAGGCTTCATTTAAGAAGTTCATGCGTTCACGATCGGTGGCATTTTCATTTACTGTCTTAATGGCACAGGGAGTGTCATCGTCATTGCTTTTTAATATACCCTCATACACCATTCCAAAAGAGCCCTGGCCCAAAGAGCTTAATTGAATTACCCGTTCTCGTGCCACTTCCCATTCATCCGGTATATATTGTAGACTTATATAGTGAGGATTGCCCGAGGGGAACATTTTCAAATCTGACGGTGGGGCCAAAATACGCTTGCGGAAGAGGAGATATACCGCAGCTCCGATCAGTAGTATGAGGACTATGGACGCCACGGCTATGCCAGCTATAATGCTGGGAGCTAGAGTATTGGGCTAAATAAAACGATATATTATGCTTCTAATATGTATTTTTTTTCATTCAATATATCTTACCGGTATCCATACGTAAATATAATCGGACTTTAGACCTTCTCCTGCCAAAGTGTTCGTCAGTATACGTATACTGTAGTTGCCGCTCTGCAGACCACTAAGGACATAACCGTTATCTTGATAATTCAATTCTAAGTAATCGACTTCCGTTATGCACTTTTTCTCTTGAACCTCATCTTGACCCTGTAGCTGGTACAGAATTATATAGGATACAACGGCGCCGTTGGGTCTTTCTGGCTGTACCCAGAAAAGACGAACATTCGTACGGGAGGTATTTGTGGCTTCCGCCAGAGCCCATAGTTTTTCCACTTTATCGACGTCATCTGAAAAAAGGTGAACGTTGTTTTGCTGACTATTCATGAGATCATCTTAAAGGACATACTTAGCTTAAGGGTGCGCACATAGATCTTTACTTCTACACTGCAATCACTGGCATTGTTGTTTTCTTCGAGTTCTCGACATGCTTGTATGCCCAACATGTACCATGAAAAATGCTTTAGTTTGGTGAATGTGAAATCGTACGTAGTTGCGTTCACCGCATAAGGAAAGTCTTTATAATATAGGCCTTTTTCGTCCATACGAGTTTCATTGTATTCCTGTGAATTGGTACCATCCCGATATGGTCCACCTATCGCTGGGTAGACGGGGGCCTCTCGTATATGACGAAGCATAAAACTATCGAATGATTCTTCGGTTTCCAGGGCGCGCCGGTTTCTTTTTTCATCCGGTTTATTGGAAGTCTCAGCACTGTTATTTGCCTTGGGTTGTTTTCTGTTTTATTGAATGGGATTAATATTATTTAGTATAGTGTATTTAATGATCGTCGGGTGATTTCGGGCACATACTTTACATAGATAAAATTTTGCAATTGATTTTCCAGTTCAATGCTGGCATGTATGTTGGCATCTACGACCTCATCGTTGAACACACTTCCCTGTGGATTCTTTGGACATTTACAATCTAGTGGCTCTTTCGGCTTCTCCGTTACGGCACTGGGTGCAGTTTTATCCATTTTTATTGCACTGACCTTTAAAGCTGCAAAGCGAAAACATTATATATTCACAAACAATTCGAAATAATTTTAAGGACTGCAATATGATTTCCTTTAACAGAATTTGTATAATAGAAAACATACATTTTTTAGAGAACCGTAGTATATCTGATTCAGATCCCCAGTAGATAGATTTCTACTCAAGCCATACTGTCGATCATTCACAAGGCCGGTTAGACTCTAGATACTCTAGACCAGTTGGTGGTTAAGCATGCTTTGCATAACTTTAGAGAGCCAGAATATAATGTTATTGGGCGGTAATTTAGGATTTGTAGTCTCACCAATCTTGGAGATTGGCTGAACATTGCCAACATTTCAACGTGAATGCCAGCACATTACGACGTGTTGAAAGGATTGAGCAATGGACGAGCTAGCGTCAAAGAGCACTTACATAGGACAAGTGCTGAAATACCACCCGGGCCCCGAGTTTTATTTGCTTCAAGATCTGCAAGAACCCTTTCAACTGCAAGTGTTCAACAAAATGTCTGGGGCATCGATATAGATACCACCATCTCGTAAGGTATCTAGAGTCCAACAACGATCTGGATGACCGATCTACTCGACAACTGATGGCTTTACTTTCGGAACTATGGAATAGAGCAACAGGGTTCTGTTCTCTTCGCTTCTCTATTTTATATTTTCACAGACCACCTGTTAGGTCGGACTGGGTACCTCTTCCAGCAAGTGTGTTCTCTGCCGGCTGTGACATTCTCAAATTCAAGACAAGTTTCAACTACTTCTCCTTCTTTCCTCCTTTCGATACCCTAATTTCCTATCGCTAACACAGTGCATTGTATCTGTAGACGGCATCTCCTGAGTGTAAGTCAAAAAGTCTGTTGTAATATTTTCATTTGTTTTCACACTAAATTCTGTTTTCAATGAACAATTTGTCACAACAAACTCAATAATCTCTAAAGCCATGTACAACTGTTCTACAAAATAATTTGCTGGCTTAATCAGTAGTTCCTGGCCAGTAGGTATACAAATATTGTCGAGCATAGCTCAATGATTTATCAGTCGTTCCTCTCTATTCATTAATAGAATGCTAAGGGAGATACTAATCTAGTATCAAAAACACTTTTCGTGCTGGTATTCGTTATCGCATCATTCACATTAATAATAAGAAGAAGTGGCCCAGGAATAAGCAGGGAATTTGAAACTCCTAAAGACCTGGAATTGTGGCTGTTTTCCTTGGAGAACTTGTGTCTTGACATTATTCATGCCATCGATGTGAGGAGTGGGTGACAATTGAATTCATCCCAAATGTATTATCATATCACTTTATATATCTTGTCGCTAAAACAACCTTGATATTGATATATGTCAGGGTAGGTTATACCGTCAGTATTGCATCCATGGGTATAATTAATTGGTTATAAACAAATCAGTTAATACCTAGGCAGAGCATTCACCAAACCTTATGCTGATTTTTAATGTATACACCGTTATATTTTTGATCAATCAGCGACTATGCGAAATGTTTGTGGGTCAAGTATCAGATTTTCTTTCCGATAGCTTCTAAGAAAAATGAATGGATATCACATGCCTATAAAAACCCTGTTGGAATAGCTGTACAACTATAAAATAAACTATTAAAGAACTCATATTGATGTGGTTAATTTAAAAAAAAAAAAAGATAAATGATGTATGTAATTGAATCTTTTCTCTACGTTTCACTATACTTACGATCTTTGCAGTAGTTACGTGACTCCAGTCGTTGAACACGGTCATCGTATGTGGCCCTTATTTTGTATCTGATTAATTTGCCATTAGGATTTTTCGGAGGATGCCAGCTCATTATAATGTCGGAGCTAGAGTTAGCATAGCCCTGAAGTTTATCAACAAAAGATGGCTGATTTGATTTGGTGGTGAAATGTTGAATGGGACTTTGGGCATTCCGACGTTCCGTCGAAATAGTCATCGTTTTAACATAGAAAGCATATCGCGTGAAAGGTTTAAGATTTGCAAAAATATATCTTCTATCTTTGGTAGGTGCACTGACTAGCCACCTATTGAGAACATATAGAAAAAAAATAAAATAATTAAGATATGAAAATACGAATGGCAATTTTTGTTTGTCTGCACTCACCCATCATCACACGGTCGAAACCCGTATTTTGTGGCATTACCGTATGGATCCTCCATGTGTAGAAACTGATAACCAATAAATGTACGTTCATCGTCATATTTTATGGAATTTGTAATATTAACTATGGCCACAGTGGATTTTAATCTGAAAACCACCACATCTAGTAAAGACGTATTACCTAATGTGGAATAAATTAGTGGGATTACTTTAAATTGAGGCAACTGGTTTGATGTGATCTGCACTTCACTCACATGAACCCTTGGAACCATTTGAATCTTCAGCTACTTCATTTTTATCGAATTGCGTTTGATTTCTCAACATCGGCAGAAGACCATGAATTTCCGATAGACATAGTTTGGGATTGAAATGAAAGTACACTGTTCCGTTTTCGATTTGAACCGTTTGATTGGGATTCCATAACGACTCTAAATCGGTATTCTCGAGTACGTAAAATGCATACCTTTTAACAATAGGGATGAACATAATTAATTGCATATAATTTCTTGAAGTCACTGGACTTACTTATTTTCAAACAGCTTTTCACCTTTAATAGTCTTTAAGTTTTTAAAGAATCGCAAATCGAACAATCCGTATGTTCCTTGAACCTTCAGGTAACCACTTATAGTTTCAATCGCCGACAAACCATATTCTAGATCTGCACTAATTTGACCTATTGAAAGGTAGCAGTGTTCATTTCCATTATGATAGAATGATGGGTGGTGTACTTACTCGCTCTTTTTATTATTATGGTCAAACTGCCGTCTATATAATTACAGCCATGATATTCTTTGACTCTAGCCGCGCCATCAAATAAAGCACCATCGCACTTCTTTATGCATTTACCGTCACAGAGGATACATGTGGTATTTTCCTTGTAGTAACCAGGCGGACAATGTGCCGAACAGTTGCCATTGAATGGCACCAGTTTCTGTTCTTTACTGTTTTCGAAAATATTTCCAATGCGTAGACATTCTTCGGCAGTAATACATCGACGGCCAAGAAACTGTACATGTGTTCGAACAGGATATACAAATAAAGAAACATTTCCATTACAATTAATTTTGAGACTTACCACAAGAGAATTCTCTTGACATTTGTCGGCACAAGTTGTGTTATTAATGGCATATTTTCCACAGATAATGCATTCGTCTACGTTGTCTGGAGAACATCCCCCCAAGCACGATTCATTACAGCACGTGTTTTCATCGACACAATTGTAACGACACCTTTCGGGGCAAACTATAGGAATTTATACAAAATGTGAAAATTAAAATTAGTTGAACTTTCTACAGGTCAACACGTAATCGCCGATAAAAACTGATCTTATTAGATACAACAATTCCTCGGATCCGACGAGATTATATATAATTATATTAAGATCAGACATTAAAGAATGATTAAATATTCTTTATCATAAATTCGTTTGTGTAGTGTCGTATTTGATAAATTCGCTTTAATTACGTACGCAAGTGCTTATGTCCCTCCACATATCCTTATTGAACAAAGTCTAATAAAATCCTGGATGATATTACAAGGTCGGTTCGAATGAAGAGACTATTCCCTAATGTTAATATGTTATCTTTCTACATGTTTTCAGTAAACGCTGTAATTTTTATAAGAAATGTTAATTTGTCTACTTGTGGAAAAAAGGAACTGCTGTCGACATCTAAACACAGTAAATGTTGACTATTTACTTTGGATGACGGCCGGAGGGAGTGTCGCAGATAGTCTGTGCGACTGTCACACACTAAGTCCAGGTTCGAAACCTGGTAAGATCATCAAACATTTTGCAACGGCAGTTTCCACCTCGTAAATTCTGGCGACTTTACCAGTAAGAACCATGTACAAACTTCTCTAGATAAAACATTAGCCGTTCGGAGCCGATTTTAAACAGTAGGTCCGGTCAGTGGTAATACAAAGTTATCTTGCAGATCTCAGACAACTAAAGAGAAATGGAAGCATTAGCGTTAGATAGAGTAACGTGGAATACAAATACATGATCCTACGATCCTTATAGTATCGAGAGAAATAATCATTCGTATTATGAATCATTCATTTATATCAGAGCAAAAAATACGAAAACATATTTTACTTCATGGAATGTTAAGGGAAACACATACGTAATATGAATTAAGCTGTCTAGCTACCAATGCGTTTCACTTGTCGCATTCATGGCCAAAGTCGTGTCTTCTCGTATCATCACATTACAACTTACATACGAATAGGTGAACGGTACGAAAGCTACAAATACTGTTACTGATAGGAAAACACATTGGTCTGTTACAACATTAACACTTTATCATATAGAAAACCGAATACGATCTTGTGGAATGTACTGTACTTGTGGATAATGTAAACGTTTATTATTTACATTTTTGGCATGTTTTGCTGTTCCAACAATGACGACGACCCTGACGTTGTGGGCAAACAAGATCGTTTGCTGCCAACCCGACATCCGTCCATTGCTCACCGGGACACGAGGGACATTCGACGGGATCACGATTATTCTAAAAGAAATGAAACTCGTTAATTTTGTTATATATTACATGAAGAACAAAATCTATACTTACATCAACATATATGTCCGTGGTATTCTTTTGAACGATTTGTGTCCAATCGATTGTTTTTACAAAACACAGCATCACATTCTTTTCGATACGTATTCCTCCATCTTTGATGGTGGTCAATTTCGGCAGGCCCAATTCTTCAAGATGTGAATTGTAATAGACAATCAGGGCGTAGCCTTCAAACAGTTGGCGACCACGTATAACACTTAAATTTGGAAAGATTTGACCCAACGATCGTAGATGGTAGACTTGATAAACTATTATGTAATCGGTGACCTCGGTTAGCAGAGGATACGTTTCATTGTAGTCATCGAATGAACGACTATTGATTAGGTTAATCAGCAGGAAACCTTCGATAACAGTACAATTGGCAAGTTGACGCATTTGACCGGGACTATTGCGTATATCAAGGGATTTGCAAACTACAAATGTTATAATTTTTTTAAGGGATGAAAAGAAAGGTGAAACGAAAATCGATTAATATAGTTACCAATTAATAATCGTTAACATCAAAATTTGTAGTTGTAGTAAAGCAACTACGGTCTTCTTAAAGTCCTACCACCGTATTCATACAAATTTAAAACATCTTTACAAAACCTTTCTTTAAGAAAAATGTGTGAAAATTGTTTTTGTATTTTCATACACTTTTCTTAACAAAGGTTCGTAAAGCTGTTTTACATTTTTATGAATACGGGGGTTATTGTTTGATAGTTACATAAATAAATATTCTTCCAAGTGCGTAGTAGTATAACTATTGCTGGCCTCTTACAAATTCTATTGCGTAATATTATCTAGGTGCCTATTTGCACACATACATTCATTGATACAAAAGAACGTAATTGATTAAGCACAACATTTATTATTTGTCTTCGCTTTATTGTTTAATTGATAATTAACTGGTCGATTTTTTTTATCAATTACACTTTCGTTTAGCTACCCCGCAAGGATCTCAACATGCATGATTTCGCACACATGAATTCTATGTACATCACAAATGTCTAATCGTGATGCTGTTTAAAATTATTTAATAATTTAATAACACCGAAATTGAGAAAAAAAGTAACTATTGCAATTTATCCGGAATGTAAATATCTTTTCAAAAGTATTGTTTTTATTTTAAAAAATATTTTCTTGCCAAGAATTACCAAAATTTGATCTGATTTGATTCGAAAAATAATCAGGATTTCAATTATAACTGTACAAAAAAAATTGGAAATCATTTGTCTTCAAAAAATTTATAAAATAGGCTCAAATATTAAAAAATCGTGACCTCTATGAAAATAAAATAGAGACGTGTTATACGTTATGTTGACTGTGACAGATCTGCCTCACTCGAAATCTTGATAAAAAAAAATGTTAGAACGCTTGGACAACGTTTGGGAAAACTGCGCTACTGCATCCTGTCACATAAATGAAATCTTGTTCCGAAAATAATGTTTCGGATAAAAATTAACGTTCTTTTTAAATTTCTTTCTTAATTAAAAAACAACTTGTTTTTGGACCACCCTTTAGAACTCAAATCATTCAGTGTAGGGGGAAAAAACGAAGAGCAACTCGGACAGATGACAATCTAAAGTGAAATGTACGGAACTAACCTAAGAAGCACTCTTAGGTCTTAGGTCGATTGTACAAAATGCTACAACAACACAAGGCTTCGATGATTTATACTGTTGTTGTTTTTAATATTTGTCAACAACAGCACTCACAACATTTGAATTGATAGCTTCGATTACACTAACACACAATGAAAAAACTCAAGAGTCATAAACAAATGTCAAAGTTGAGAAATTCCACTTTGATAAAACGTAATTATCGTAAAAATATTTATATCAATATATGAATATTAAAATTTAGAAAAAAAAATTCAGGGAAGCTGTTTCAGAATATTCGAAAACAATAGCACACGATGGACAATCTAAAAACTTACAAGATTGATCCGGAAATAAAGGTAAGTCCATGTTATTGAAGCCGTCTTGATTTCGATCATGAACAATTTGGAAAATGACATGAAATATGATTCGGAATCTCTTTGGCCGAAACCTAATAAATAATATTAAGAGCAGGAAATATAGTCTATAGGCGATCGTTAGAAAGGTATTTTCTCCAGATTGGGTGATAAACATCGAAGGTATGTCCAAACTTTAGAAGGCAGTAACGAGGGAACAATTGGCTTCCGAATAAACAAAATGTTTTTAAACAAAATCTGAGCTATGTTGCTAAACTGCAGTTGAGCCTAATATGTACATCCGATCCGATGTTTCATGTTATTACTTATGAAGTCAATATAGTCGCTTACATGCCCAGTTCCTTCCTATCGCAAATACTGTACTAATACAAATATATGTATCTCATATGACTTACCAGTTTCTGGACGGTTTAATCGTACTTGGTCCGATGACGACGAAGCCGGCCGCGTATTATCACTGACAAAGGTAGCCAATGAATTTTCCAATGTTGTGTCCGTCAAGGTTTGTGACGATGAGACGAAACATAAGGAAAGGAACGATAGACCCATTAGAAGTGTATTCAAATAAGAGACATTTGGTAGCAGATGATGGTGTCGCGTTTCTTTCACTTGTCTCGTCATTGGTTGCTCTCGCCTCTGAGGATTACGGCGCAATGACGGCATTTGATCTGGATCTGGTAGTTGAAGCTGCGTAATATGTTTCTGCGGCTGTTGTACGTGTTGACTGCGAATGCCAGTGGAGTCGTTAATGTTGAAATGTGTCGCCTGCTTTTGTTCCATCTGTGGGTAATGGTGACGATAATTATGTTGCTGTTGCTTGTGTATTTTAACTCTATTATTATTATTGGAAGACGCCTCAAAAGGAGGACATCTTGGAAGTGGTAACATTGTAGGGATTAGGGCCACCAGCAACATTTTAAATATCATGCACACAGTTTGTAATGGTTGTGACAAATATCGCAATCGTCGTCGCATTATCCCGCTATGTGTGGATTTGTTATAGCAGGTGGGATCATTGTTGGACGACGAAGAACCAGTAATGGAGGAGAGTATTTCTGAGCTATGTTCAAAATGTGAATCCAGTTCAGTATTTGGACCAGCAGATTCTGTTACTGCTGCCAACACCATCGTTCGGGACGTTGCTAAGTAATTGATACAGTAACTGCAGTAGCGGCAACAGTTGTTGCTGTTGTTGGAAGGAATTGAGTTCTGGTCGGTGACGCTGGTGTAGAAGGAAGCGGAGGAGTAGGAGGACTTTGAGTTAAGCATACAGTGTTGTTTTTGAGCTTCATTTGATCCGTTACCAATGTTTGTATCATCAGTTTCACTTAACAAATAATAGGAATTCACGGACGGAAACCATGGCTGTTGCCTCCCAAAAGTTTCCGAGTTTTCAGCCATTCCCGCATATGTACGAGAACAGCATCTGTGGCAGTTATTGATACATGAGCAACTTGGGGGACAGTGGCTCTCAAGTGTAGCTGGTTCATTCGATGTGTAACTATTGAGCGGAGGAGGACTTTTCAAGCATATCGGCAATGGTTTGGGATGCAGCCGCTCACAATCCCCGGACATGGGATGATAATGATGATGTGACTGTTGTTGCTGTGGATGCGGCTGATACAATACTTCGTTACTTTCATTGTCAACAGGAACGCGAAAGCAACATGTGTTGGAAGCCAAAACGGATGGGAACGTTGGAGTTCTGTCGATGCTATATGATGATGACGTTTGCGATTGTTGTGATGTTGTTGTTGCTGTTGCTGTGGTTGATGGCGGCGTTTCATGCCCTTTTGCTGCATCAACTTTTTCCTCCAGCGAAGCATTTCGCTTAAATAAATACAACCTCCGTTTCTTGGCCATTAGATTGTGGTTTGTATATAATTTAGCATCAAATTTATTGTACTTATCAGTGATGATGGTCATTTTATTCACTTCTTATGGGTGCTATTATATTTCGTAATATCTGAAAGACAAATTAAAGAAAAATAAAATATTTTTAAAAAGTTTATTAAATATTTATGGCAGAAATGGTCAGAATGTAATTAGTGTAGTTAGCATTTCGTTTACTCCGGCAACAAACCAAAAACTACACCTATAGTTAAAGGAAACACAGAGCGATGTGTAAACAATTTCCATTTGACTCGTCGACACGAATCAAAGATGATACG
The DNA here is from genome assembly GCA_958296145.1 of Hydrotaea cyrtoneurina. Classification (NCBI taxonomy): domain Eukaryota; kingdom Metazoa; phylum Arthropoda; class Insecta; order Diptera; family Muscidae; genus Hydrotaea; species Hydrotaea cyrtoneurina. Next base: position 8,180,949 of record OY282512.1, on the reverse strand, counting down.
AATACAAATGATTATTCGTCAACTATTAGAGAATACGTATGTGTGAAAATCTGATAGTTAGAAACGCTAGATTTGCACCGATACTCTAAAAGATAATAATCAATAAATTTCGACATATTCGCTGAAGAAAAGTGGAATAATATCCTTTGGCCTGATGAAACAAACGTGAATTTGTTTACTCAGACATTAGAAGACCAGTTAAGACACCATTGCAACTGTAATAATACAAATGCTTTCGCCATAAAGGCGTTGGATGACAAGTACGACGGTAAACGCAGACAGGGAAGTCCGAGTCTACGGTGGAAGGACCAAGTAGAGGAAGACAATGCTTGGAAATCATTTATAAAGCAGGACAAAAGGTTGAAGAGTCAACTTAAGTAAGTAGGGTAAGTAGGTAAGCCTCTTTAATACTATTGTCCCTATTATTTGCCATATACATAACTGTATGTACATATATACATACGAATACTTCCGAAGTCAGTGTAAAGTAGTGTATGAGACAGACATCTAGACCTAAGACTGCGTTTCCAAGTACAATGTCAAATCAAGCTCAATTACCATCGTTTGCTAGCCGCTGGGTAAGAAATGAAAATGGCATTAAAACAAAGGCATGAAACGCCACGATCACATATTTTTCACATTCCATTCATCTTGGTGGGACAGACAGGCAGACAGACACATTTGGAGTCTAAAGATCGTTAAAAAAAATATTTTCTGTCGAACGGCATTGATCAATTTTATACCCAACAACATAATGTACATGTGCTCATACATACGTAGAGAGTGGCATACCAACCAAACAACTATGCCCATACATACAGACATCGTCCGTCATTCCATTCATTCATATTCCACAATGAGAGTTGTTTGGCTGAACATCTAAGCCCAGCCAAACAACTCTCATCTAACGAATTGTAACTGTTATTACGATGCGATGCGATACTAGATGTCGTCGTTATGCTATACATTGCTACACTGCCGCTCGTTGGCAGACTCGTCGAACTCGATGTCTACTCACTGTTACTCCAGATTCATTGACGTTGTATGTGGTGTGTGGCGTGTGAGATGTGATGTTTTTTCATTACGAAATTGTTTAAATTCTTTCGTTAATCTGTAGCTTAAAAAACAATATTGTTATTATTTTCGTAGACCTGTTGCGCACGTATGGCTGTATGGCTGTGTGTGTGTGTGTGTGTAGTATGAGTTTTTATGATTTTATTAGTGTTTATACACTCTCAGTAGTGATAAATTTAACAGAAGATAAGAACGAGTGTCTATCTCTCTTTCGTTATCGTAAGACCCAACATATACCTATTCAATTCATATGTGTGTGTGTGTATGTGCGTGCTGCTCCTGATCTAAATGTCAAATACAACAACAAAATATGTGCAAGTTTGAACAAACAAAGTAGGCATTGTTGCCTCCGTTTTGTATCCCCAATAATATTCACACAAAACGCACTTCTCTAAAAACCCCAAAAAGATCACTTTAGATCACTTGAGAAAAATTTAATACGTATTTCTCTCATTAATTCCAATTTTTTTTTTAAAAATCCCCATCTAGATCAACCGAAAATATATCCCCGTTTTGAAAAATAATTTCCCAAATTTGGTGATAAATCTCCTTAACTGGCAACACAGACACTGATATTTTTTCTCCTAGTCGATACCTACAATAATTCTGAAGGCAGGAAAATAAAACTCCCATTGGTTAAGGAGATACATTCTCTAAAAAAAAAAACTGCCCAAAATCATATTTCAGCCAAAATATTCAGGACGCGTTAAAAACCAAATAACAGCTATTCCAGAAAAAAAAGGCGAATGACGTTTTGTTAGTTTCGTGGCGTACTTTCAGAAACCAAAATCAAAATGGAGTGCACATTTAATGTATTGCACTGTGTTATGTTAGCAACTTTTGTATGGACTAGGCGTTGGTTTCAACCTGCATCTCTTACCGCGGTGGCATTTCATCAGATTTGGCAATAGGAACTAGTGCGAACATTTCAGACGGGTAAAAAGCGACTTACATATGTCCTCACCCTCAATAAAAACAAACATTTGTTTCATATTCCAAAAGTGGACGTGGCCACCACCTTCAGATTTGGCGTCTGACAAAACGTCATAATTGCAACGCAAATTAGCAAATTTTCCAAAAAAAAAAACAAAAAAATATTTTGTTCCACTTGTTTCAAAGTGGCCGTTTTGTTTGGGAGTTACCAGAAAGGGAGAGGCTTTCTTGTCCAAGCTTAACTAAATGTATAATATGTTCACGATTATGTAGGGCGTAGTAATATTATTACCATAAATAGATTTGGGAAAGTATTAGCCCATGCCGAGTTGCCAAAACAATTGGATAATTTTTTCCAAAGTTATCGTGCGATCAAACCAAACATAAAAAGTCATGAATCGAATTCAAAATTTGCAAATGCACTTACTATCTGAAAATGCCAAAAACCAATCTTTGCTGATTGGGTCCTTGAAAAGCGTGAAAATGATCCGGAATTACATCGACAAATCATCTTGACTGATGAGGCTCATTTCCACCTCGGTGGCTACATCAACAAGCAAAATTGTAGCATCTGGGGCTTGGTAAACCCAAGAGTTATTGTTGAGAAGCCCCTTCATCCTCAACGTGTGACTGTTTGGTGCGGTTTGGGGTCCGAATATGCGGTTCGAACAACAGTTACGGTGAATGGATTGCGCTATCGAGAGTATATTAATGATTTTTTATGGTCGGAGTTGAATGATATTGATCTGGACAACGTTTACTTTCAACAAGACTGCGCTAATTGCCACACAAGCAACGAAACTATTGCACAGCGTCGATTCAAGACCTCACAGATAGAATGTGTGAGGCTATCGAGGACATAGGGCAGCCGCTTTGCGATTTGGTTATGGAAAATTCCATGAAAAGGATATGGTCCTGTAAGCGTGGTCGTGGTGGCCATTTGGCTGATTTTGATTGTCATTATTAACGGCATACCCTCCTCTTTATTGTGAAATAAACATGCGATCATTTTACTCAAAAAAATGTCATTTTTCTTTGAATACCGAAATAACACCACTTGTTGGACAACCCTTTACATACGTTCTATAACTCGAACTTCCATAAGTCCAATTTTCTTTCCGTCGAAGCACTTATAGTGGAATTGAAGGAGACAAATTCCCGTTAACAAGTTTATACGTAATTCCATAACTCAAGGTCTCCGTAAGTTGAAGTCTACGGGATACTAGTGTTTCGAGTTATGGAAGTTTGACTGTATATAGATATTTTTGTGGGCGTATGCGGCACGCCTTCCCATCATAAAATCTGTCCAAAATTTTTCAAAATGTATTTTTTGCTACGGAGAACATTTCTGGGCGCAGCAACACGAGAATTTTCCCAATGTACCTAGTAAAAAATAGTTGTATACGTTATACTTAAATATGATATATGTATTTGAATTATGTAGAAGACACTCGCGTGTTGGCTGTCTCACCTTTACTCTGGGGAGATATTCTACAAAATATTTGTGTGATACGAAATTCCACTCGTAAGAAAACCCCAATATGTTCTCTTAGTGAGTGAGCGTGTTTATGATTTCGGTCTGTCTAACGATCAAAGTCACGGTATTCGCAATGTGTAACATTTACGGTACGTACTATTTTGGATTTTCAGATCCGTTTCGTTGTTTTTGATAGCATTTGTCCGTTTGTCCATCGCCCGTTCAATATTTATCTTGTGAATGAATTTAGAAATGACAAAGAGCACATACAGGCACACTCACACTCTACCCGCCGCTCTACTAATAGATGGTGCACACACCAACACTACCGAGTGCTCATTCACACGTATTTATGTATGTACATGTACATCCAACATGCACATGACATATATTACTTTCTATGTATGCATGGGTACTCGTCATTCGTATTTGTACTCGTGCATAGTAGAGATTAGTTTACATTTCATTCATAAAAACACCACTGGCAGTGGCATATGCATATATGTATGTATGTGTGTGTTTTTAGAGTACCGTACCGTATATATGAACATGTATTGTTGGCCGGTCGGTCGGCCCGATTCGATGCTGCTGATATTCTCCACATCGTAGTATTAGTAGTGACGACTGTTGTTGTAAAATAGTAAATACACTAATTAAAATTATGGAGGAACTTTTAGTCAATGAAAATGTTACATAATCACTCCAAAACGTAGTACATAAACATACACACATGCACAAGTAGTTCAAATTGAAATTACGAAATGCCTTTATTGTAATCATAAATTCCATTTAATCACTACGTATTTTTGTTGTGAAATGGAAAAAGGGTTTATTGTTCTTACGACGCCACACCTTTAGACTTATTAAATGGTTATGAGTTCTCGACATATTTCTCAATGAGTGATTTCGTGTCAGAACGGATCAATACGTTTCTTACAACAAACAACGTCTTACTTTTTGAAATTAGATAAGAGTCCGGAACTGTTAAGGCCATGCCACATGATACGATTTATCTGAACGGTTTGTCGTTTAAAAGTTATCGATAGTTAATCTACTCACTGTCTGACAGATAAACGACAACTTTCGTAGAATTATGACATGTCGTGAAAGTTTAACCGATAAATTGTATCATTTAGAAAATGTTAAATTTAAAGCTCAACTGCCGCATGTGGAGATGGAAAGGCAATGCATTCTGAGAGAGTGACAGGTTGTTGTGAATTTTGAAGAGATGGCATCATTGAAAATTCTGCTGAAACGTCATTTATGGTAAAGGTAAGCACTACAGAGGCCTGTTAACCTTTAACTGTACACTTTTACACTTTTGTCCAAATAATTCTCCTCATCAGTTAAAGGTTAAACCATTTGTTTATGGCCGATGATTAAAGACATGGACTTGGAGATCTTTGGTTTCAGCAGGATGGCGGTCTTGCCGCACAGCCCACGCTACAATCATATGCTCACCAAGTGCGGTAATTGTGCTGTCAGTAGTCTCGGTCAATTGGCCACCTTAGAGCGGCGATTTGGCGCTGTCAGATTTTTTTTTTGTGTGATATCGTGGGATGCGTTACTTCACAATAACGATATACCCCCGTATTCATAAAAATTTAAAAAATGTTTTTTTAAGAAAAATTTATGAAAATACAAAAACAATTTTCACATATTTTTTCTTAACAAACGATTTTGTTCGTTAGTTACAACAAATTGTCAATATTGGAAGCATTTTCAATTCTGGTTTTCAGATACAGTGAAAGCTCTCCTTGCGGACAGCTCTTATAGCCGGACAGCTCCCTTAAGCGGACAAATTTCTCGGTCCCATGCGGTATTTTTGGAGCAAATTAACCTCCGCTTGGCGGACATCTCCCGTTGACGGACAAAATCGCTGCGACCGTCAGTGTCCGCTTAAGAGAGCTTTTACTGTATATGTATGTTAGATTCGACATTTGGAAAACGATTTCAAAAGCATAAGCTCTCACTTCTGACACAAATCTGTTTTATTGCCTCCTCAATTTTGACAATTTATAACGAACGACAAAATTCGTTTTCTGGAAACAGACAGTTAGACTTTTTTGAAATGTTGCTCTTCGACTAAACTTTTTTTGTAAGTCATCATTGTGTAGTTTTTCCCAAAACTCAAACACATTGTTTCATGAGAACCGAACCACATATCTCTCTTAAGTCTTTGCGGTTTTTGGTTCGGATCGTTATTTTTTCTGTGATATGTTTCAGTTTGGGTTTCATCCCTGAATATGAGGCGCATAATCGATTATCGAGTTTCATCGATTAGCGCAAACATATTCGTTACCCATCGCCATCTCTTTAAAATTGTTTTCCAACGTATGAGTGTTATTACTATCATCTGTTGACAGAACGTATACGCAAATAATGTTCGGTGCCGAACAGATATTAAGACACTCAGTCCTAGAGACTAGTCTAAAAGCGAGGAAACTATATGGCTTTGCCACTGGCTGCATAGTTTAGTTAAAGTGATTGGTATGAAATGGATCAGAATATATCAAAGTGTGAGCGTTGCGAGAAGAGTGTAATTACGCAGGTAATTATTGTTTTGCATTCGAATTCCTTTTAAATGTTCCATTTATTCCAAATGAATAATTAAAAAAGCAAACATTCAGGATGGGCAGCGTTAAAGTCTAGTGTGCAATGACAAGCGTAATAGTTCGTGCTATACATAGCAAGGCCACCACAAGTCGATATTTATTTTAAACGAGAGAGTTGATGATGTATTCAAATGAAACGCTTTTCATGCCAGACAATGCTCTTAATATATAATTTATTTAAAAAGGGATTCAAGGGCAAATTTCATAAGTGAACTGCAGACAAAAATTATTACTAACCCTCTTTATCTCTTTTTTTATTAAAGCTCCACTCTGGCATCTTGTGGCGTCAAAGATCAACATTTGTGTTTTAACAAATTGAATAAATAAAATTAATTATTTTTTTTTCTAATTTTAAAACTTCACTAATTAAAATACACTCAAAGAAAAACGTTGCAACGAACACTTTTGTCAGAAAAGAAAGAACGTGAATTCCCATTTGCGATTTCGTTAAAATTAGTTCTCGGAACGATATTTGTTTACAAAACAATAATATCTATAACAAAAAAAAAATGGCCAATTTGGGTGAATTTTCAACTCATTGTTAAATGTGTGTATATGTATTAATGTATGTTCGTACATACATATATGTATGTTTTCTGTATTTATGATGTACCTATTTTTGTCGGAACGAAAACAGAATATTTAAATACGATTTTTATATTTCTGCTATTAAATTTTTGGCAAAAAAATAGCGTGCCACAAAAATATGAAGAAAAACAAAAAGAAAAACATATTTTTTTAAAATATTTGCACAAAGCTCCTAAATTTAGAAGAACTAACGAAAACAAAACTAAAAATAATCATTCGTTTGCTCACACACAAGAACGGCAACCACCAAAAACAAAAAAAAACTATGAAAATGAAAACACATCACAGGCACTAACGGACATCCCAGCAAACGCTGTAAATGTGTTTACAGCTGGATGGTGAGAATATACAGAAAAAATAATGGAAAACCTTTGCAATCATTCCACAAAGTATAAGATTGTTGTATAAGATTGAGATGGTACATTTAAAATATGCAATTATTTTTCACGGGATACTCGGCTAAGAGTCTCACTTAAGAGCTCTATTTTCTATATCGCAAGTGTTTGGTATTCCACCACTGATGATTTTTAAATTAAGAAAATATTCTCATTACTTTTGGAACACGATTTCATTAATGTAGGGGGGCCGCAGTTGCGCATCCCGTTAACCCTCCTGTGCGCTTTAAACGCCTGAATCGATAATCGACCCAAAGAGTAGGTTGACTAAAAATTATCTCGAATTTCGTACAAAGCGGGCAATTCGTTTCAGAACAGCAAGATTCTTAATAAAGCCTTTGGAAATTTAAATTTGTTCAACCTGCCCAAAAAAAAGACCATTTATACGATATACAGTGTACTCTCTCATATGCGGACACCTAAGGGACTGAGAATTTTGTCTACTTATGAGAGAAGTACACACGAGGACCGAAGCGGATTGGTACTGAAAAAAGTGTCCGTTTATGACAGGTATGCACAAGGAGAGAGTACACTGTATAAATCAGTTTTCTAAACTTTTAAAGAAACAAAGTGTACAAAGGTACGTATTAAACGTATATTAACCAAACTGCTTAGAAACGTGATGAAATCTGATTCCAAATTATGTCGAGAAGAACGAATTCACATTTCTGATAACTGCAACTTTACCACTTCCAATCCGTTAGGTGGTTTCAACTCTGAGCACACTTTGACAGCTGTTACCTGATCAAATGATATCGCTTAGGGGGGATTTTATTTGTACCTTCAGTGGGTTCTAGTAAAAACGATAGTATTTTTGTAGTAATACACTTAAATAGGGTCTTTATGAATACTACGTTGGCCGAATGTTGCAGAATATATGTATATGAAAATCGAAAAACAAAAACACAGCGTCACAATGGGAAACAAATGTTTAAATGCGGTATCTTGTTTACAACAACAAATACCTCGGAGGCCTACGACGTCATTGCGCGCTTAGGGCCAATGTTTGCATAATAGTTTGCATTTGATTTTACTAAAACCTAATAACATTTCCGTTCTTGAGAAAATGTTTACATACAAACACATCGTATCTCATGAATTATTTATTGAAAAATTCTTTTTAAAACACACTTTCGGCATAATTAATTTGTTCCCATACACTTCGAATTTAAATGCGTGTTTTGCGAAAAAAAAAATCACTGCAAAATTTGACGTCAGTAACTACTTGGGCCGGTTTTATTTAATTGCAATTCTGTTTTTTGTAGTACAGGTCCGCCAAATAACTTTTTTTTTTTGAAAATTCTATAAAAAAAACTACTGGATATTTTCTCAAGTTTCTTATTTTATTTAAAAGTACAATCCTTCCGGTTAATAATGGAAAATAATTGCATTCAAATGGCTTCCTCGGCTGGCCATACAGTAGCCTAACGACATCAGCTCTGCGGCTGATAATGCGATCTTTAAAAACAGGGCGCAAAACATTGAGTGCAGCTTCGTCTGTTTGGCACGTAGCGCCGTCCTGTTGAAAACAAATGTTGCCAATACTACCTGGATATATCAAGTGAATCGTAAGATATGGGAAATATTTTATAGAAAATATGAAACATTTCTTACAAATCGTAAAACATTTTATAAAAAGTAATGTTTCACATTTTCTATGAAATTTTTCGTTATCTAATCGAACTATTCGCCAAATATTTGACAGAAATCGTCACAATCTAAATAATTTTTAGCGTCAAACAGCAAAGCAGCTAATTCTGGTCAAACAAAATTATTCATCTGTAACCTGTAACAGCAAATGTTTTCAACTCCTTTCGGCAGGCAATGAGAAATAATTAATTCAATGGTTTATGCCGATAAACCAGAAACATTTGAAGCGAATTTTCAAGTCAGCATTGACCACTTACGGCTAGTTTTATTGAAAAAAGTAGTCCAAAAAAGGAATTTTCGCTTTCGTAAATGGACATTTCCGCCAAAAAGGTCCACCGAGACCAAAAAAAAAATAATAATTCTTGAAAAAACTTTTTGTTACCATATTTTCATAGACCAACATTCATATACAACTGATTTAAACACATTCTACTCTTATTCATAATACATTCCGAAATATTCGAATGCAAAGTTGAGGACGCTCAACTTTTCTCATTTGGATATTTCAATTGCACGTTTTGTTTTGATTAACGTTCTTAAAGAGAGGCACTATGCAGTGGATTTCCCTCTCTTAAATCTTTCTACGAGTACAAAGAGTCAAAAAATGAAGCATTATAAACTATGCGATTACAAATAACTGTAAGTTTTAGCTTTGTCCCACATTTCTATGTCCCGTACGACATGGAAAAACAACATTTTTTATAAGTGCGTCGAAAATACTTGGCATGTATTACTCTTGGAACTCTTATTAAAAACACAATATCAAAACTTGAATAGCAAACACGGCGGCGAAAAAAATTTAAGAGAGGTGTCCGCAAAAGTAAAAACTGCCCAAAATCAACCTTTGCACCAATTATAGGGCTAAATAAGAGTAATAAATTAAACCTATTGTCAAAATATAAAACCCTTTTTATTTCTACTTTTATCCCACTTTTAATGAGTAGTCGACATAATGGAAATGCCCATATGCGCAATATTCTTATCATTTTGGAATATTCGCTTTCGCAAAACATTTTTTTTTCTGTATTCGCTTTTGCAAGAAATATACTTCAATATTCGCTTTTGCTAAACCCACATTCGCTGCATTCCTAATAACTTTCGTGAATTGTATAATAATTCACTACAACATAAGGTAGGCCGATTGGATGCAATTAAACAGACGTAATATTATAAGGAAAGTAAAACCTTTTGGTGGCCGATTACTGTATTGAGCCACTGTATAGGGGGGAAATAATAAGCGTGACCAAAGTTTAGATCGCTTAGACGCTAAAGAATACTGTGTGTGTTAGCGGTTTTGTTTTGACTCTAAAACTTTAGTTTAAATATTATTTTTGTTTTGGACTAACAGCAAATTGATTCCTGTTATAAAAATTAAATCAAAATTATTTAATTTGAGTTTTCAAACAATAATAAACAAGTTTTTATGCCACCACTCTATATTGTAGGTATTTCTTATTGTTTTCATGTTCAAATTTTCACTTCAACATGATCATCACATCGCAGAAGCCGATACTAATCGGCTCGTCGTATTTTTTTATATTATCGTTGTTTTTTTTTGTAATATGGAGCATTTACGAACTATTTTGTTGCTGTTATATTTTTATTGTTATTGTCCAAAACACAAAATCAAAACAAACAACAACGATAACGAAAGAAGACGACAGCGAACGAAGGCTGTAGGCGACGACCACGAAGGAGAAGATACCGGTGTCGACTAGTACTACTACTACTATTCATTCGTCATGATGATGAAAGAATATACTCTCGCAAACACAGGCACACACACATATAAATTCAGTACGAAAACAAAAATAATACGAAAACAACCCTCAAGATGACGTTGACCCCGAAAATATGCAAAAAGCATAATAGCCAACAAAATATAGCAGAGAGCGAGCAGCCGCCACAGACGAACATACGTTCAGACAAATCAACCGTAAACAGCTACAAACATAACACCAAAACATGGACGACGAGGAAGACAGAACGTCTTTGTTGCTGTGGTTGTTGTTGTTTCTGTTTTTATCATTTTTGTTTTTGTCGGCTGAATGTTTGCCGAATACAAAAACAAAAATTCAAAACAATCGAATTGCAACGATAAGCGCATGTGCGAGAGAACTCCCCGTCAAGATATATGGACGTACTTTAACATTAGTTGGGTTTGCTTCCGACAATCTTTGACGATACGGTGAGTGCAAGAGAGAGAGAGAGAGAGAGAGGGTGAGTGAGAGACAAAAACGGCGGCAATTCCATGAAAACAAAAACAACGCCATCATCATCATCGCAATGCCACCAAGTGTAACGAGAAAATTAAGGGCGGAAACTATAAAAACAAAACAAACTAGTAAATTATACTCGAAAAACTAGCAGAGCCAGAGTGAATGGATGGATAGTTATCGGGATAAATGAATTACGGCCACACACTCATTCATCAACGAGCATGTGACAGTGCAGACACTTTTCTCGCATGCACTCACTGCATACAATAACGAGTCTATGAATGAACTTTTGCTGGCTGAACGTGTGTAAAAACCACATTTTGCAGAGGTGATAAACAAATGCACACACACAACACTAAAGAGGAATGTGTGCGTGTGTCATCATGACATGACGCGAGAGTATTGACGTCATTCGTCATTAGAGTAAGACAACTCAAACCTGGTGAAGGACTTCTTATCATTCCAAAAGATACAAATAATTGTCAATAACAAAACAGTCATACCAATGGACAGACTAATGAAAACAGAACAAAAACTACATATCAACGAGTAAAAACAAAGAAGAGGAAGACTTTCCGCCGGTATTGTGGCGGCGTTGGCGTCGCCGTCGCTGTTACTGTTGACGTCGTCGCTTTATTTTTCTTTTCTTTTTTCTTTTCTAAACTTGTCTTTTGAACATACTCGTGTATGGTGTTCTCTTTCCTCTCCACACAATGTGTGCTCTCCAATAAACATTTTTACACACACACAGAGATCAACTCTCGTCGTGTATAAACACGCACGCTCACGAGAGTTCCAAATACGAATATGCCATCAAAGCCAAATACCATGAAATGAAAAAAACAAATGACGATGTAAAGAGGAATGCTGAAAAACTGTACAAGAAAAACAAACAATAGTGTGTAGTGAGTAAACCGAATAACAAAAACACATTTAGAATCTTTCAACAACAATAATAATGTCGACAACAACCAACACGACGGCAACGACGATGTTCGGTTTAGAGTTGCCAGCCTTGCAGGTAAATTCGCCTATATGGTTTTTCACCGGAATCAATAAAAAATGATTACATGTTTGAAGAACGTTTTTTAATGAGATTACATTATCGACGATTTTTAAAATGTAAGCTTCAACTCATTCGTATACAATACCGGGTGGCACTTCTGTCGTTTAATAAATGCACATCGACCGAGGTGGCCTTTCATGAACAGCTGTTTTCGTTTTGTTTTATTTTGTGTATGCGGAACTGTCGAATTCGAATGGCAATTGTGCCCAAAAGCAGCTGAAACAGGTATGAATGTGAAGATGTCTTAACAAAATTCGTGCTGACGATCTTTGACGGCTATTCGTTTTTTAGCCCCTGGATTTTCTTTCACTTCGTCGAATCGATGAAATATATTTTGTACAGTGTAAAGTTTAACTGAATGATTTCATCTGTCTCACACGTTCTTTGATATGACAGCTATTCCTTTTTTTTGACCCTGAATTTGCTTTCACTTCGTCTAATCGATGAAGTATAATTTCCCAGTGTAAAGGTATCATTTAACCTTCTGTCTTACACGTTCTCCGATAAGATTTTTTTAGCTATGACCGACTGTTCAATTGCATGCTTCCGCCCCTTTGCAATTTGACTGGGAATGGACGGAATGTGATGTGCAATATTTGAGTTTTCTCATTTCACTCGCGTTTTTCCTCCTGGATATGTATTGATTGTTCAAATAACAAACTGAAATTCTTAAAACATGATCATAATTTGTAAAAAAAAATAACGAAAAAATCGATTCTGGAACTGATTTTGAAAAAGTATGCCATACAGATTAATTTGGAATCACAAGGGCTATCTGTCTTGCCAATGTGGATCGTGCACAACATTCTAGCTGAATACAGTTAAAAATCAAATATAACTCCGAATAAATCGTTACTGGCATTGCGTTTAGACGTAACATAATTTTTGTAAATAAATAACATTTTTAGTTACAGACAATTTTGTTACAAGCTTTGTTTTTATGCAAATAAATAGGGCTTTAATAGTCTAATCTCTCGCAAGGGACGCCTCTCTTAACACTGGAAGACTAACGTTACTTTGTGTACGTTAACAATAATCATTAGTCTAATCGGCCAACACATACATATACATATATAGCCGATTTTTTCGTTATATATACATATATATGAGCCGGCTTTAAACAGTAGATTGCGGCCAGTGAGTATACAAATTATATCCTGTATAAGCTCAATGATTCGAGAGAAAATCCCTGTGAGTTCCTTCCTGGAATGTTAAGGGAAATATGAACCACCAACACTCGTTATGAAGGTTGCTATTTGGTTTCATTTGATTCTGAATCAAACTACAAATTATAGTTTTGGTAAAACAATACATTGAAATCATATATTATTAAAAGTACTTTTGAGATCATTGTTGGAAAAATGCCAATGATGTTAGTCGAAACCCCACTAACGTACTCGTTACATTTTAAGAATTATTAGCATGGTCCTCTGGTGACACGTAAGGTTCAAAATAATGAAAATACTGCATTTCTGATCAGAATTGGCGCCATAGATCAGATTTTTTTCAGACGGAAATCAATTATGCAGATATAGACAAAGACAATCTATAGAATAGACGTCTTAGATGCGCCTTAAAAAGATGCAGACTTCCAAAATGTTAGTTGCTTTGTATTTGAACGAATTTTAGTGTTTCATAATGCCGCTGTACTTTCACAATGCATACCATTTCAAAACGCCGCCAATAAGTATTTCTAACGCAGTTAAAAAGCAATCCGGCATCGGTTTTATAATTGATACATTGTAAGGGATCTTTGCATATGTACGTAATTTAAATACCGTAGCATACTTTTGAATTTTTTTTTTTTTGAATTTTATTTCCATTTTGTAATTTAAAGCCTGACGGCCAATTAGAACAAATTACAATATGCAACATATTAAGTAGAACTACCAACATATTTGTAAAGATGAATAGATTGTTATAAATACATAAAAAAAACATTAAGCAGTAATACCTACAAACGGTTGTTATACATAAGTAAATGAAATTAGTTATATTAAAAATGTAAAGACAAATAAATATTAAAATTTTAACAATATATGATATATAAAAAAAACATTAGACTGATAATCACCTATATTTATATGTTAAAACGTAACCAAAATAATAAAACCGTAACAGCTAAGTATGAGATTGAAAGTGCTCATAAAGTTTTTCCCGATAAGTTGCAACAGACAAATTAAATTGCTTTAAATTATAAGGCAAAATATTATATTCTCTAACTACTCGAATCAAAAATGACTTTACCATTCGTTGCGTAATTCTTGGAAAAACCAATTGTCTACTGCGCATAGAGTGGCAGAAAATAAAATGACTTGACAGAAAAAATGGACATTGATTTTTAAATGTTTTGTAGAACAGTAACAGCGAACGGACTTTAATTAGGTGTTTAAAGGAACAACCCAAAAATTGTATGTATTGATACATGTTGGAAGTCAGCTAGACTTAGATCGTCTCCATAGCCTTTGATAGAAATTTTGTGTTAACTTTGGAATTGTGGGGCATTCTTTGTGGGATTTGTCAATGTTTGCATTTGGTAACTCTATCTAGTTGGTGTTGTCGTTTCATAAGGGGGACAAGTGGGGGCGAATGTACTACGAAAGACGGAGCCGCCAAATCAGTGTGAGCACAACTAAAATGACTGGACTTATTTACCACTAACTACGGCCGTATACTGGTTGCTGCTGGTGGCTCCGGTGCTGTTGTTTATTAGTACGCGATACGTTCGTCTGTCGTGCGTTCGTCGGTTTGCAAAACAACACAACATAATGCCAAATAACATGTTTAATATTTTATTGTTGTACTCGACTCGTTCGTTCTCGTCTCCTGCAGATATACATACATACATATGAGAATGTGGTGTGTGTGTGTACGTCGTTTTATGAGAGTAGTATTTGCGTCGTGCGTGCGTAATCAATGACGCATTTTTCCCTCAAAGGTATCGCAAAAAAAAAATATGGTAAAACCTCTAGGACACACCACAAACGTTAACCAAAACAATAATATTGATAACAAGATCCGAGTATGTATGTATGTATATAATTTGGACAACATTGTTGCATATCTTGTGCGGCGAGAGCGAGCATGTGATTTCTACCGAACAGCCGACGTTTTAGTTGTGGTTAGTTACGTGGTGGACACGCCCACCCTACACATATAATTCAATTTTATCGGGTAACACCCCCACATTTAGGGCTCGCGAACTCATCAATAGCACACACATTACAGCAATAAATGAAGTGTTTTATGGAACGTATTTGCACAGCCGACGATTAAGAGCCCCCCCTTAAACGCTTATTTTTTAAACATTTTTAAACGCTTCCATCCGCCTCCACCCAACAATTTGCAGCGGCCAGCAGTCGTTATGAAATTTTTCACAGACTCATGTCCACGTGCATCGTGATTACTTCAGATTAGATGTGGATTTATGAACGAATATGTCGCTGGTGTAAACGCGGTAACATTCCAGGTAAAACAAGCTTTATTTAAATTTTGATCGGATCTAGTATGGTTCTGATTTTATTTACCCAGAGAAGATAGGTACATAGTTGCTTGGAATATGCAGTACATACGTAGATGAGACAACACAAAGAAATTATTCGGAAAACTTGGCAGTTCCTTAGCTCAGAGTAGCTTAACTCCACATTTTTAAGTGCAGCGAATGGATTCAAACGATGCAGCCGGAACGACCTTAGCAGAAAATTATCATGGAAAGCACAGGAAGGTTAAGACTGAGATTCCGATCGAATTATCAAGGGGAAGATCTGTTGTATAGGGTTATCCATTTCGTGGTTTCAAAAGTATAGGGCTGGAATTCGACATCTGTCAAACTAAGTTGTTAAGCCAATTTTTTTTTTTTCAGTTGGAAGTCTGACATTGACGTAAATGGATTGGAACTAACACACAACGTATAAAAATTATTAAAACCTAATACAAAAATTATGATTCTGACACAGTCACATATCGTGCTTCAAGAGGAGATTATGGTTTATGATTATGAAGCACATTTCTTACTCGGTGGGTATGTTAATAAACAAAATTGCCGGGTCTGAAAATCCTCAAGTAATTGAAGAGACGCCATTACATTTGGTCCGAAAGTGTGATTGGACCTTACTTATTCGAGGGAACGACTATCACCGTCAATTCGGAGCGATAACCGATTTTTTTTTTGCCTGCTAATGAAGAATACGACTTGGAGAATATGTGGTTTCAACAAGACGGTGCCACATCCCACACAATCCGAGCGAATATGGCTTTATTGCAAGAGACATTTTCTGGCCGCGTAATTTCTCGTCGTAGTGACATCAACTGGCCACCAAAAATCATGCGATTTGATACCATTAGACTTTTTATACGCGAAAGACCGTATTTATGCAGATACACCTTTAACGCTTGAGCACTTAAGAACCAACCGCCCAATATGTGCCAAAAAGAGGTCCAAAATTACCTCAAAAGAATCAATGCTTGCAACACATCGCGTGGTGGTCATTTAAATGATGTAGTGTTTCACACATAATGTCAGCGTTCAAACTTTATAATAAAAAAGAAATATTTCATTTCATCATGAACAAAAATATTTTATGTGTTTAATTTCCGTTTACTTTTAAAAAGCAAAATGGATAACCCTTTATCACAAATTTATTGATTCATTGATTCAATTAAAAGTTTACTTGGATAATGTATAGATATGCATACATTGTCCCACCAGTCCGACAGTCATACGCTATTTGTGTGTGAAAACATAAAGACCAATTATAAAACTCCCAGGGAGATACTTCTTTCTAGAATAATATCCTCTGTTTCTTAACCTATCGGGAGAATAATGATAAGGGACAGACATTTTCGATTATTCGTAGAATTGAAGGAAATTCCCCGGGAGTTTCCAGAATCTGGCTGATATTCTTTATAAGTACAACAAAGTGTTTACCACTTTTTTTTTGCTTCGTTTTCAAACTATTTGTGAAACTTTTCATATTTTTGTGTGTGAACACATCACAAAAAGTAAAAAACATTTCATAATTAATATGCTTAGTATTTTGAATTTTTATAAAGTTTTTCATATATCTTATGCATTATAAGAACAATTTTCGATGTCGGAAAAATAAAATTATTTTTTTCAGTGCTGCCTTTTGTTTACCACCCAACTCGCAGGGGCAATTCGACTGGAAGTGATGTTTCGGTCTACGGGAGTTCCAGACCTCAGCTACTTCCACAATCACATACACCAATAAAAAGGAGTAGCCCCCAACAGTAAATTCTCGAATTGGTTTCTCCAGTTGTAACGAATTTTCATGGTATGCCTGCTGGAACCCAGAATAGCCTGGACAAATGGAGGGGAAGTTCGAGTTGGCTAGGATTTGCTGAGCTTAGCTAGGTGCTCCACCACTAACTAAGAGGGAGGATTAGCCGCCGCGTATTGAATTCCGGAATTAATTTAATATCGGGTTTATGTCATTGCCTGTGGTGTGACTGGTAGTCACAACAAATCCAGTTTCCGATTCGGATAAGACCATCAAACATTTCCAGCAGCTGTTGTTAAAACATTTCGGGAAAAGGCCGTCTTTAAACAGAGAATATAAAATATTCGACAGAGATCACCAGTTATTATTGAATGCATGCCATCTTACACACATTTCTCATATTAAAAATATAAAATTCCATACATTGCATTTCACATTTGACATAGCAAAACTTTAATAGGTTATTTAAGTTCTCTGCTCTGATCGAACTCATTTACAATCCCGAATTACATACGAGAACACTAATACATATTCATATCATTCTTTTGTTCGTTCGTTCGTTCGCTTGCTCAGCAATAAAACACTATGCCGCCGCCAGTTGACTTTTATTACCTAGTAAATAAACTTTGAATGGCGATGGTTTCAATTTACCGCTTTGTTTTAGGTCAAAATTGTTGAAGGAAGTACAAAGAGTAGCAGAGGTGATTTTGATAACAAACTCCATTTATTTATATGTACATACATAAAGGTATGTGCTGAAATTGTTATGAACAATTTATCGATTAAAGTGAAAATGTATAACAAAATTTTGTTTTGTTTAAAAGTCAATAACATTTGATAATATCGGTTGCCGGTAATGATAAGGCCTTGTAATGAAAGCCAATGTACTTCAACCAACAACAACACAATTTATTAAATAATAATTATCAATTTCATAATTGTCATATTCCAACAGGTGTCTGATTATACGACATGATAGTATTCCACAAACCAAATGCTATGACGTGAATTTGTATATACTATGTATGTACCCCCCTATGTACCTGCGAGGCGTTGATAATATTTAAATATTATTAATATTATAGCGCAATATCTTCCACTGTGTTGTTGTTATTATTATTTGGCAAGAAAATCATCGAACAATAGAAATTCTTTTCCTATCTAAAGTTTATTAGTTTAAAGATATTAAAAAACATAACATTTTTGGACTATGGAAAGTTTATGTTTTTGTTCTAGATGATTGATAATTGATTTTAGAATATTCTGACAAACGTTGTAGACTTCTAGAAACATTTTTTGCCGTCAAACATGATGATTGGCTTTTATAGGAATCTACAAGATGTTTCATCAAACGTACAGCCGTAGCTGACTTTCGTAAGGATTCATGCATTTCTTGCATTCTGTACTTGTGTACAATTAACGCAGATTCAAATTGAAGTGTAAGCCATTCCGTTCTAGCTTGCTAGAAGGATTATAGCAAAAAATATATTATTTATTCTGCCAAAGAAATATCCCACATATCCCTGTATGTGAAAATTTCTAAAAAAAAAGTCTAATTTGTGAACAATTATTACAAATCTTTTGATGTAATTTAAGAAGACTGTTTTTCTTCAAAATTCGTATACAAATATTTCACAATTACTGCTGCGATGTTTTTGAGATGATTTTATGAATATGTAGTTTGTAAAACCTCCAGAAATTGGTTGGAATTTTGAACCTCGGTTTCAAATGAACAGGTTCTGCTAAGGGTTCGTCATAATTGTATGCAATAGTCCCACAAATTAAAAAACATATATATTTCTTTAATAAAAAGAAAAATTATCGAATTATTTTGAAATTGAAAAATTGGAGTGATTTGATTTCGTTTGCAAGAAAAACTATTCCCGGGCATTTTTTTTCTTCATTATTAACATATAGAGCCTAAGACGTACTGTAGACGGCTGAATCCATTGTCCGTTTCGTTTTGTCTTATTCAGAGAAAACCAAAAACATATTTCACTGCTTTTGTAACGCAAGCCATCAGCTTTTACCCCCATTTATTGTAAAATCGAACAAAAACGTTGGGAGTTTCCGAGTCCATCATTCTCACAACGAAATTTTCATGTGAGCTTCAGATCATTGACCAATTCTCTCCATTTTTACATATTTATTGCGATAAGAAAACATGTTATGTACATTTTAAAAATATGGATTCGTTATTACCACATTTCGAAAATAATTTAAGATTTTATTTGGCAAAAGATTGCCCATTTTCCGCTCAATTCGACCACCATAGGGAAGATGATTGAAAAATGAAGACGATACCCGCTTAAAAGATTAAAAAACAGTCAGAGTCACTAGCCTCATCGAATGACGGATATAATGGTTTATCCATTTCGTGGTTTCAAAAGTATAGGGCTGGAATTCGACATCCAATTTTTTTCTTTTCAGTTGGATGTATGACATTGGCGAAAAAATTTTAAAACCTTCTAGAAAAATGGTGATTCTGGCACAGCCACATATCGTGATTTAAGAGGAGATTGTGGTTTATGGTTATGAAGCACATCTCCCACTCGGTGGGTATGTTAATAAACAAAATTGTCGCATTTGGGGTTCTGAGAATCCTCAAGTAATTGAACAGAGGCCATTACATCCACAAAAAGTCACTGTTTGGTGCGTTAAAATACCAAACCTGCAATCTATCGGAATATATACCCCCTATTACCCACCTCCTCATTTTGGTAAAATGTACGTGGAGATGGTTGATCGATTGCTGCTATAATCGTAGTGTGTGTCATGTCTTCATTAATATTTTTCATATATTTGTATTTGTACCTTGTGTTGTTTTCCTTCAATGACGTTGTGGCTGGCGGCGGCGGCGGTGATGATGATGATGACGAGTGCTTTTTGTTTTGTTTTTGTTGTGTCTGAACGCTGCACGTTGTTCCGAATCCGTCGATAGAGTAGTTTTGTGATGCCTTTAGTTGTTTGTCGGTCTTGACTGCTCCTCCTCACTTCACTTTCGGGTGCCGTTGTTGTTGTCTCAGACGTCGTTTGTGGCGTTGACTTGATTTTCATTCAATTGTTGTTGTTGCAATTTTTCGTTCACATTCACACACAACAAAGCCACCAAACGACGTAATAAAAACTTCAACAAAAATGTTTTGTTGCGGTCGGTGTATGCTGCCTATACAACGTCACACACACACACACACACAAATATATATGGATATGTGTGTATAAACTCTGTTTCTCGTGTTTAGGAGGATATATTTGTTGAATTATTATTTATATTTCATTTAGTTGTGTTAAGTAGGTATTTATTTATTTCTTTGTTGGGTTGTGTGGTTTGGTTGGAGGGCGAGATATCCATCCATTCATAGATTTCCGATTTGATGAATTTCTTCTTCGCACACACACGGCCTAAACTATATTCTACACACAACAACACATTCTTCACATGTTTTGTTGTTGTTTTCGCTTTTTTTTTACTTTTTGTTTAATATGTATATTTTTTATTCTTTCTTCTTCTTATGATGTTTTAACATTTGGTCGGTGTTGTTTGCCTTTTTTGGTGTACGAGTGTTTTTATTTATTTTTTATAAAAAATAAAAAACATTTTACTGTGGTATTTATTCACTTCTTCATGTTGTTGTTGCTGTGGAATTCATTGCTGGGTGTTGTTTTCTTTTTTTTAATTTCATATTATGTATTTCTTTATTTTTTCTTTGATTATTATTATTTATTAATATGTCTATTATTGTTGTGGCTGTTGCATTATACACTATTTTTTTTTTGCACAATTGACTTTAATACCAACTAATAAAAAGAAAAAAGTAGAGTAAGAGTAGAATAGAGTAAGTTGAGTAGTGGTGGTTGGTTGAGCTCAATTAGTTGTTTTTGTTTTATATTATTTTTATTTAGGTTGTTGGTCATGCAATTTTTATACGTCTCAGTTGAACACAACACGTTTTTATGTGTACATATGCACTTTTTTTTTTACTTGTTGTTGTTGCTTTTTGGTATTATTACTTATTGTTTCTTTCTACCGGTCGTCGTTCGTCTGTAGTCGATGTCTCTCTACTACACCACACAACAGTCCATATGTCTGTCTGTCCGCCCCGTCTGCCCGCACGACTAACTGTCTGTCTGTGTGTGTCCTCGTCTGTCTGCTGTTGGTGCTGCTGCTGCCGATGTACATTCAAATATGTGTCTATGCATTGCGGCGAGGCGAGTTTACTTTACTTTTCATTTCTTTTTTCTACTTCTTCGTCTTCTTCTTCCTTTTGTCTTCTTTTTACACGTCGAGAGAAGGAGGTTGTTGTGTGATTAAAGTTCGTTCCATTTTATGATATTTGTCTTAATCAATTTCTGTAGAATACATTTTATTATATTTTTGTTTTTCTGTTTTATGTGTGGCTGGCTCATTATTTCTTTTTTTTTTCGTTGAATTTCCAAAGCACTAACCCTTGTTTGTATTATTTTTTTTTACTACTTTGCAACGACGTTTATTATTTCAAAAAATACAAAAAAAAGAAAGGAACGACGTATTACACCCGTCGTCGTCTCGTTGTGGGCTTCCGCATCAGACTTGTTCGTACGTACGTATGAATGTCCGTCGCTTATCTATTTGTATTTACGCCTCTGTTATTTTGTCGCTATTTTCGTAGTCATCGTCGTCGACGTATTTTTTGTATTGTACTGTTCTCAATTCTTAAACTCACAAACAGCAGCGATACACAGCCACCAGTCCGACATAGTACGAGAGACTGAGAGTCAGAGTGAAAGAGTACGGAGTACGAGCATGGGAGAGCGCGGTAGTTTCTGAAAATATTTCACATTTACATTTGCCGTATGAAGAAAAACAACACACATCCACGAGTCTTGCCAATGCCTTGCAAAACATAAACACTATCTCCTCAAACGAAAATTGGGTTTCCCATAATGCCCCCAGACAAAAAAAAATACATGTTTTGGATACTTTTAGATGCCATTGAAGACGAAAAAAAAAAAAAACAGGGGACCATAATCCAAGTCCAGCTTAACAGTTGAGTAGATAGTTAGAGCCGGAGCCTATTTCATTGTTCCAATTATCATATCCGATTTACCATCTTCAGACGAGAGGATTTTGTTTTATTGACTGTCAAAATATGCATGCGACTTTTAAAGCTCTCAGCGTGTGCATGTAAATGACACGAGCTTTGCGAATGCAGGCCACATTTGCTTTGGCTGAAAAACTTTTTTAAAAAATGTATAAACTGTTGCTCTCCCTCATGACATACATACATACATATCGTTACCTTAGTATAAAAGGCCCTAACTCATGAATAGGAAAATATAACATTAAGCATGGATTGATATTTATCGCTTAAGTTTCTGTCTTAAGTTGGGACAGTATTGCCCGCATAAACAAATTAAAAGATCTCAATACAAAATGCCGATTAATTTTTTTTGTTGTGATTTAAAAACAGAAAAAGAAAACAAGTAGAAAAATTGTTTGGAAAATGGCGGACAAAAGGTAAGAAAGTTTCGCATTTGAAAACAATAGAGATCTTCCAAGGACTCAACAATCGTGCAATGAACCAGTGTCTTCACCGTAGGCATTCAAGATTTTCTGTTCGTCTTCTAAAAGCGCCTGCAAAATAATAATATATTCACGATACCTTCCAAACTAGGACTCTTTTGATACTAATAGAGCATTCATTACAATATGCGCGCAATTAATATCACCTAGAACACCTGAAAGAACTTTCAATGTTTTCCATTCAAATTGCATGAAATGTCTTATACAGAACTTTAGCGCATACCTCGTATACGAGTATTTGGAGTAGTAAGCAATGCAAAGGGATTGCCGATGACGAAGCGTGGTAGCTTCCGCAACGGGTCCATATATCTGTCATGGAAACAGAAAATCTTTAAAACTACAAATTTCAATATTTTAAAAAAGAGCATCACCTTACCTAAACGATAATCTCCTGATATTATTATAGTACGCAATTGTTTAAGGTAGAGAAAAGGACAGCTGGTGTACCATTGTACGTACACCAGCTGTCTTATCCCATTCAACATTATACCTATCAATATAATAGGCCAATTTAGTGCAGAAAATGCGATTTTGCTTACACCTGGCGAGGGCACTTTCACACAGCAATCAAAAAACTTTAAATTTTTTCCTAATCAAAGTAAGAGGGGTAGCAAATCGGTCATGAAATTAAAGTTGGGTGATTTTTTTAAACTATGTACGATTTTAAGCCCTTTTAACAACTGTGATTGTGGTTTTTAACCGCGAAGTATACGATTGTTTACCGTCTGAAACATATGTATATGAACTAGTTGATTTTTAAATTATAGAAGATAATTGTTTCACGATTAATTGCGTAGGATTTTTATTCAAAGTGTTATTAACCATTTCAAGATTTGAACATGCCTGAATTATTCGAGTTTAAGTTTTGGTTAAAAAACCAATGACATTTTTTTTTTTTTTTGTAAACAGTATGTTTTTTATTCTATTTTATATGGAAATTCCCGGGAAGGCGTCAGAAAAAATCCCAATTTCCTGGAGTTGGAAACAGTCGGGAAATTAAAAACATGTGATTTATAAACAAACAAAAAAAAAACCCCTACACAAAATTCTCATTTTCGATGTTTAAAAAATAGAAAACCAATTTTATAACAAAATAACAACGAAATGTTCTCCCAATTTACACGATGACTTGAAAATCTGAAATCTTCAATTAAAAAGTCATATTTTCCTCCAATGTAATTGTTTTGTTAGCTTCTCTTCTCCGCTCCACCAACAATCATTGAACGTCTTGACTTGTGTGAAAAGTCATTGTGTAAATCCGGTCAAAGTTAGCATGTAAAAGCTCATGACTTTAGGAAGGGTTTGGAATGAACATTACTTTTTATTTGTTAACATTTATTTTTCTCATTTCAATCCAGAATACATTTGCTCATCATACACAATTTCTTCTCGGGAAATTTAAAAATTTTCCTTTCGCCCAGTAGAATTGTTTCATTTCTTTCACACACGCCCTAAAACGAACAATTCATAATTCGAATACCCAAAAAAAAAAACCAGTATTGACTACCCAATTCCAAAATACTCAATAAGTTTACAACGCTAACGAAAGTAAAAGTTAAAGGGGTTTGCTAAGACCACGTGGCCGGTTTTTACAGTGATGGGATTTGAACCGTTGAACACAATCAACATCAAATTGTAGATATACAAATGCACATATGTATGTACGTAGTACTTTTTAATTCAATAGTTTTTGTTACTCTACTAACTGAAGAAAACTAAAATCATGTAAAATGCTAAGCAAAAATCTGGCAATCTTTAACGATTAACGAAAGAAATGAAAATACTCACGATACCGAAATAAACGAAAGCTGACAGTTGTCTTTTTATAAATAAAAACAACAACAAAGCGAAAGAAAAATGACAACAATAACAAAATAAGAGAAAGAAGGGAAAGACTACGAAAAATGCATGGCAAAATTCACATGTCAAAAACAACACAAATTCCCCCAAAAAAAATAACGAAATCTCTTCTACAGACCGACGACTGTCAAGACTGTTATTAAAATGAAAACGAACGGCCAAGCAAAAGCATACCGCGAAAGAAAACAAAACAACATAAATGTACAAAGACGACGACCGATGTTCAAAGGAAAAAAGGCAGAGACAAACAACAACACGACACACACCCGACCAAAGAAAAATAAAAGCCAACAACCACACAAGCTATTTACTCTTCAGCATTAGTATACTCTATATAGGAGCATATCAGACAAGAGCGCCTAGCTATTTGGAGTAGAAATTATTGTTTTTGTTGTTGTCTTGTTTAATTGTTCGGCGTTTCGTTGGTTGACGTACTTACAAGCAAAGAGCAAATTTAAAGAGTTACAATTTAGCTGTGCCTATGGGGGGGCCGCCACCAAACGTACGTTTACTTTAAAAGAAATGTACTCAATTCAAGTAAAAGTGAATTGATTTGACACTGGCCACTGCCTCTTCGTTAACTCAATTTAAGTAATCGCTTTTTCCCCTTGAAGTAAGTCAGTGAGTTGGCGTTAAAAGAAGTTTAAATGTGTTTGTTTTAAGTACACACAATATTTTTTTTTGGGTTGTGTACTCAAATTGGGTAAATCTTTGATCAAACATACATACCCACGAAATGAAATAAATTATTGCATCATTACGAAACAAAATGTTTGGTTAAAAAACAAACACTGGAGCGGAGTATGGTCATCCATCACTCATATTTAAAACATAAACTATTAAAGTATTAGACGTTGATGTAGTTCATTGACAAATAAGTGTGCGTATACGATACGAGGAATAAGTTGGCATGTGGTCTCCCATATAAAAACCCGGCTAAGAACATAAGGTATTGCTTAGTAGCGGTTTCATCTCGTTGAACCTGGTTCTCGATTAATCGAACAGCAAAACATCCAGCATGGGTGCGGTGGTGTGAAATGTTCGCAACCTGGATAGACCATAAATAAAAACATGTTCGGTGGCCGGTCCCAACCAGAGAGTACAGAAATTACATCGTAAAAAAACACACTGTTTTCAGAGAATTTCCTTCATGGAATGTCAAATTAAATACAGTAATACAGCTCTACTGTCGGACAGCTCCCGTAGACGGACAAATTTCTCGGTCACATGCGGTATTTTTAGAGCAAATTAATCTCTGCTGGGCGGACATCTCCCGTGGACGGACAAAACCAGTGCGACCGTCGGTGTCCGCCCATCGGAGCTTTCACTGTACATATAAATGATACATTATTTAGCAAGCCAACATTTTTGAAATTTAGTTGTTTTTTTTTTGTATGGACACTTCTTTAACGCATGCAAAAATAAAATCTTGAAAAAAAAAATTACAATTATGCGGAGTATAGTTTTTTTTTAAAGTTCATTAACAAAAATTCCTAAATACAGATTTTGAACTGTTCACCCAAATATCGACAGACTTCAATGGGTTAATCGGTAAATTAACGTTTCAACCAGTAAATATAGAAATTATAGCTAAATGACGAGAACTTGTTCGATTGCTCCTTAATAGTATTTATTATTATAAATTATTTATAATTCTAATCGTCTGGATGTGAAGTATGAAAAAAAAAAAGTCACAAATCGCTTCGTCAGAAATTTTGTAATGATTACTTTGTCTTAAATCACAATACTCATACAATACTTGCACATGCATTAATGAGATTTAGTGAAATTTGTGGAAATTCTTGGAACAGATCGTGAATTACATACATAACAACCGTACTTAAAAGCTACAGCATCTTTGAACACAATTTTAAATTTTCTAGGCAATAGAAAAACTGAAAACTTGCCTCTTATAAACCGACACTTTTTTCAGTACCAATCCGCTTCTGTACTTCTCTCATAAGCGGACACCTCTAAAAAATGGACAAAATTCTAAGTCCCTTAGGTGTCCGCTTATGAGAGAGTACACCGTATATTGCTCTCTAATATTCTCCCACAGTAGGAAGTTGGCAGAACCCTTGTTTGGAGAATGATTTTTTTATCTTCAATAACAAATATCACTTTGAAATGTGAGGCACCTAAACAATGTTTTATTACTTCATTTGTTTTCACCGCTCACTTTTTGTTAAGCTAATAGACAGACATTTGTCTACTTGCATGCCGACTGGCAACGGAAATTTGAAATTTTGACACTTGCAGCAGGATAATGTCCAAAACATATTTCTCTTTTTGTCAATTTCTGTGATAAATTTATTGTTTTGTTTTATTATAAAACTTTTATTTTGTTTTTTTCGGTTTATTTTCGATCTTCATTGATTCAGTTTTTTTTTTTTTTTTTTTTTTTTTTGGAAAAATAGAATGTTTTTAAAAATCATTTAAAACCATTTCTATTTTGCAAAAATCTCGAATAACGGAAACCAAACACTGTATAAAACATTTAATTTTTTTGATTATTGTAAAAAAATGTATTATTCAGACGTGTTAATTATGAATTAAGTTTCAATTAAAAAAAAAAATTTCATATAATTATGGAACCGAATTAATTAACTTTCCCATTCTTTTCCCCAAATATCTGTCAATTTCTGATTTATGACGATATAATGTTTTTGTCAATAGCGATAAACGTCACATGTGACACTTCAACCTAATTGCAGCTGATTAGCAAGAAAATACTTGTACGTGTGTCTGCAGTGATTATTCCGAAATCCCGTTGTCAACATACTGATTTTTCTAGAGAAACTCGCAGTCAGTATATTCATAGTCATTTAATCTAATAAGAATTCGAAATTTGGATTTCAAACCATAGACAACAAGCGTTTTTAATTGATGCTGCAATTCTGTCCACTCCTCTCTTTAGAATCTAAACTCTAGATTGTCATTATGACAGCGAACCATTAACATTTGCAGTCCGAAGTTTATTTCAAATAAATTCAAACTCTTTAAATAATCGATGTACGTATACTCTTTTTGCGTAGTAGCAGCATAATGTAGTATGCACAGTTGTTATTGTTGTTATTGCTATGTTAATCTGTTCTGGAATTTTTCTTGTTTTGAAATTTTATTGCCCGTCATTTCTTGTAAGCATTTTGTTGTTTCTTGCTCTAGTTGGTGGTGATGTTTCTCCCATCACTGTATGCGAGAATGTCATAGCAAGAGAGAACTGACTGCAGAGAGTTAGAGTGACGGAGTGAATGTATGTAGAGGGCCAGTGATGCCAACATTGGGCAATCAATATTGGAATGTAAACAAAAAGCGTCAAATCAATTACAGTGTACTGTCTCATAAGGGGACACATATGGGATTTATGAGAGAAGTACACTAGAGGACTGAAGCGGATGACTACTGAACAAAGTGTCCGTTTATGAGAGGTGTCCGCAAGGAGAGAGTACACTGTAATCATAACTATTAAATTCAAGTTGAAATTGGGAGATTTTCTTTCATGATTAATCATGAGCAAATCTGTACTTTGCAAACTGATAAGAGTGAAATTGTTTCACAAAACTTGTACGTTAATGATATTTTATTGTGGTTCATGGATATCAAAATGGAATATAAATGTCTTGGAGACAAACTTTTTCAATTAGTTAATTCAAAAATGATTAATTAGAAATTGTACAACCAAACAGGGTTACACTGAATTTAATTTCAGCGTATGATTTTTTATTGCTATGGCCCGATCTGTGTTAACGCCGAGTATAGACGTCGTACGAACCGTCAACTGTATGAGATATATCCCGACAGAGCGATCGCGCTGGCTGGGACATGTCGGTCGAATATAATACGAATACAAACGCTCCAGCCACAAAGGCGTTGGACGAAAACTATCACGCAAGTCGCAGACAGGAAAGACCGAGGCCCCGGTGGCGGGATCAAGTGGAAGAAGATATGAGAATCCGTGATATCACGAACTGAAGAAGACCGAAATTCTTAGAAATCATTGATTACGCAGCCAACAACATGTTGTAGAACCAACTTAAGTAAGTATGATTTTGTACATGGTGTTTTTACATTATTTAAGTAAGACTTGATGGGTGAGTGTTTAGTTTTGGAAAGTTTTGGTATGGCAAACAAAAACAAAAAATAACAAAATAATTTTGTGCGATATAACAGGTTACACCTATTGTTATATAAATCAACGGCCATTACTCGTCAGTGAAATTTGTAGACATGAATCGGCACAAAGACGGCCAATGAATAACCTTGTTAACATCGTCCACATGAACATAAGCCATTATTTTTCAGGATAATACCTCATTATGTTTGCCCGATACTGGGTGGGGCTTGGCCAATATGACCTTCAATTGTTAATCCTAGAACGAAATGACAAATTTAAAATACGGCTGGCCCTTGTTTTGATGGACTGTGGCTGCACTTTTTTCGAATTGGAATTTCTTGATGCACTGTGAAATAAAAGGGCTGAACATAAGAAAACTTAGTTCATGCCCCGAATAAATCCTATATTGGCAACACTGTTGTAGTTAACATGTTTTTGCTGTAGCTCACACACTCAATAGCTCGCGCGCATTTTTTGTTTTGTATCTCGGACTTCTTGCGCTCTTTTTCTCTCTTTTTGGTCGGTCGTCTC
Organism: Hydrotaea cyrtoneurina; assembly: GCA_958296145.1. Lineage (NCBI taxonomy): Eukaryota > Metazoa > Arthropoda > Insecta > Diptera > Muscidae > Hydrotaea > Hydrotaea cyrtoneurina. The sequence goes on along the minus strand of OY282512.1, from coordinate 8,151,624 downwards.
CATCCATCACTATATTGTTGTATATGTATGGCATAATTTGCTGCGTAGTATTTCGAATTTGCTTTTTGCTTAAGTTACATATTTATTTTTCTTTTTTGTCATCATCATCATCAACATCATCATCGACATCATAATGAGGTTGGTTAGTGATGTTGTTGTTCCTGTAGTTTCAAGGAATTTTTCAAAGCAAAATATCTTCGAGATGCAGCAAGCAAAATCAAATAGTTTTAGCGCGGTAGGTAGCGGCGAGACTGGCGGCAGCAATAACAACAATGTTAGTTACTGTTTGTGTATTGCTGTTATTGTTTTTGCTGGTTTATTAGTGTCTTTGCTGCTGCTGCTGCTGGGTACATTTTATTAGTATTTTGCTTTTGTTGTTGTTGTATGGAATGTATTTCATCACGTTAATTCGCTATTACAACTTGTTTTTCTTCTGATTATTATTATTATTCTCGTTATTACTGCATGTTGTTTTTGTCGCCGTTGTTGGCTGATTGGCCCGACTGACTGGCTGACTATTGGCTGTCGTTTGTATTACGATGATCGTAACATTTAATTAATCATTCGATAGATACATTTTTTCTCATTTATTTCGCTTTCAACTACTATGTCTGACGACTGTTTGTTTGTATGTACATTCGACAATCGTTCTAATGCTGTCTCGTTCGCTAGTCGAACATTTAATGCGTAGAAAAATATGAGAAGAAGAAAAGGCCCCAAAGAACACAAATAAATAGCAACTTCTCAACAACCACACACTGACACAATAACAATTAAAATATTTGTCGCCAAAAGATGAAGAAAAGATAAAAACTACAAAAAAAAAATTGAATATGACTGTCTGGTCTGCCAGGTCACCGCGAAATCGAAAGACACTACCAAAAAAAGAAGAGGACGGACAGGACAATAGTTCATAGTGTCTCGACCGCAAATTAGCACGGTGAACGTGACTGGCGTGTTTACCAAAAAAAAAAACGAACACAGCGACATGTTCAGTAGTTCCGGTTCCGATCGCTCTTAAATCATGCATCAAAACACCATAAACACTCGCGCACACAAAAGCGTATGCACAATTTTACGTATCCACTAATCCACCACTTGCACTTACTGTTTTGGTGTTGAACGAACGTCATTGACATTTTTCATTTCACTTCGCGGTTAACATTATTAGTGCCTTTCTCCGCTGTTGTTGTCATTGTGTTATTACACATCATTTATTTGTTATTTCCGGTTAACACTGCACTGTATTGCACTCTTACTTCTTGATTACTTGGTATTTTTTTTTTTTTTTTGGGTCTGGCCTTCTTTATAGAGAGAAAAAATGAACGAAATAACCGAGAAACAAACTAATGTTGTTTTCGTTCGTTTCTTCTTCTTCTAAATTTTATTGTGTATTATTTGTAAACACCCAACTTTTACCGTTTTTCACATATTTGTGTTGTTTTTGTTTTATGGCGAGCCTGTGGTGCTCTCGTTTTTAAATTCGTCGCTATCGTAGTCATCATCGTATTTGTCGTATTAAGCGTATGTTTACACACGCACACACACACCATCATCTTGGCAGACATGCATTTCTGTTTGCCTTTTTTTTCGGTTGGGTTTCATTACGCACGATGGCGGCAATAACCCAGCGACGAGAGGGAGGAAACCGACCGATACCGGGACTACGTAAACGGCGACGCTGCTGAGTACGACGTCGCTAACGTTGGCGTTAGCATCAGCACACGCGGTCGGTGTTGTTGGGATGATGATGATGTTTTTTTTGTTGAGACGCGTTTAGCCGTACCACCATGAACCCACCAAAACGAACAATACAAAATATCATTCACTTTCCGTTTCTTTGTCTCGCAAGATATTTGCCACTTATCACTAATTTTCCTTTGTAAATATTCACCATAAACTCACTCTATTATTAACAATTGTAACAATTAATTAATTCATTTAGATATATATATTTTTTCTTTAACAAAATTCTCTCTTTGTTAAAACCTGTAACACACTTTAAAATGTGATTTTCTTCTTTCACCTAAATGCACTTTGCAACTGATGTATTTCTTTCTTTACATGTGTGTGTAGAAAAAACGCACGAAATATCGACGAACCGAACCAACTCATTTCACGGGAATTGGTTGGTCAACATGTGTTTACTAGCGCGCAACAGAAAAGGTACTGAAAACAGTACACAAGTGATTAGAGATTGGAAAGTCATTCGATAGTTGTCACATTAGTGAAGTACTAGGAACGATAACCGAAAGTAGAATGTGGCAGTGTCATCGATAAGTGCCAGAACTGCCGTCCACACTAGTCGTTGATAGATGGAGCTGCAATTAACAGAGTTGTATTTGCCAGACAAAACAAAAGCAGGTATTCTCCGTTTTGAAAATGTAAATAGTCGGTTTCCTGTAATAAACGACAGTTTTTTTTTTGTATATTACACAAATTCGACTGTTTACACATACAATAATACCATGCATATAAAACTACAAGAGAGGTTCGTGTTGCAAAAACCAACCTAATTTGACAATAATGAATTTCCGCCGTTGCTTGAAACAAATGTCCCGTTTTATAAAACATTGTATTTAAAACATGTTAGCCGTTCTTCACCATGTGTCGTTTCTTAGGCTAGGCTATGAATTTCGTCGTTCCAAACTCCGCCACACACGGATGTGACCGCTGTATATGAGGATTTCGAAAAGGCCAGCCGCAATCTAAGGGATTTGTTGCGCCGTTGCATAACCGTGGATTAAATAAGGATACCACAACACAGTACAATAAAAAAAAAGTCAAAACAGTGGGCTTCGTCGGAAGAACGTCCATGAAAGCACACCAAATTTAATATGTGGGACCAGCAACTTTTGGTGACAGTTTCTCTGGAGATACCTTCAGTGTATTTCACATCTATTAACACAATGACCGGCTAATATTATTTTCAGGTGTTGGTCAGATTCACAGCAAAAAACGACCGGATTTGACAAAAAAAAAAAAATGCAACTCACCGGCGATGGAAAAAAATCAATGAATGTTCGATTCCCACAAGAGGCTTTGGTCTGTCGCTGCAAAAATCCAGCCAAATGGTCTGTGTCACCCAGTTTACCCTTGGACCCAACATTAGAATATTATTTACTTTGTATTGTAATTTATAAAAAAATAAATGTGATATTCTCTGATTTAGAATTGGGTGGGTCGTAACTTATTTAAGTCGAATAAAGAGAATGCAACGATTTGTATATTGAAGGAAATAGGCTAGCGGAAAATATCAGGTCAGTGTTAAATTCTAATAAATTTACGGAACCGAGTGATCGTTTACTCCGATAAAATGTAGACATCGGAGTAAACGAACGACCAGATTCATGGATCAGTGTAAAATTCTAAATTGACCAACCGGAGTCATCAAAGTGGTCGACCGCAGTTGTCGATGTTAACGCTTGGTCGGTGTCGTCAGAGAAAGGAATGGCAAAACCTACGACTATTTTTTCAATGTCGACAATAAGTAGTCTTTGATCAGCAAGATTTTTACATACTCCAGACAAACGGAAGAGAGAGAGAGAGAAAGACAGATAGATTAATATACAGGGGTTTCCACAACAAGAGGTGTTGTTTTGGTGTTCAAAGAAAAATTATATTTTTTGAGATAAATGATCGGATGTTTATTTCATAATAAAGAGGAAGTTATGCCGTTAATAATGAAAAAAAACATGAGACAAATGGGCACTACGATAACGCTCACAGGACCATATCCTTTTCATGAAATTTTCCATAATCAAATCGCAAAGTGGCTGACATAGCGTGTCCTCGATAGCCTCACGTATTCTGTCTTTGAGGTCTTGAATCGACGCCTAGCTGTTGGCGTATAACTTATCTTTCACCTGACCCCAAAGGAAGAATTCGCAAGGTCTTAAATCACAAGATCTCGGTGGCCAATTGTGACCACCTCTTCGAGAGATAACACAGTCCGGAAACTTTTCCCGTAAAAGAGCAATGGTAACGTTGCTTGTGTGGCATGTAGCGCCGTCTTGTTGAAAGTAAACGTTGTCCAAATCAATATCATCCAACTCCGATCATAAAAAATCCTTAATAATCTCTCGATAGCGTAATCCATTCGCCGTAACTGTTGATCAATCTCATTTTCGAAAAAGTAAGGTCCAATGACCCCGCCGGACCATAAACCGCACCAAACAGTCACACGTTGAGGATGGAAAGGCTTCTCAACAATAACTGTTGGGTTTTCCCAGTCTCAGATGCTACAGTTTTGCTTGTTGATGTAGCCAACGACTTGGAAATGGGTCTCATCAGTCGAAATGATTTTTCGATGGAATTCAGGATAATTTTCATGCATTTCAAGGATCCAATCAGCAAAGACACGACTTTGTTGATGATCGGCCGGCTTGAGTTTTTGTGTTAACTGAACTTTATAAGTAATGAAGTTTGTGGAATGCCCAAAATTCCAAAGAACGACGAGGAATGAACAAACCTGGGTTTTACAGCAGCAATATTCTCAGTTGTTTTTGAGCGACGTGCACGGATTTTATTGTTCACATCACTAACTTGTCCCAACAGCTCGAATTGTTCCACCAATTTCTGTATTACGGTCCGACCAGGTGCTTCACGACGACCCAAAAATGCTTTTGTTTTGCGAACTGTGACTGCAAGACTTTAACCTTTTTTGTAGTGAATTTTAATAATTTCAGTGCATTTTTGAAGCGTGTATCGTTCCATTTTTAGTAAAGGCGTAGTTTCTACTTGTCAAATGTCAAAGAATAAAAGCTTCAAAAGTGACAGCTACCGAAATACCGGGTGATTCAAACTAACACATCTTGTTGATGAACCCTGTACATGTATAGAGAGTGAAGTTCCTAAAATATAGATAGGAAACATTTGAAAAACAGCTCCCGTAGACGGAAAAATGTTTCGGTCCCATGCGGTATTTTTAGAGCAAATCAATCTCCGTTGGGCGGACATGTCCCGTGGACGGAGCAAACCATTGCGACCGTTGGCGTCCGCCCACCGGAGCTTTCACTGTAATTACCTTTTTCTGTCGTTTTAGGAAGTCATTACTTTCTGCTTAGACTTCATGTTGATAGGCACGAGACGTCATTGCCTGGTAATGCAAAGGGTAATGATCAAACAAACAAATATATTCCAAATACGAAATATGTTTTGAATTAATAAAAAATAGTCCCCACAGTTTTCCTCCTCCCCACCCACCTCATTAACACTGATCGTGACCTCGCCTAATGTACATACATACATATGTATGTACTCGTATGTACGTGCGAATGCAACCTCGGGCTTATACTTCCGGTGTTGTGTGATGGCATTGGCTTTAAACAACATGGAAAAGCAATCATAATAATGTTTAATGATTATTAAATACAACATTGAATGCATCCTTCGGTTGTCGCGCACTAATCATTCGGTTTAATTACACAATAATTAATTATTCATAAATATCTGTTTTTGCTGTGCCATCGAAATTGTCGTATTGTCGTTGGTTTGGCGACGACGGTTGCACGAATATGCCATTTATTGAATAACAATTGTAACTAATGACTTAAAAAGAATCTCAACTCTGCTCAACTCAATGATTTTCGTACACCAAATCACGTAAAGCGTATTTTCTCGAAAATATAATTAATTTCATAGTGGTGTGACCCAATCATAAATCTCTCGCACAATGCTTCCACCAGTCCGTACAATAAACACATAGCCCAGCAGCAGCGTACAGGAGCAGTACACGCCAGCATGAAACGGTGCGGGCGGAGCAGAGCAGAGCGAAAGACAATGCCATGCTGTGCCATTCTAGACCGTAACTATTTTACGTGTTTAAAAGCTCATCTTTTCGATGTCGTTGCTGTGTGAGTTCCTGTCGTCGTCCTCGTGTACATATTTGCAAATATTTAATAATAAAATACCACCGATATTAATTAGCTTTGGAAATTGTTACAAAAGTCTACGCTAAATTACACATTCACCATTCGCATCTACATTAACTACTGCAGCCATGACTACGGGGCATAATCGCCATTTTGCGAGGGAAGAGCGAAAAGTGTTGTGATTTTAATTAAGTTTTATTAGGGTAGGATTCCAACGACCAAACTGAATCGAAATCAATTACACGAGGGTAAGATTATGTCGCCATATTAAATCTATGGCGTCTTTATTCACGGCAACATATTAAGCAACATATAGGCCAAAAATTACAAATATATCATTCGGCCCAATTGAAACGTATTCGCTTAACGTTAGCTTTGGGAACACGCAAAACCTTAGGGTGACGGATGCGCTTCCCTTAATGGACACCAAGTCAGGGAAGCCGAAATTAAGGCAATTCTATTTTTCTTTTGGAATACCGATTTAAAGTTAATCAAATCGGTAGAATATTGATAGTTTTTAAGTAATTCGACTTTCTATAAGGCCACTGGAAAACATTTTTTTTGACCAAAATCCCTTTTTTTTATTTTATTTTATTTTATTTAATTACAATACAAAGTAAATTTATATTCTAATTTTGGGTCCAAGGATAAACCGAGTGACAAAGACTATTTGGCTTGATTTTTTGCAGCGACAGACCAAAGCCTCTGGTGGGAATCGAACCCACAACCCCCACTCTGATAGGCAAGCACGCTACCAACTCGCCTACCGGGGCGCTTTAAAATCCCTTTTTTAACGGAGAAACTTGTAGCAATTTTAAATCATTTAGACATTTGTGGAACCATTTAATGCAGTTTTTATACCAAAACAAGTACAGCCATACTTGTCCATCTCTACATTGATTTGTAATCATTTAGACATTAGCAAGCCAATGAAAACGAAAGCAACTAAGGTTCAAATCAATGCAATCGCAGTTAAAATGTATCAGATTTGTAGACGGACCAAGAGATAATAGAGGCAACGTTTAAAATGCCAAAGTAGGTTCAGTAGAATTCATAATGAGATCATCATAATAAATTCTATTAGACCTACTACGAAGGAGACATGAGACTCAATTTATGTTATGAAAATATTTTTGGGAGACAATTCTGAAGCCTTGGGCAAAACAAAAGACCTAAAAAAAATGATTATGTCATTTCCGCTTTTTGAAAAAATTTCAATTAAAATATGTAAATATATATTTACCCTCGACACTGATTCACTGACTCTGTCACGCAGTACGTAGGAATTTAAATAGGCATTCTATAATTTTCTATAAATAATAATAATAAAAAAAATAATATTTTTTTTTGTACAGAAATTGTGTTTTCCCCAATTTTTTTTTTTAACAAAATTTTTTTTTAACGTAATTTTTTTTTTTTTTACAAAAAAATTTTTTTTTTTACGAAATTTTTTTTCTACAGTCGAACTTCCATATAGCGAATCTCAAGGGGACCAAAAAAAAATTCGTTATATAGAAAATTCGTAATATAGAATTATTTTAAAAAAATTTTATTTTTATGTATGTTGAATTTTATTTAAAACTAGTAAGTTGTAATGCGCCTATGGCGCCCGTTGAAATATGGAAAAAAAATTTTTGCTGAAAAAAAAAAATTTTGTTGAAAAAAAAATTTTTCTTAAAAAAAAAATTTTTGTTGAAAACAAAAATTTGTTGAAAAAAAAAATTTTTCTTAAAAAAAAAAATTTTTGTGGAAAAAAAATTTTTGTTGAAAAAAAAATTTTTGTGGAAAAAAAAAATTTTTCTTAAAAAAAAAAAATTTTGTTGAAAAAAAAAATTTTGTTGAAAAAAAAATTTTTTCTTGAAAAAAAAAATTTCTTGAAAAAAAAAAATTGGAAAAAAAAAAATTGGAAAAAAAAATTTTGTTGAAAAAAAAAAATTGGAAAAAAAATTTTGTAAAAAAAAAAATTTGTAAAAAAAAATTTTGGAAAAAAAAAATTTTGGAAAAAAAAAATATTGGTAAAAAAAAATTTGGGGAAAACAGAATTTCTGTACAAAAAAAAATATTATTTTTTTTATTATTTATTATAGAATTATAGAATGCCTATTTAAATTCCTACGTACTGCGTGACAGAGTCAGTGAATCAGTGAATCAGGGAATCAGTGAATCAGTGAATCAGTGAATCAGTGTCGAGGGTAAATATATATTAAGATAATTGGTAATTTTTGTCTGCGTTTGATTTTTCCATTTTTCCGTGTAGTCTACGATGCGAGCCTACATTTCTCTCACTTACAGAGAGTAGAAATGTGAATCTCACACACAAAAACAAATAAAAAATGAAAATATGTGTGTGTATGGTGAGAGTGAAAAATGTGTTTATGTAAAACTCGTTGTACGGAGATCAAAAACGCATGAGCATTCGAGTTACGGGCGTAGAAAAAATTCGTAGTAAAGAAATATTCGCTATAAGGAAACTCGTTATAAGGAGATCAAAACATACTGAAAATTTAACGAAATTGCAGTGTTCTGGAAATAAATTCGTTACATAGAGAACTTCGTTGTACGGAAGTTCGTAATAGAGAAGTTCGACTGTACAATAATTTTTTTTTTTTCAACAAAATTTTTTTTTCAACAAAAATTTTTATTTCAACAAAATATTTTTTTTCAACAACAATTTTTTTTCCAACAAACTTTTTTTTTTCAAAAACATTTTTTTTTTCCACAAATATGTTTTTTTTTAAACAAATTTTTTTTCCATATTTCAACGGGCGCCATAGGCGCATTACAACTTACTAGTATGAAAATATGTAATCAAAGCAAACACAAGCTTGAAATCTTTTTTGAACATTTCTATTTTTGCAAAGAAATAGAAATAATAAATGATTTCGATCTCGACTAACAGAAACAAAGTTGCATGAAGAATATAGATCAACAATACACAAACAAAATTATGTCAATAAACTATACGATTTTATATAGAGGCTACAACCGACCAAAATGGCATTGGTCCGACCGAGTACATAAATGTTAAATTTTTCCGACCAAATTTCGTCATTTCCGACCAAAAACGGCAACTCTGAAACAGATGTTTACTCAAGACAGAATAAACTGTCAGGATAAACTTTAAATTTGCATACCTGAGGTTTTAGTCCAAATTAACGTTGTCATCTCTCTACGATATAAGACAAAATTGTCATCGAAAGACTAGGCCTTTATTTAGCTGACTTTATCATCAGAGTTTTATGAAAATATCAACAAAAAAATTCCAAAAATAAAAAAATGGGGAATTTTTCACTGTCCATGGACTTTTTGATATGAATTTTTCTTTGGGGCATATTTCATAGTTATTTGGGGGATTTTTCAGACTTTTTAGTATAATATTCATGTTGGTATTTTTGGGGAATTTTTCCTTTATTTTTGGGACATTTGAGAACATTATGACTTTCCCCCACTTAATAAACATAAACATCGTATGGAAGAATAGCGAGGTCGAAATAAACATTTGCTAAAATGTATATGAATTCCCGGGAATCCCGAATGAATTTCCCGGGAAAGGAAAATGACCGGGATTCCCGGGAAATGCTTTTAGCAAATGTTTATTTGGATCTCGGTGTTCTTCCATACGATGTTGATGTGTATTAAGTGGGGAAAGTCATAATGTTTTGCTCTTTCTGCATTTATGACATCAGTTATAGGTTTAGTCAGTTGAATTGATATCGTAGCGAATGACCAGAATATTCCCTTTGTACGTGTTTCGTCACCTACGATTCCCTGTTCACTAATTGAGAGTTAATACTTATAGAGATTTTAGCGAGATCTTCATTTGATAATTAATAACTAACAACCATGGAGTGATTTGGCATCCTTCTCCTGTCAGTATCGTGTTATTCAACAGCTGATCGTTTGTTGACATTTGTGTTTCAATTTTTATGTATACTTTGAAACGTATAATTTTTTATGTTTTTGTTTCAGCTGCAGTAGTACAAACTATATTTCGTCTATGTAGAACAAAAACTCATCATCTACATTTTCATAGTTTTGAGTTATAAGGTGTTTTATATAAAAGTTATCATTAAAAATCCAATATTTCGATAACAAATATTTTGAATACCACAATTTGTTAATTATTAAATACAACATTTTATCCACCAAAAGTTTCTGCATAAGTTGTATACTGTTATATCGACAAGTCATAGGTAGATAATGAAGTTTTCTTCACAAATTGTATCGCAAACCTGTAGTTAGTGAGTTATAATGCGAGTTATAAATGCGCATATCTATAAGCGCAAAAAATAAACAATGGAAAATTATAAAATAAAATGCAATAAACTCATTTTTCGCAAAAATGTAGTTGATGACTTTTTCTTCTACATAGACGATTTGATCTCATGAATTTAAATAAGTAACTATATTTATATGTATATAAACACATACTGCAAAATAAACTTTTTTGGTCTTATTTTTCGGTTGAGCGACACTTTCCGGGAATACATTTTGAATAATGGACAACATTTTTGTACAGATTAATTGGAGGTATTGAAAATTCCAAATACTGTAGTTCGATGAATTTTCGCTGCCTGAGCATAGTTTTTTAGAAGCTAAACAATTAAATATCGCTTCCACTACATTCACACCTACAAAAAAAAAATGAACAAGTTCATAGTGTGCTACGATGGTAGTTAATCAGATTGATTTTTTTGTTTACTGCGATTTAAATCTCAGTTTTAATTGAAAATGTTATTATACGTTAGACGATAATCATGTTGAACAGTGATCAGCTGGATGTTATACCGAACCTAACCTCAACACTGGCACCGACCTCGTGCGCTTTCATTTGCACAGACACACACCCACACATACGCGTACATAAATATTTGAATATACAAATTTATTATTATATTGTTGTATCTGTTATATACTCTCGATACTGTTCATATCCTGCGAGGCGATAGACTCGTTTATATACTTCTCGGATGGCACTAGTGCTCGTAGAAATAACAATCAATTTCGTATGCATGTACGCTTGTGTGTACGTGTGTATCTAGTATGTATGTATATTCAAGCTCTCGGTATGCACATACATACATACATATATATGTAGATGTCAGGCACAGTGGGGTCATTGCTGGAGCAACTTTAAGACGGAGAAGTGATAGTCTGGTTAATGTGTGATATTTCTCTTCTGCACAAGTGGATACTCGGATGAAAGGACTAAGCGGAAGAAGATATGAAGACCAAAGTGTTGGGAAATCATTGATGAAATTCGAATATCATGTGGCTTCCCAGATCATAAAATTACTTTCTTTAAGTGGGGTGTTGTGAAATCCCTGATCTATGGCAATAAGCCATAAAATATCGGTGAGATAGAGCCACAACTTTGTCTTAATTCTAGTCGATGCTGTGAAGAACAAACAGTGAGTTCATTAAAAGAATTTTTGATCGCAAATGAGCTAAAGGGTAGGACAAAAAAAAAAAAAAAATTCGCTAATGCATACGCATTTTTCTGCATTTAGTAAACAGCTGTCTGCACACTACGTTTGCCAATAATTTGTTTGTCAGTTACATCGATATAAAATGAATAGAAGAAAGAAAGAAAGGTTGGTTGCTGAAAAATTACTATTTATTTAAAAGAAATCTGAAATTACTGAAATAACTCATCTTTGCTACAATAGCAACCAATTTGGCAACAGCTGATTTGATAACACCCGCTTCTTGTGTGTTGATTGTGAATGATTATGACAGTGTTGCCATATTGAAATACCTAAATTCTGATTAAATGAAGTTTGATTCTTTGCCTTTTGCGTTAGAGTTACTGTAGTTTGAAAGGAGATAATGCACACGTTAATTTGCATTAAGTCTGCGAATGCGTATTAGCCAGAATGTGGCTGCCCGATACAAGAGAATGAGACTCAGTCCTGGAACATCGACTCGCCATCGATGTCAACAACTCCGAAATTCAATCATTTTTTTTTCCTCAATGGTAAACCGGGATGTCACAGATCATACGGCTAGACTTGAGCAGCGACAGATCAAAGCCTCCGGTGGGAATCGAACCCACAATTTCCAGGCTACCAACTTGCCTACCGTGGCGCTTGAAACTCAACATTTCAAGCACCAGTCCGATGCGAATTTTGAATAAAGAGCTGGCATTAATCGTTTGCAAGGTCCAAATGACACTTTAGGCATACGACCCCATCCGCTTTGCTATAACATCGCAGTTTGGTACTTAGAGCAGCTTGAAATGGGCATTGATATTCGATGAAAAATCACTTTTCTGCTATAACATCGGATAATCCGTACGTGATCATCAAGAAGCCAATGCTTTCTCAGAGTGTGCGAGTTTAAACTGGAGTATGAATCGGTGACATCATTGGCCTATTTCTCTTTGAAAATGCAGCTGGAAGCGTCATTTCGCACTACAGTGGCCTAGTTTGGACAATCTTTCGTATCCGCTGAATGATGCGCCTTGGCACACAGCCCGCGCCACAAAAGATCTTCTGTAATTGTGTTACCAGTCTTCTCGGCGATGTCAATTGGTCGCCACGGAGTTGTGCGAACGTTATGCGAACTATCCAGGCTACAGGTCCTTGAAGCGCAGAAGTCACTTGCGAAGTAGAGCCAAATACCGTCATCATGATCTTGGCACATTGGGTTGACAGGACTGCGCAGGCAACCTTGGCAGTTAAATAAATAAAATCTTGTTCCATAAACAATGGAAAGCTTTGGCTTTTCGAATAAACCAATAATATGTGAAAAAATAGATTTTGGTTAATTTTTTTTTTGGATTTTAACAAAACATTTTTTTTCGGAGCCTTTACTCGAGCGTTGTCGGCCTGGGATTTTAGTTAATTTTTATTTTGGATTTTAACAAAACATTTTTTTTTCGGAGCCTTTACTCGAGCATTGGTATGTTGTCGGCCTGGGACGTGTTAAAAAGTTTCGTTTCAATGCCCGCCACTGTGTCACCTATTAATGTAGTCGTACTACGTTATTATGCCATGTCTGCGAGCGTGTTAGTCCGATGTGTGTGTGTGTGTTCTGCAGGAGTAAATATTACGAAAGAGCAAACAAACAAAAACGACAGGAATTAAATTAAATTCCAAACAAAAAACGAAAAAAAAAGGAAACAATCGTTTAAATTTAATTTTTATCTGTTTTGTTTTGGTCTTAATTTAATTAAAGGTTCATTACAACTTTAAATGCGATGAGAGTGCGATGAATACGATGACTACTGCAATGACTAGGACGAGTGTACAAGTGATGGGTTGTGGTGCTCCTCCGTCTGAACGGAACGTGTACAAGGCATGAATGCAATGCAATTGTTTTCAATAGGACTTTGCCAATCTCCGCAACACCAGCACCTCAACCGCCGTCGTCATCACCATCAGCCACCAACAGCACCACTATCCACTAACGAGAGGGATCAGTTTATTTCGTCTTCCTTCGGTCGTGGTTTTCAAGTGCTCTGAGAGTGTCTGTGTGCGTGGCCGCTTGGCTGGTTATGGCTGGCTGGTGTTTACAGGTAAAATGAAGCATAAAATTCCCCCATTTGTTTGCGTGAGTTCTTCTAATTAACAGCTGGAAGAATGGCAACAACGTAAAACAAAACAAGAACAACAACAACAACAACAACAACAACAACAACACGAACAACAGCAAGAACAAAGTGATTTAATTTCATGTTGTTGACGTTGCTTTACATTTTACTTCCGTTTCTGGTCGTAATAGGCATTCATTAAAGCGCTGAAGCGCGTACAGACATAGATCCGCAAACAAAGACGAAACAAGGCAAACGGCGAACAGCGAACAGCGAAACGAAACCGAAACAGAAACAGAAACGAAAATACGCGATTTATGTGCCACAACAAAAGCATTGGTGTGTAGCTACTAAATACAACAAAGATAACATGAGCAACTGGCCGGCGCGGCGCGCTGGCCAACTGAATGGCAGGACTTTCCAGTTTAGTTTTCTATCAGACAATTGCAAAAGCGGAAACAAAAGAAACGAATAGAAGAAAAAGAACATTGCACAGAATGTAAAACTGTTTTAATTGTTTTCAAAATAGTTACGAAACGACACAACACACATACACACACACAGCTATTAATAAAAATATCCTTCCTCCTCGTTTGCCGACCTCCCCCCGACAATCTTCGCACACTTAAAACCAGGCAACAACTACAAATTACAGGGTGCCAACAGTTATCTCCACAACACCGGGCGGTCCGGATGTTAGAAGCGAGGGATTGGGGATGGCGACGACGACGACGGCGACGACAAACATCTTTTGTCGCAAAGGCTAACAGTGGGGAGTGCGGGCGTATATTTCTCTCTTTTCAAATAATCCTTTCAATATTTTCTTTAATAGCAAAAAAGACGAAAAAAAATAACAAAAATCCCGCAGGGTAGCGACATATTCGAGCAGTGTCTCTCCCCTACAAGTATCAGACGTCCTCGTTATGCAACAGCTTAGGGAGAAGAGTGAGAGAGGGGGAATGTCCGAAATGTCCATGCGGGCACGAGGGGAGATCATGAGAAATCACCTGAAAAGTAGAAAAACGTAAACTTGAATTGAGTTAGCGCACCGAAATGGTTGAGATGTCGCAATGAGATTGCTGGTGACCGCACAATACTGATGGTTGACATTATTCGGCGACATCACACCTTTGTCTTCTTCTTACCCAGTTTCTTTTGGGGCCATCCGTCAGAAGGATTTCAATTCACTGTCGGTTCATTCCCAAGACAGTATGGGCTATTAGGTAATATGAATTGCTGGCGAGTTTGTAACGTTTGTATTCCTCTAAATATTTCAATGGTTTAGTTTTCTAAAATTAGTTAGCGGCGTACGATATAGTTTCCTTTTTTAATTGCAATACAAAGTAATTTTTTCGGGTGCAAGGGTAAACCGGCTGACACAGACCATTTGGCTAAATTTTTGCAGCGACCGACCAAAGTCTCTGGTGGGAATCGAACCAACAACAGCCACGCTGATAGGCAAGAACGCTTCCAACTCGCCAACCGGAACGCTTACGATATAATTTGTAAAGTCGGTGCATCGATTGGCAGGCCCCGGAAAATCCTCCAAGTGAGTATTTCGGGAAACTAATTCTACCCGGAGACATTGTCCCTCATTAGGCGAAAAAAGAAAAGGCCTAAAAAGTAGATCTCCCTCGCTGATTGAAGAATTCCAAGAGACGACCGAAGTCATGAATCGAAAACTAATATCGGCTGGCATGAAATAAAATAATGATTTATTCATTTGTAAACAAATACTAAATTAAATCAGAGGACCTGGAAATGTACGGAAATTCTATGGTGTGTCGCACTTCATCAACTGCAGAGCTCCTCCCAAAAATTAGTTATTGTTAAATACATTTTTTATTTTGGTATTCAAAGAAAAATGTAATTTTTTGAGATAAATGATCGGATGTTTATTTCATAACTAGTAAGTTGTAATGCGCCTATGGCGCCCGTTGAAATATGGAAAAAAAATTTTGTTGAAAAAAAAAAATATTTGTGGAAAAAAAAAATTTTTTTTTCCTGAAAAAAAAAAATTTTGTTAAAAAAAAATTTTTGTTGAAAAAAAAAATTTTTTTTAAAAAAAAAGTTTTCTTGAAAAAAAAAAATTTGCTTGAAAAAAAAGAATTTTTTCGTAAAAAAAAAAATTTCTTGAAAATAAAAAAAAATTTGGAAAAAAAAATTTTTTTAAAAAAAAAATTTTTGTTGAAAAAAAAAATTTGTAAAAAATAAATTTTAGAAAAAAAAAATTTGAGGAAAACACAATTTCTGTACAAAAAAAAAATATTATTTTTTTTATTATTATTATTTATAGAAAATTATAGAATGCCTATTTAAATTCCTACGTACTGCGTGACAGAGTCAGTGAATCAGTGTCGAGGGTAAATATATATTAAGATATAATGAAAAACAACACCAGCCAAATGGCCAACACGACCAAGCTAATAGGACATTTTCGAAAAAGTAAGGACCAATGACCCCGCCGGACCACGGTGAGGATGGAGAGGATTCTCAACAATAACTCTTGGGTTTTCCGAGCCTCAGATGCTAAAATTTTGCTTATTGACGTAGCCACCAACGTGGAAATGGGCCCCATTAGTCAAGATGATTTATCGATGGAATTTCGGATCATTTTCATGCATTTCAAGGATCCAATCAGCAAAGACACGACTTTGTTGATGATCGGCCTGCTTAAGTTTTTGTGTTAACTGAACTTTATAAGAAATGACGTTCGTGGAATGCCCAAAATTCCAAAGAACAACGAGGAATGGACACACCTGGGTTTTCTTCCACACTTTGGGCTACAGCAGCAATATTCTCAGTTGGTCTTGAACGACGTGCACCGGTTTTATTCTTCACTTGTCCCAACAGCTCGAATTGTTCCACCAATTTCCGTATTGCGGTCCGCCAAGGTGCTTCACGACAACCCAAAAATGGTTTGGTTTTGCGAACTGTGACTGAAAGACTTTAACCTTTTTTGTAGTGAATTTTAATAATTTCAGTGCATTGTTGAAGCGTGTATCGTTCCATTTTTAGTAATGGCGTAGTTTCTACTTGTTGAAATGTCAAAGAATTAAAGCTTCAAAAGTGACAGCTACCGAAATACCGGGTGATTCAAAATAACAGCGCTGCCGGAAAACCCTTTATTTATTTTTATAGTTTATTTTGTTATAGTTTTAAGTTCCCCAAAATTCTTTGTTTGCCTTTTTGTATTCTAATTGTTTGATTTAAACGTTTAATACGAAAATGTATTTGACATTTGTCAAAAAAAAAAGACTAAACAAACAATAGAAATGTAAACAATGAGTGTGACAATTAAAATGCTGTCAAAATGAAAAAATGTAGTCAGCTGTTTGCATGCGCCTAGCTTCTGATATTGTGCCTGATTGACTTGAATCGAAATGTTTTTCAAATGTGAACTCGACAGTAAGAGATGGTCCATATGATGTAAAGCAACTCCCATGAAGTTCCAATAAACAGGTTGAATCGATAAGAGACAGAGAGATAAAGGGAGAGAGATAGAGAGCGGTGGAGGGAGAGAAAGAGGGGGAGAGAGAGATGGAGATAGAGCTGGATAGAGAGAGGGAGAGAGAGTGCTGCCGATAACCCTAATTGTCAAATTCTCTCCGTACTCAGGGGGAATTTTGAACAAGGATTTCATTTTGTTTCCTTACAAAGTACAATTAACTCCAAAAATATTGCCGGTAGACCATGCCGCTTGACACCTGAACCAGATTTTTGGGAGCAGATTTTTTCGGCCTAAAACCACACCGGTAGATGTGAAACAGTTCATTGAGTTTGGGCATCAAACTTTCGCAAAATAAGCTAGAGATGTATGATCCTCGTATGAGATTGACAGTCCGTTTTCAAACCCTTTCTCGTGAATCGGACGCTGAGTGTCCAACCACCAGATGGTGTTTTGTAAAACGGTTGCATATGAAGTACCAATGTCCATGGGCCTTTTGAGACTTTCGTTTTCCCATACAACCCTGAATAAGACTTGACAATGCCGACCTCAAAAACGAGCTTTTTTCGTATTCTTCAATATCGACCAAATCTCGGATGAAAATATGTCTCCTCATCTATCTTCGTAATCGTAATTATAGTTTAGCTACAAATGTTTGCATTCACTCCTAATGTCTTCCGTGTTTTGTTGTTGTCCTTATTGTTGTAGTATGTATGTAAAAAGGTTGACATTAGGGACCAGTCCATTATTATGTTTCCCCTTGGCCATACACATACATATACTTTTACATACAGACATAGCCGTCTAAGTATGTTTGTATGTCGGTACACCGATTACAGTGCCAACAAAATGGAAGTGTCATAAATATTGCCTCTCTATTCATTTCCCGATGACTTCCTCTGACATCGGCCATGTTGGTTTATGTCATAAATACTGTTTCACTTGTTCTGCCCAGAGGTCATTTGTCTTCTGCAGCATAATTTAGACGATGTGAAGGAAAATCAATGGGAGAAAAAACCCCAAACAAAATGTACACATAAAGAACATAAACCAGATGTCCTGTCAACAAAAGCAATACGCATCGATACAAACACAATTCAACAGTCACTTAGAGTAATTGAAAAGAAATGAAAGCCTTTGAGAGTCACGTGCCAATGGTGTGGGCAACATATCACAAAGCGAGAGAGACAGAGAGAGAGAGAGAAAGCGAGCGAGTGAAAGAGATTAAATTGCATGAAATCACGAAAAGAAAAGGTTTAAATTGCTCAATTCATGTTGCCAAGTAAAAACTTGATTTACGTCAAACGTCCACAACCAATCGTAACATATCGATATACACAAGTATTCCAGTACATGGAAATGCCAAAAACATGAATTATATTCGCACGAGACGTGCATACGCTGAGTGTATTGACAAGAGGATTTTTTTTTTAATAATCTCCTCGCTAATCCTTTGAGTTTGAAACTGCACTGCAATTGGGATTAAATGCTGACTATTTGACAAGTGAACAAGTGCATGCATCAGTGCGATTTTGTATATGTTTGTGTTTAGAATTAAGTTTGTAAAAAATGGAAAGAGAAGTGTGACATGAATAACCCGGAACGAACAAATACGTAAACAAAAATAGCTGCAGTAACATAAAACCCACAATTATCACCAACTGATCGATTCTGGCTCGAGACAGAAATGCAGCTGTTCATGCAAGACTACCTCACAAGGACGCCCCAAATACTAAAATAATATTAGTATATATATTTACCCTCGACACTGATTCACTGACTCTGTCACACAGTACGTAGGTATTTAAATAGGCATTCTATAATTCTAAAAATAATAATAATAAAAAAAATAATATTTTTTTTTTGTACAGAAATTGTGTTTTCCCCAAATTTTTTTTACCAAAATTTGTTTTTTTTCCAAAATTTTTTTTTACAAATTTTTTTTCAACAAAATTTTTTTTTTTTTACAAAATTTTTTTTCTCCAATTTTTTTCTTTTCAACAAAACTTTTTTTTTTCAACAAAATTTTTTTTTTCCACAAAATTTTTTTTTTCAACAAAATTTTTTTTTTTCAAGAAAAAATTGTTTTTTCAACAATAATTTTTTTTTTCAAAAAAATTTTTTTTTTTCCACAAAAATTTTTTTTTTCAGCAAAATTTGTTTTCCATATTTCAACGGGCGCCACAGACGCATTACAACTTACTAGTATTAGTATACTCGAACTGCAAGTAGCAATGCCATGCGGTCTTAAGTCAGGAGCCCCTAAGACAGACCAACTGACAATGGACAGTTGGGAAGTTTCACGGTGACTGCGGTTAACCATTTAAATTGCACGTTGAGTGCAATCTCAATCAGCGTTGGCATTTTGGTGGGACAAGCTTGGTGATGTGAAGAATAAATACCGTGCACGTCGCTCAAGAACAACTGAGAATATTGTGGAATATGTTGAGGGTTTCTTCATTCCTTGTCGTTCTTTGGAATTGGACATTCCACAAACGTCATTACACCGTATTTTGCATAAAGACTTGTGTCTTAAGGCTTATAAAGTTCAGTTAACACAAGAACTCAAGCTGGCCGATCATCAACAACGTCGTGTCTTTGTTGATTGGGTCTTTGAAATGCATGAAAATGATCCGGAATTCCATCGAAAAATCATCTTGACTGATGAGGCCGCTTTCAACCTCGGTGGCTATGTCAACAAGCAAAATTGTCGCATCTGGGGCTCGGAAAACCCAAGAGTTGTTGTTGAGAAGCCTCTCCATCCTCAGCGTGTGGCTGGATGGTGCGGTTTATGGTCCGCCGGCTTTTCCAAAATGAGGCTCAATCAACAGCTATGGTGAATGGATTGCGCTATGGAGAGATGATTTATGATTTTTTATGTCGGAGTTGGTTGATATTCATTTGGACAACGTTTACTTTTAACAAGATGGCGCTACGTGCCACACAAGCAACGCGTTGCTCTCGAAGAAGAAGTGATCAGAATTGGCCACCGAGATCTTGTGATTTATCACCTTGCAACTTCTGCCTTTGGGGCCACGTGAAAGATAAGATCTACGCCAACAGCCCAGCATCGATTCAAGACCTCAAAGATAGAATTCGTGAGGCTATCGAGGACATAGCGTAGCCACTTTGCGATTTGATTATGGACAATTTCATGAAAATGATATGGTCCTGTAAGCATGGTCGTGGTGGCCATTTGTCTGATGTTGTTTTTCATTATAAACGGCATAACTTCCTCTCTATTGTGAAATAAACATCTGATCATTTATCTCAAAGAATGTAATTTTTCTTTGAATTCCAAAATAACACCTCTTGTTGGAAAAGCCTGTATAACATTACATATATGTACCATTCTTTTTTCAGTTCAATACAATTGTTAAACCTTAAGAAAAAATAAGGTTTTTTATCCCATTTTAGTTAAAATTGTACCCGTTTTTAGCCTTTTTTTTCAATTTGCCGGTGTTTTTTCTCGATCGGGAGTTGATCTCAACCGTGTGTTACGACTTAAAGAGGTGTTAGAAAGGCCCCCAAGCCAATGCAGAAAACTGAATATATAGGATACTTAGGAAAGTCCATAGCATGACGATCACCTTTCGTCAGAGCAACACTCGTAGTTCTTTTGCCTTAACGCTAGCAATTAGTAAATTTGCAAAATGGATTGAGGAAAGGAAGCTGTATCGGCATCGCCCAAATTCAGCTCATCTACTGCGCAGCTTGCGGTATACTCATAGCCATGTGAGAGTTTCGAGGTGGAGTTGTGATCTCAGCCGAATGTTACGACTCAAAGAGGCCTAAACTCATAACATTGAGGGACGGTTTTGGAGTGTACTTAAGTGCTGGACTAGATTTCTATGGTAGGCTTGTACTGCGAAGGTAGCCGCTAGTGGTCGATTGCTAACAAAAAAATTAAATAGATCTAGACTGGAAAGAAACATGAATATGCAAATTATCCTTATGTTGACCAGACCTTTCAGGAACCAACACTTAAAAAAATCTAGTTTAGTTTAACTTTTCCATACTCACAGTAAATCAGTGGTCGAGTTCCCGCCATGGGACAGTTAAAGTATTGTTAAGCAGATTTTGTAGAACCGACATTCTACCGTCCATGGTTGATACCTTACCGCCATCTATATGTCATACCATATGCTAGGATCTGACAATGGCGATTCAATTAAATAGTCGATAAAAAAAAACTTTTTTATGTACTATACTTTCCTTTACAAAAGCAAAATTCACCCTAAGGCTATAGAGCTACCCTTGATGTTATGTCTGTAATACGAGTATAACTAAACAACAACAACAACAACAGAAAAAAAAAAGACAAGAACAAGCTGTAAGCAAGACAAAAGCAACAATCTTGCTGAAATTACCAAATTTGAGCATAATAAAACGTAGTTCACCCAGCTTATTACAACCAATAACAAGACGCAAAGGAAAGACAACAAGAACGACAGTGACGGTGGGAGGAAGAAGATACGGCTACTGGAATCTATGTGCAAGGGAGGTGGGAGGAGGGAGGGTAAAGGAGGTGATAAACAAGAGCATTTATTTGTTTATGCATGACCAACATCACAGTGCCTTCGTTATCGTATCAGTGCTCGATACCCGGTATCTGGTTGGTCTATTTAAATCAGTTACAAGTAATTCAACAATAAATGTCAGCTGGGGACCTCTAATGACCTTCAAGTATAAAATTTTATGATTCGTGACACATTTGCGACACCTTGTTTTGCTTACTTACTTAGTCCTCGTTATTTGTGTTGTTTTCCGCTAAAGGAACGACCTAACGAACGAACGAACGAACGAATGCACGATGTACAATCGCCGCAATCGGGTTGCCACCCAGGGGAAGTGCGCTAGTGATGATTGCTGGTATGTTGGGATGGCGTGTACGGTGGCGTTGGCAATGATGGTGATGGATAATAACGGTATCACAATGTTACACGGCGTTACGAATAATAACTGAATAACTGTCGCAATACCAAATTTAATTAAAGGCATTCGTTGGCAAAATACTTATGTACTCGAATGGGTACGAGTACGAGCACAAGTACGCTAGTGCGAGTGCCCGTGTGTTCTCTTCGCATCTACATAATTATAATAGCCGGAAATTATTATGTCTGCGCTAATTTTTTTACAACACACTAAAGGCGCAAAAACTTTCTTCCACGCAAGGATAAATTCTACACCCCATGTCAGTGTGTGTAAACGAGAGGGAACGAGAGGAACGAGGGAAAGCAAGCGCGCAAGCGGAAGACAATGAGAAGAGTAAGATTAGTTGGCAAGGAATTTATGTACGAGTATGTTTGTTTGTTGGTCGGTTGCTTGGTTGAATTGGTTGGTTGGCTTGGTGGGTTGCTTGGCTTGGTGGGTTGGTTTGGTTTGTAGGTTATTTCGGTTTCTTGGAAAGCATAAAACTTAGAACTTAACCTCGCCGGCAAATTTAAATATGGAAACGTTTTCGTTGTTGCTATTGTCGGCGCTTGTTATTTAAGCATACTACTAATAACATAATTTGCCAACTACAAAAGCAGCGCTGTGGCTGCTGCTGTTTTTAAATTGCGAACTTCCTGTAACCGCAACATCCGTTTTCACATGTTGATGATTTCATTGAAAAACCCCGAATGTCTAACGTATCATTTCATTTGGTAGGCTAAACGAGGGCAGCACATAAACTTGATGGCATCACCCTGAACATCCCTTGTGATGGAGGAAATTTTTATATTTCGTTTAATTGTGGGGAACTACATTGGAACAACTAAATACATGAAGGTTAAAGTGGGGAGTGTGTGTTTCGATTTTCCATATCGAATCTAGCTGGGTCGGAATATTATTGAAGTTAACATCATTCAACTTAAAAGTGCTTGCTTGACCATTCTTTTTTAGTTAATTTGTGTTTGAAGTGAACCCTAATAACTATTAGTTATTATATTATTATAATTATTATTAATTATTAATTATTATTATAATTTGCAACAATTTTTCAATGACCGATGGATTTAAAAAAAAACGAGAAGGCGTTTTAGTTCTTAGAAGACGTGCTTTTTAAATTAATGAATATGGTGTACGGTGCCCTCATAAAAATAATGTGTAAAAACATTCGAAAAATGGTAGAAAAAACGAGAACAAAGCTATTCCCCTAGGACATTGATCTATGAATGTAGACTTCGGTGACAATTTTGTCTTTCCAAAACTGAAGAAATGGCTCGACGCTAAGGACTTGGGACGAATGAAGTGTACATCACTAGAGGAAGTACCGTTTATAAGGAATTCACAAAT
Source organism: Hydrotaea cyrtoneurina (assembly GCA_958296145.1). Lineage (NCBI taxonomy): Eukaryota > Metazoa > Arthropoda > Insecta > Diptera > Muscidae > Hydrotaea > Hydrotaea cyrtoneurina. The sequence goes on along the minus strand of OY282512.1, from coordinate 8,128,490 downwards.
AAATTTTAAAATAACAAAATGCTAGGCAAAAACATTTTTGTCAGAAATCGTCCTTTGGATATAAGATATCTCAGTTTAAGGTACGTACGGTGGGCTTCCTGTTAAAAGTATCAAAAAAAAAAAGAGTTTTGTTTCTTGAATTATCGACACCATGAACTACCCACCATCTAAATTGTGCGGTGACATCTTTACTTTACTGCGAACTTGCACAGAATCCCTCGTATATGTATGTGTGGATATAGTCAAATAAACACATACACACATACATAAATACATGTAGTTTAATTAAATCAAGGACTAATGCAGACATATTCACATATGTATATATATATGTGTGTCTGTGTGTGTGTGTATTGATTTACAGAGCATAGAAATTCCAATACACAATAAAAATTCGTAGAGGCCACAAAACAATACCAAAAGGAAAGACCCAATAAAACATAATGTTTAAGGAGTGTTTTGCCCAATTCAACAAAAGACTAATTGATGCGATGAACTTTAAAGTTATTAGATAATTTAAATACTTGCTTGAAATGCCTCCCCCACAATCCACCCACTCAGTGTAGATAATGAATTGTTTGATAATGGATCACCACCTACCAGCCCCATCCGCCCCGTTTGTCTGCACGCCCCACCTAACCCGGTCGAGCACATCCTTATCATCACCGATATCCTTGTAACCATTTGTACTCCGTTTTTGTGCATAATCAACCTCAAGCAAACAAATAGTCCAATTAAACGGAGCAAAAAGGAAAAACAGAAACAGAAATAGAAACAACAACAAAAACAAAAACAATCAAAAGAAGTAAATTCAATTCAATTCAATTGTGTGCAATTGAAATTGATTATGCCATCTTTAAGTTTTAATGCCGGTGTTTTATTACACAGGCATTCATTCAGTCAGTCAGGAAGGCAGGCAGGCTGGCTGGCTGGCAGGCATAGCCAATTGAAATCATAGATACGACTACTCCCTCAAACATACATACATACATATGCACATATAAATTCACATACATACAAATGTACATATTAAAGGCGAACTGATAACACACTACACCCATTGAATACGAAATACACAACATATGCACTTGGAGAAATTCATTGTTAGGCCAATAAACGAGAAAAACGGAAAGATCTTTTCCTATGTGGCATTAACTTGCAGGACAATTAGAAACGAAGAGAAAATGTCTTGAAACTATTATCTTATCTGTGTTATCCCGTTATTAACATGTGACCGGCAAAAATCTCTAACGATAGTATTTTGAAATTCGAAGAATACTTACTTATTTCCCTTAACATTCCACGAAAAAACCGACGGGGAACTTCTCTTGAATCAATGAGCCTTTAAGGATGGAAGTCTGCTAAGAAATCGACACACACAAAAGACAATTTATAATGGATCACAGTAAAATATCAACGAATTGTCATATGAGTTTAAAAATAGCAACAAATGAGGTGGTGCAAAAAAAAATGGAAAAAAGGAAATGTGTTGTAAATTAAAACCAACAAAGTGCGAAAATGTCCCAAACTGTGAAGTGTAGGCATTGGTAGAGAGTTTAAATGTTGAGAGAAAGGTTGATAAGCGGGAAACTGTTCAAACACGCAGTCTGACAACAACAGATGGAATAACAAAGGATGTGAAGTGGAGAAGAAAGCACAACTGAACGCATCTGGCGGGTGTATCAGATTCGCTGAACTCCCGAACTTAACTCTGTGTTGAATTGTTTTCGATTTCTTTACTTTACTTCTATGCTCCTCTACGATTTGTTTCGGATTATTTCTAATTATGATCATAAGTTTCAATAATTCCATTCCATATTTAGCCAGCTCTCGAAGTCTCTACAGTTGTCTTTGGCTGGGCTGGGCAGGACAATCGATTCTGCTGCTGTCATGTGGTATTCAATAAAAAGCATTGCCAATAAGAGACCTGGGATGTTCTAATCAATCTCTTCTCTTATATTAATGAGTTATCGTCTAGAGTTGTAAGATGGTTATTTGGTGGAGGTATTTTGAGGGCGAACAGCGAACCGAAAGGTGTTGACATTTCTAGTTGATATATTCCAAGTTATACTCCCATGCCATGCTGTTATTCAGAACAATTCTAGGTTCTATATTCTGCATTTACATTTCACAGCCTTGGTGGATTATGGATTTTGAAAATTCAGATTTTTGTGAGGATTGCAATTGATAAGAATTTACATACTGTGAGCTCCACTTGCTTGGCTGGTTGTCCCCAAAGAAAATAACGCAGTGAAAGCGAAATAATGAACACCGAATATATTCATAATTAGGAGTGATAAATCGCAGTCAGGCTCATTGATCTGTTTCATTTGGTTAAAAGGAGAGCAGATAATGGTCACAAAAAATAGATTTTTTTCTGTCCTATTTTAAAAACAATTTTTATCAATTCTCAGATTTTCCCCAATTTTTATTATTTTTGAAAAAAAAATATTTTTTTCACTTTTCTTAGAGACTCCAAATTTTTAAACTACTTAAGCGTTACGAAAAAAAAAATGTTTTTTGACTGAAACCTTAAAAAACGATAACCATTCAAAAAAAAAAAATTTAGGAAAATCTGAGAATTGATAAAAATCTATTTTTTAAAAAATTTTACGTGATACAGACATTTCCACGAGTCTGCCTGCAAAAAATCAGCTCGATTGGATCACTGAAAAAGGGTTAAAAATCGGTCCAAAGGCTTTCACACAGGCCACTACCAGCTCTATACTTCAAAATTTTCAAAATTCAAAAAAAAAATTCTGACGTGTACATGAAAATCGCCGATACACGTGTATTTTTATTTTTTATCCCCTTTCCGAAAAAGTAAATTTGGTTCATAGGACAGAATGTGTGTAACACGGTGTAATTACACATTTTGCTAGAGACATGTAAATTTTGTGCAACGGCCGTATTAAAGTAGGTTCGAAACCTGCTAAGACCATCAAACATTTGCTGCTTCCACCTCGTAAATGCTGGCGAATTTACGAGTAAGAGAGTAATCTCTATGGTCACAGAATTTTTACATAATTACACAAATTGCACAAATCTATTTTGTGCAACGGCCGTATTGTGGTATGTAGTGCATGCGACTACCACACGGCAGAACCCAAGTTCGAAAGCTGCTAAGGCCAATAAAACATTTTTCAGCGGCTGCTTCCACCTCGTAAATGCTGGCGCCTTTGCGACAAAGAGAGTAATCTCTAAGCCATGTAAAACTTCTCTAGAAAAACATTGGCCGTTCGGAGCCGGCTTTAAACAGTCGGTCCCGGTCAGTGTGTATACAAATTAATTATTATTCACAGCTCACTGATTCGAGATATGAAGAGGAACAGGTCCTTCATGAAATGTTAAGGGAAATAAGTTAGTCTAGTGACCACTAGTAATGTTTCCCGACTGATGTTGTTCGAATTACATAGACGATTTAGAATTGTAAAATTAATGATGTGTGAAAGCACATCGCTTGATTTGACAGGGTCAAATCTTGCTCAAATTGTATATAAACTTAATCCTATTATCGTTAGACGATTGGATATTTATAAGGATTTAAGACCATCACTTACTTCTACTTGAATTCTGTAACGGCCAAAAAACCAAACAAATTGGAGGTCAATAACCAAATTCTACTTAATGATTTTCTAATAATTTAAATAAATTCTTACCTGAAAATATTCGAAAAAAACTCGCAAAATCTGCCGATACGATAAATGTCCGTGCAAAATCTCTTTCAAAGAAGTCAAAAGATGAATACGAGTTACATATGGATAGAAAATTGGAATATTTACATCATTCTAGAAAGGAGGATATTAAAAGCAAATGTCAATTAATGGGAGCCACAGGTCGACTGCAGTCGCTGATCACTTACGAAACCAATTTTTCATTTGAATGGCGTGATGTTTGGAATATGAGAGAGTAATCTCTCCGTCATGCAAAACGTCTCTAGCAGAAAGGATTAGAAGCATTAAAGACTAGGTGAGATTCCAGCAGGCCATCATCTGAAAAAACAAATCCAAAATTAACATATTGTACGATTTTGTAGAAATTTCATGTAATTAAGTGTGTCCCATTGTTGCAAATGCCATCTTGTATGATTTTGTAAAAATTTCATATAATTAGAAATATAATTTCCTGCGAAATGTTGAACAATTTTCTATGAATCGATATATGGACAGAGCGTGACTTAGAAGGCACCGATTATATTGATTTCGAAGTCAAATTTCATATGCGACTCCACATTAAAAAGCCAAACAGTTTAATCTCGATGTTCATGCTACGATACCTAAAATAGATCGTGAAGACTGTGAATTGTGAGATCAGCTTTTGTTGCACGTAACACCAACCCGTTTGACACAACTTGTCGTCCATCTCCAGACAATTGTCCTAAAAACAGTGGTCGAGTTTTTATTAACACCGATAATTCACACCAGCTGGTGATTTTCTGGAAATGCATT